>CARXXK010000003.1:67374944-67729082 GCA_949089665.1 Macrosiphum euphorbiae | reverse complement strand
AATTTCTACTAGAAGGAGTTCTTTGATTTCAACATATAGTACCTTATTTTTTAGAAAGTTTGATCAAGATGGTACATTAGAAAGGTCATTTACTCATTTTAACTTAAATTCAATCATATTCTATCACTGTACCTATAAGAAAAACGATTCTGAGCGGAGACGGTTTGTCACTCTATATATTTTATATTGTCATTATAATTATTATATAATGTAAGTTGAATTAATATTATAATATTATTATATTTTATTCGTTTCTATGGTAATAAACAAAGCGTTAGAAATTAAAATCCAATTTTTAGCTGTTTTTCGTCATTTTTTGGTGGTTTTTACCACGGCATTAAATAACTAAAGATAAAATCGAAAAATGACCTCTCTAAAGTACCATCTTGATTGAATTTTCTAAAAGATAAGGTACTATATGTTGAAATCGAAGCACTCCTTCTGGTGGAAATTTTGTATACAGGACATAAAAAGAAGAAAAAAACACCATTGTAAAACCACTAGCTTCCTCGCTCCGCTCAAAATCTTAAATAATATTATAATATTAATTCAACTTACTTGATATAATAACTAATAACATTATAAAATATCTAGGCTGACGAACCGTCTCCGCTTAGAATCGTTTTTCTTACACAATGATATTATATCATTGAATTCAAGTTTAATACAATCCATTATACAATGACCCACTTATAACCTAATGTACAGCGGAACGACATCCACTTACCAGGTTTTTTTTTATAATTTATTTGACAAAATAAAGATACTATATTATAGGATATAATTCCTATTATTATTTCCTATAGTCATATTATATTGTAAAAGACAGTAGTTATTTAAATACAATTTAGTATTTTAGGTATTTTAATCATAGACTGTATAAAAACAAGTAACCTACGAAGAGAGGTATTGGGGTAAATTTCACTGATGATTTTTTTAGGAGAAATTATGAGGGCAGCAGAAGGTCAATTATCGAAGAGCATTTACCCACCGGGAATTGTTTGTTTTATTCTCGACACGGTTAGGTTCTAACCTATTCGGACTTTCTATTCGCAGTTTCTCAAAGTTTCGATTACACCATAATTTAGCAAATAACAACATATCACTACAATCTAAATAATCTCTAACATATCGCCTAACCACAACGAGAAGTAGGTAATAAACCATCTACCATAATTGCGCCGATCAAGTCATCCGTGCACGACGCTAACCGGCTGATGTATTTACTCGAGCAACGATACGGACAGGTGGTCGGCCAGCAACTCAGCCACGGTCTTGGTTCTCACCGATCGGTATGTCTCCGTCAACCATCTTGGACATGATTAACTACTTCAAACAAAGTGAGACTTCCAGAGTTCAACTTTGGCATACCATGTTCGGTGTTCCAGTAGTATAATATCTGTTCACCTTATTGTCGCTCAGTAAGTACTCGGTATACCGGATTGAGCTCCAGTCAACGACTTATTCGTTCGTATGATTAACGTGTACGGACAAGTCGATCACCGCAGTCGTGACTGGGGTCAAGTGCCAGCTAAAGCCAAGATAGTGCACCCGGCAAAATCAATTTTTTAGCCTCTACAATAATAATATTATCGCTGTTTTGAAAATGCCCCCCCCCCTAGTTAAGTGCCGTCATAGGCGTGTCCAGGCCACGGAACCGGTACACACTTTCAGCCACACTGACCTAGTCCCGGTCCTCCATTCGTCGCTGGTGCGTGCATACCAAACCGCACACTTTGTCGGTCTATAAAGTTTACCCCGCTGCACGTGAATTCGTTGTAGTCCACATGGACGACTCTCAGTTAAACTTGCAGCACGTGAACTCGTAAAAGTCATCTTACGGGTCCACTGCAGACTTGTCCAGGATGGTCAACATGGCCGTGGTGGACATAACGGAACCGTTGGGTACTCAAATCCGTCTGTCACAGTTATTCTGTGCTCGCCAGTCCGACCAGTGCCACTGACCAAAGCACAGCCAGCACCTGTTGCGCCAGCGGTGGTCACAAATTATTACGGTCCACGTGATCATCGTCGGTCAACTTTGGCGTCATGTTTTCAGCAGAATATTCGCGAGATAAAACTTAACGTAAAAGAAGTTTTTCTAATCGTTTTTCAATAGGCGTGGAAACGTTATTATAATATATCTGATTAGGACGGTTGATTTTCAATCTTATGAACTTGGGCGTGTAGGATAACACACAACTAAATATGATGTAAATAAAATAACTGTGTGAAATTAACTTTATCGTTTTGCGAAGTCCAATAGGTACATTTCAAAACACGAACTAGTTATTTAACAAAATGTTCGCGGAAAACGAACATAAAATAGTCGAAATGTTAAAAATGGCCAAGAGGGCAACCCCGGATGTCAGATATAGGATATAGGACGACTCATAGAATTACCTAGCAATGTCGGGAGTAGATAATGGACAATATCTAGGAAATTATATGGGTAGATGGGATCAGTCATTGGTTGCGACCATGGACCTGAACGGTCCGTAAAAATTCAAGAAGGATAATAAAACGGCACATGTTTATTGTTTCCGTTAAAGACGTAGCCGCCGTTGACAGACAGACAGACAAAACTTTAACAATGGAGACAAGTTGCCATGTCGGAAAATTTTTAGAGAGTAGAAAATCATCTACCTGAACATTTTCGCCACATTTTTTGACTACCTAGTCATTAGGCTTGGCTCAATTTTTTTTTCGAAATGTTACCAAAACGTTTTTGTTTAAATGTCATCAAAATCCATGTCCAAAACGACCACGATTAAAATGAGATTGCCATTAATTTCTGTATCCATGTTTAATATAATATAGGTGCACTATATACAATAACACTAACTATGTACCTATTAACTAGTTTGGTTTAAACGAAACTGGAAATAAAATAAAGCAATTATAATTCAAAACGTACTTCAATGTTCAATATAATATTATGTTTATCCCACAAGTATTGAAGTTAAAAATGTTTTTATTTTTCAAATATTATATCTTCGTTCATGGAAATAGTCCAATGCGTAGATATAAATATATTTAAACAAAATTGGATTAATACTATTTTCCAATCAAACGTCAATGCGTATGGTATTACATACGTAATACTATGTGGACGTGTGGCATGTCTCCATGTTATATAATATTATCGAGTCCTATAATCCCATTTATGACATATATTATTATCATGCCTGTCAATATTGGTTTTTGAATCGTATAAAATATGTCAAACAAAATAGTAATATAAAACCTAGATAAGTATTTTAAAAGTGACTTCGAGCTGCTAGTAAGAAGATGAATAACAACCACCCATTTGACATTTCATTTGAAGGACTGCTCGGTTATTATGAGATGAACAAAATAAAATATGCTGGTATAACATAAAATGAAAAAAACAACTTAAACATTAAATAATAATATATATTATTACTACTCTCGTGCATGCGACTATTGTAATGTTGCTAAAAAAAAAATAAATAAAAATATCACAATATTCCAATATTACCATCGTATAATATAATGTACCAAAGGTATTTTTTTTGTTTTTAATATTTCCAATTTCCTGGTAGAAGTTAAAAAAAACTGGACATCATGTGAACTTTGATAGGTTGACCCACGATTTTAAAATGGTTACGAAACATTTCAGCTATTGCATAACGGACGTTATCCGATTGAGTTCAATTTCGACCTTTATTATACCTTTCCAGTGTTTGGATTGCGTCCCTAAGTCAGGTAAATTAAAAATATGAAGAGAGTTCGTAATTTGTATTTGGTCGGGATCAACAAATTAAAATAAAATGATGAAATGTATTGGTAAACAATTTAAAAAATAAAATAAAATCCCCTTATAATTTAATATAATAGTATCGTAATATTATTTCGCTTAACCCCTATTTTTATATTAAACTAAGTACAATTATTATATTTTATAGGTACTAATATTGTAATGTTGTAGATAAATGTATTGATTTTAGTATTATACAATATACCTACAGTGATGTGTGTTTTTTAATTGTTTTGTCTGTGTCTGTAATGACTTTTTTGGGTAGTAAAAATCCTTTGATTTTATATTTCAGCACCTTTCCTGGTAGGAAAGTGAATTTAGTTACAAAAAAAATCATAAAATAGACTTGGTACCTAATATCAAAGGAAGACAGACCGTATTCGCTCAGAATTGGTTTTCGAATGCAATGATTTTATATCATTGACTTCAAATTTAACCAATCCGTCACAGCGACCTCTCTAGACACATTCTGTTAATCAGAGCGACTTTCTTTGGTATTTTTTGTTTGTTATTGATATTTTATTTTAATCATTAAATATTAGACTGATCCATATGACCTAGCTACATCATAATAAATAATGATATAAAAATATTATTATGTGTTTATGTAAAATGTTTAGCTTAATTAATTTTCCCAATCTCAAATCATTATAATGGTACACCTCTTCATAATATTATAAACAGTGAAATTTAATGCTCAGTTACTTTGTAGTAAGACGCATTACAACATGATAAAGGAGGAACATTTTGTTTACCTGTCATTTTGCGCAATCTACAGTCTCTGTGCATAACAAGTGCTACAAACGGTCTCCAAATTGTATTACCATTCAGTTAACATTTTTATTTTAGTAATAAACATTTACCTGTCTTACTCTTTTGATACAAAATGATACCTATAAGAAGTTACTCCCCAATAATTGTGTCAAACATTAATTACGATAATAATAAAAGAATTATTTAATTTAGGAGGTATCACTGTGAAATTTAGTTTTCGATAATATTTGTGTAGTCGAATGAAACATCTATGTTGAGTATTAAAAAAATAAAATATCATCACTTTAATAGCCTTTCAATATAATATTATGTCCACCTTCCGTGCTTAAATTCTTATAAATTTATAATAAACCTTTACGCGTGAGTCATAGAATACTTTCGATATGTATTAATTACGGCATCCAAATATAACCAGGGCCGTCCTTTGAGGGGGGCGTGGGGGGGGTGTCTAACCCCCCCACTCATGATTTTTTAAATATTTAGTCGGCAAATTGGACACTTGGTAAAAGTTGTCGGCAATTTGGCATCGTCAGTATTTTAATAGTATTTTTATTATTTTCAAAATATATTTGTATATAATATTATATTTCTATAAAAGATAAGACGACGACGACGTCGACACTTCGATTACACCGAATGCTAAAAATATATGTGTTTATCTACTATCTACTAGTGCATTGCTCGACTGTTGTACAACACGTAAGTATGTAAACTGTTACCCGTAGTCGTATGTATTGACTTATTCTTGGTACTATAAAATATTATTTTATTATTCTTGAAATTTGTTGCACATTTGCAGTCGATAGTTATCAGTTGTCGTCTACTGACTACTCGTCTATTCGACTATTCGTCCGAGGTTAGTGGTAACGTGTTCTGTAGCTACCTACTATAAATTAACTGTTATTAACTGTCTTCTATTTATTATAATTTTAATGTTATGTGATTATTTTTTCTTATTATTCATATAATTTTGCATTTTACTGTTTAAATAATCATGAATTTTGGCAATAAAAATGAAACAAATTCCGGCAAACGAAAGCGGATTAAATTAGAGTGCTTGGAATGTGGCAAAACTTTTGACAATGATTATAAGCAAAAACATGAAAAAAATATACATAATGGTAAAAAAGTCGGTACCAAACATTTTGGTGCTCCTAAAAATCCATTCGAAGCTTCTAAATCAAATTCAAAACAAGTAAGTAAAAATACTTAAAGTACTTAAAATAAATAATACTAACTATCAGTATTATGTTATTAACAAATAAAAATTAGTAAATTGTATTAATATTTATGTAAGTAGATATAGGCAGGTACTAAGGTACCTAATCATTTTTTTTTTGTTCTCATTTATTAGATTCAAAATACCCAGAGACCACTGGAAAAAAGTTGTTTTACAAATATTAATTTGAACCATCTTCCACCAAAGGTATTTAAAAATTTATCATGTATGAAATTGTTAGCTGTAAAATTATCACAAATTATTTTATGAGATACCTATGTACTATGAATAATATATTTTTACAATTGTATATTTGTATCTTCCTACTAATTATGATAATTATAATTATCCCAAGATTTATTTATTAAATATTGATTTATTGTTTTTTTAGACACCAGAATCACTTGATATGCCATTCTTTGATGTTACCCATGAAACACCAACATCATCTACTGCTATAGATGTTAACGTTGAGTGTTCTGATCATTTAGCAAACTCCGACTAATAAAAAATAATTTAAGATCATCTATAGCTGATGATAGATTGGATTCACTTATGATTTTAAGCGTGGAAAAATATGTGGTTGATCAATTAGATATGAACAAAATAGCAACATTATGGGCAACTTTGAAAAACCGTAGAATTAATATCTCATTGTATGTATAATAATATTATAATTTGTATTAATAAAAATATTTTGTTTAAAACTGATATTATACTTATAACATTTTCTTAATTAAGATTTAAAATACACATTTGTATTCATTTGGGTAAATAGAATGTGGAAGTTGTAAAATTACGATAAATTGTTAGGTACCTAATATTTTTATTTTCACATGAGCAACTAATAAAGTAAAGAAATTTTTTTCTTCGTTTATTGGTCTTAACCATTGGCAACTATTTGTGAGGGGAATTACGGTTGGTTAAGTGACACATTACATATTTACATGTGTGTTTGTGGGTTGGTATTTGTCGAAGAAACCCTGATGGTCATAAATAAATGGTATAAATTAAATAATAATATAAATATAAATATAATATAGTAGAAAACGTATTCGAGCGAAGCGAGAAAAAAATTTTTCAGTCGTCAAATTAATAGATCTACCACCCCCCCATGAATTGTTGTTCGGGACGGCCCTGAATATAACTAATAAATAATTTATTAGGTACTATGTAATAATACTTCTAATTACGATGGTCGGTTGTCCAATGAGGTTGAGAATGAAATGACTCCATATAATTCCATCGGGTCGTCTACGTAGGTATTATATTATTTCACACTTACCTCGGGTCAACATGTTATAGAATATTCAGCTATAAATTATAATGATATTTTGGTAAAATCAACCGACCCGAAATCTTTAGCTGATTTGGTGTTAACATAATATGTTCGACTTGTATCATCGGTTTCAAGTAGGTAGGAAATATAAAACATTGTGCTGTTACTTGGATCACGGAACAAATACAAAATATATCCTTTTGTAATAGAAAAACTGTTCCTAATTAAAATATCAATATTCTGTGATGTGTGCAATTAATATATTATACATTGAAATAATTGTGTGTGCGTACAAACACTTAGATACTATTTAATTATATGCATAAAGTAAATAAGAATTTACTATAATTTAACGCCCATAGATTTAAAGATACTTAACAGTAAACTTTTATTTTCTGTTTAAGAAATAATAACTTTCAAGGAATCTTCTATTACATTTTCAAATGTTAGCTGTAAAAATACAATTTTTTATGAATTTCTAACTGAAAAATAATTTGAAAATTGTCGAGCTTTTTATGAATTTAGTCGAAATTTTAACTGCACTCATAAGCCAAATTTTTTTTTAAATTATAATATTAATAACTTATGAGAAATCTTGTATTATATTATATTTTACAAGTACTTATTTGATCTGTAGAAAAATTATATATCAGCAAAATGTAATTGAAAAAAAAAATCAAAAATTTCTCATGGCTTAAAAATAATCAAAATTAGTTATCATGTATGGACAATAGACATTTAAATATTTGATGAAAATGTTAAAATTATTATTTCTTGAGTTGCTCAAAAAAAAAAAAATTGATTTTATCGCAAAATGACTTTTTTTTTGTTCTTCCCAATGCATTTGAAAAGTATTGGGAATTTACTTACTTACTTTTGATCCCCCAAAGTACCAACCAGATTCACTTTTCTACCAGAAAAGATGTTGAAGTAGAAAATCGGAATATTTTTACTGTCCTAAAAAGGTGCTGACAGACAGAAAAAAACACATCATTGTAAAATCAATACATTCTTTCGCTCAGCTCAGAATCAAAATTTGACAAAAAGACAATGAAAAAATATAATTTTCTTCCATCATATATTTTTATAACATCATTATAGGTACCGTATTTTATGGAATATTTACAGCTCCCGATTTCGTTACATTTCAATATTTCACCAACACGTTTCACGATAAATAAAACAGAAAACAAAGGACAGAAGTATACCATATAACATAATTATCTTTAAATAGAAATAAATGGATAGAATTGTACAGTTTTTTTTATTTTTTTTATGTTTTCTCTTCGATTCGCAAACCGGAAAAATAACATTCACAATGATTATTTACAATGGACTTCTGATAAAGTACATAAAATTATTTAAAATTTAATTGAATCTGTTATGTGGTCATGATCTATGACCGCACTATTATTTTTACTGACGGTGATATAATACATTATGTGTAAAATATAATTGATACGTCACGTGAACGATACTTGTAATTGTTTATTATCTAGGTATATAATATTATAATAATATGTCTACACTTTTATAATTAAATATGTAAATAGTTATAATCACTCACCATCACCGTCCAAAGGACACGAGCGATCTTGTCTGTTCGAATGACCAACGCCCATCTTGACAAGCGTATTTGAATATCTATTATGTGTTTTGGGTAAACCTAAAAAAAAAAAAAAATTCTCATTTATAATAAAACGTGAAGCAGTTACTCCTTTGTCCACCGCAATCAAAATGTACATATAAGTACATACATATACATAAATATATGCCTAAACCGAAATTCACCGGAGCAAGTAAAATAATTAAAATATAACACGCATATTATATTATGTTAACAAATGTTATTAACGGGGTAATAAGACAACTCAAAAAATGATTATACAATAAAGAAGTATTTTCAGTTTTTTGGACGATTGGTAAATTGTATGTCCAAATAGTTTATGTCTCCTCGTTGGTAAAAAAAGTGTCGGTAGTTGTTTTATTCAAGTCCATTATTATCAAGTACGGATTAAAGGGGGGCCAAGGGGTGCACAGTCCCGGACCCATTGATTGTGGGGGCCCATCTTTATCAAAAAAATAATTTTTTTTAAACGCGTCCAATAAAGTTTACAAAAAAAAAATTTTTAAGTAGGTATAGGTTCACGATTAAAGATAGTATCTTTAATCATGTTAGGTATAGTAAGTAAATTATTATTAATAATTATAAGATAAAATTGCTCTCAATTTTATATCACGAAAAATTACTATAAATAATGAACTATGTTTGCCAACAATTCTGTTAGTTATTTTTGAACATTTTAGATAACCGATTTAACTATTTAAGTATATAACAATGTAGTTATAAGAAAAAAATATTAAGTTCTTGTAAATTAGGTAGTTCAGTTAAAAGTATTAATGCATACTATACTAAACTTTAGAGGACCATAGCTATAATAACCTAGCGAACCAAAATTTATCATTTAACTGTCAAAATGTTCAGAAAAAAATCATCGTAATCCATCAAAAAAAAAAATAAAGTAATTAATATATATTTATTAGCACATCATATTTTTATACCATATCAATATGTATCCATAAACCTATTACCTACTTAGGACAGTAAAAATGCTCTTCAACAGTATCTTTTCTGACAGGAAATTGAATCAATCTGGTTGGTACTTTGAGGGGTCAAAAGTAAAAATGTTCCAGTAGTTTTCAAAAGCACCGTGAAAAACAAAAGCAATATCTATTATTAATATTATTTGATCTATAAAAATCCAATCAAGTAATTTATTACCTAGTACCTGGTTCCTAACACTTATAAATATTTTAATTTTTAAGAAATTGTTGTTTTTTGTGACTTAAAATGGTGTAAAAAAACTTTCAAAGCTTATGAAATAATTAGTGTCTTACATTAAAATTAATATTTAATAACCAATAAATTGTCATATTATATAACATTACCTATATATTAACTAGTATAGGTACTCGCCTTGAACACGTTACAAATACTTTATTTCTATTGATCATATATTATGCCCTATAATGGGCTCTGTGCAATAACATATATGTATAATATACAGCATAATATATATTTTGTTAGCTAGTTAGCTAATATTATTATAGAATAAACATAATACTGATAACAATACAATATGAATGAGGGCCATTCACAGCAAGATTTACAAGAATTCTAAATGGCAAAACTATACTCTAATATAGAATATTCTAAAGAAAAATATAAAATTACTAAGGAAATTGGAGAAATTCAAATCCACGGAGAGCTTTATTACACGTCGTTTTTCTCGTAAAATCGAAGGGTTTTTGATTTTTTTCGATGTAACTTGTTGTTACATTTTTTTGGTCATTGATTAAAAGCTTAAAAATTCTATAATATCAAATAAAACCAAATAAATAACATAACAATAATAACGTTTATTAGTATAAATACTAAATGTAGGTGTACACAAGATTACGGAAATATAGCCATATATTTTATAATTTATAGGTAGGTATCATCTTTTTACATAAACACTTCTTTTGATCTAGGGCTAGAATTCTGACCGCAGGGCAGAAGTAACCTCTGTCAGCTACTGCAAATCATTGGCTATTAATTCCACAGTGGCTTTTAAACGTCGCTGCAGTCTTGGCTCCCTCCCCTCTCGCCTTTATTACACCTGTGTAATACGCCAAGATGAGCTTTTGTCCTGAGCTCACGCTCTTTTGTTGTCCAGCTAGACGCCGTTTTGTTCGCCGGACACTTTGAACAAATCCTCCGTTTAGGCTCGCCTTTTTTTGGCGTTCGCCCGGCAGACATTTTTTTTTCCTCTCGTTTGTTGAACCGTTTCGTGCATCGACTCTTTTCCGTGTCTTGCGCCACGTCGTGGTCGTTCCCGTTTCCTCAAGTAATACTCGTTTTTACCTACAGCTTTTTCCACAGCAGTTATACAATTTTATACAGTTTTACAGTGATATAACCTCAATTTTAATTCAATGATATAATATCATTGTATAAGAAAAAGGATTCTGAGTGGTTTGTCTGAGACGGTTGTCAGTCTACGTATAAGACATATTATATAATTATCCATGGTATTAAAAAAAATTTACCTATAATAAATTCCAAATTAATCATATCAAAATATCCATAAGGTACTTATAACGCATTATAGGTACATAAACAACAAACCCTGATACTATCATAGATATATAATAATTAATAGTGTACTTTAGAAGTTTCAAGTACCCATGAATAATATTATACAATCACAACAAAATAATTTGATAATTTTCGTGATTTTTCCATATTTTGTCAATTTTTGAACTTTAAATGCTTATAAAAAAAAAATTGTGACTAAGGATTTTTAATATTTTTCATTTGCCTTTGAAACAATATACTAATAGCCTTCTATTTAATTTTCAAGCTTTTTTAACCAACAAATAAAATTTTATTGATATTTTTAGAAAAAAAACTAAAAAAATATGGAAAATGAAAATGTTCCTTAATAGTTCAAATCAAATCATATTTTGAAAATTTTATCGTGTACAGAAAATGCTAATATAAACAACCAGTGAAAATTTCACTTATCTACGTTCATTTGTTTTAAAGTTACACCAAAAACTAAAATCGATTTTCTCGAAAAAAGATTTTGCGTGAAAATTCCCGTTTTTCCTTAATTTTTCTTTTGTTTTTCACGGCGCTTTTGAAAACTACCGAGAAATTTTTACTTTTGACCCCCTAAAGTACCAACTAGATTCACTTTCCTATCAGAAAAGATACTGTTGAAGAAAATCCAAGCACTTTTACTGTCCTAAAAAGTGATGACAGACACAAAAAAAAAAAAAATCACACATCATTGTAAAATCAATACATTCATCGTTCCACTCAGAATCTAAAATATGAAAAATAGGCCTAGCAAAAATAACTCATTATATTTATACTTATAATGGCTACGTGTTTTTTTTTTTTATTATTCAATGTCTTATTGTAGGTACTTATTCTGTCGACATTCAACAGCTTTAATCATTTTTAAGGGCGAAGTCATATTATTTCAAACATACAGTTAAAACATTATATAACTAGGTACGAGCATATTAATAGTGAAACTGTTACAATATTATATCGACAGCTTCAACTGAACACATAATATTATTTATGATTTCTTTTTATACAACTTTTTCCTGATTATTAACACTATTTAATAACTGATTTTGCATGCTTATTTTTTTGATCAAGATGAGCATCTTAAATCTACGACGTTCATTTACTGTAACATCAATCATTATTATTTTATGATATTACTAAATATTATAATTACTCATATATAATATAAATAAGTACAGGCTTATTTAATATTAATAAAACATAACACTGTTTTTCAGAGAGATGTTTAGTGTAAGATTCATAATACATAAAAGCAACTTTTACGTTTTTTGAGCTATGGAAATAATGGAAATATGTGTCTATAATATAATAGCCAAAATAAATAATTAAATATAGGTAGGTACTATATTATTATTTTATGTGATAATCTTTGAAAAAAAGATGGGGCTTTATTTTGTTCCATCAATATTATAATATTATGTGCATTAATTTTATATTATATCATATCATTAGGTTTATTATGTATTAGATTCTGAGCAGATTCTAGTGGTTTTAAAATCGTCTTTATTTTTTTATCCTGTATACAAAATTTCTACCAGAAGAAGGCTTTCGATTTAAACATATAGTATCTTATCTTTTAGAGAATTTGACCAAGATGGTATTTTAGAGAGCTCATTTTTTGATTTTCTCAATAACTATTTGATTATGCCACGGGAAAAACCACTGACAAATTACAAAAAACCGCTAAAAATGGGATTTTAATTTCTAACGCTTTGTTTATCAGTTATCAGTTATCACCATTATAGTCTATGGTCCATAGATGCGAAGAAAAATAATAATGTTATATAATTAATTCAACTTACTGGCTCTAATGAATAAAACCAATATAAAGTATACAGACTGACAAACTGTCTCCGCTCAGAATCGTTTTTCTTATACAATAATAATATTATATCATTGAACTCAAGTTTAATACAATCCATTATACATTGACCCATTTGTAACCTACTGTACAGCAGAGCGACATCCACTTAACAGCTTTTTTTTTATATAGATTTTTGGTTGAAAATGTTTGAGTCATACGACTGCGACGAAAATGTCCTTTCACAAGTTGAACTACTGTCCAGATGTTCATAAAATACAAACTGTAATTATTAATAACAGTATAGGTACTAGGTAGGTATAACAGGATATTGGTTTTTTGACAGCTAAAAATCCTAAAATACATTTGGGTGACGAAATCGGTCGAAAGTGAACGACATTCAAGCAATAATGATCTTTCCGCAGACGTCACTGATGACATATAGCATGTTGTGAGTCGAGCAGCTGTCATAAATATATTATTATTATAATGAATTATTAAAATTTTTTTGGCGATTTCAGTATATCTTTTTTTATTTAATATAATTCAACTATTTCAATCGAATATTAAAATGTATATACCTTTTACTAGATTGGAAAATCATCATGAAATAAATAGTTTAGATATCGTTTAACATTTTGTGCTTTGTAAACCATGAATTAGTTGTTGTGGGTGACAAATTAGATATTTTAAGTCAATATTTAGTAATAATAACGCATAAAAATACCTTTTTAGGGGAGGGGGGTCGATAGGGAGTATTATATCAAAATTATGAAGTCACAGGAATAATTCTCAGGCCTTGTATAATTGTAAAATTTTTATAAATATTTTTCTGAAAAAAGACTTCTTACAGGCCGCATCGAAATCCAATTTTAATTTTGTTTCAAACAGTGGGATTATATAGTTTATAAAAAAAATGCTTAAAATTGTATTATTTTTTAAGGCAAATTATAATATAGTTAGATATTAAAATATTGATAAACTGAGTTTGATGCGGCCTGTAGAAAATTACCCACTATTAGTAAAAAAAAATTATCAAATTTGGTTGTTTCTACAGAACAGAATCATTAAAATGGCCTCAATACCTACAATATTGAACGATAAATTCATTAAAATTAATAATAATTTTAAATTACCTTAATGAAATTAAAAACATAATCGTGCAACGTTAAATAGTTACTTATAAATACCATTATATTAATAAAATAATTAATATCATTCTCATTTTAATTAATAACACACATGGGTGCCAGACCTGCGTGCAACTTTAATTTAAATATTTATAATTTATACCAAATATTAGATATAATACTGTAATATAATAATAACCTAACCAATGTAAATATATAATATAATTGTGTGATAGTGGAATATTTAGGAGGGTGTCTCTTGAGAGTATACTCATTCTTCTTACAACCAAATTATAATATTGTATTTATTATATATTAGCAGCTATTACTTAGTGACTTGGTCATGTTATGGGATCGAAAATCCATATATTTATTAGTTCTTATGAAAATCTTGTTTTTTTACTTTATTTTATTTTATCAATACGACAGAATGTTGGTTTGTACTGACGGACAAAGTGAAAGTGCATGCAAGTAGGCACTTATTAAGCGGTAGGTATAATAAACAAATTGAAATCATATTATTTAGGTAAATTAATAATATTAATTATATATTTGTACATTACGTAAATATCGATGCATCGAATGTTATCCCTTAAAAAAAATATATTAAATAACGCGTTTAAAAAAAGTAAATTATTTATATATTTGTGTTTTATCCAACGTTTATTTCGGCCAACTTAAATATAACATAATAAATACAGAAATGTTGTAATAAATATCTGAAACTGAAAATAAAATTAGTCGCATGAAACTCAGAACAGCGCCAAAATACTATAATATATATATGTGTATGAGACAATTGTATGCAATTGTAGTTTCAAGTTTCACATTATTAGTTTCTCTAGTGTACTTGGGCTCCTTTGTGTATACGTTTTGAATACATTATTTGCAGAGAGGAATACATCAGAAATTATCTTCTTATAAATAAGGTTGATTTTCTAGCAAACCTAATCGTAATCGTTTCTTATTTAGTTCAGAATTTTTGGATACAAGTTCAATAACCTACAAATAGTGTCTTAAAGATATGTCATAATAAAAATTATAAATTTTTTTTTTTCTTAAATAGTTTTTCAAACTCATTTTTAAACCCTGTCAACCTTTAAAACTTTTTTATTGTTTTTTTTTTTTTATTTTAAATACCTAAGTAATATACAATGTGTATCAATTGACACAATAAGCATGTATGCTAAGAGTAAATAAAAATACCTACATTACTGGATTTTAAGAAAGTAGTAACCCAATGATGACACTGTCAAGCAACCCTCAAAAACTTTAAAACTAAATTTGAAATTATCTGGAATAATAGATAATACTATTTTACTTAATCATTATAATTGTCTTTAATTTTATTTTACGATTTTAATTTAAAATACCAATGTACATTTTTAAAATATCAAGTCGTTCGGAACAAATGTATATTATAAAATTTGATGAATAAAAAAATACAAGAATGCAATACCTAATTCAGTTATGAGACACGTATTTATAGGACATAAAAAAAAATTCAAATTGTATGACATAAAGCAAGACACAATAGGAATTTAAACTATATGTATTATGTATTATAAGACAGTCTTAAGAGCGTAAATTGGAATGCAAAATACCAATTTTTATACAAAAGACCAAGTTTCGTTAGACTTAACTAGTATATAGTGGGAATTCAAATGTGGAAACCGTAAATTGTTTTTAAAATAAAAAGTATTAAAATATTAAAATGGAAGTTTAAAAAAAAATAGTTTAGAAAAATTATACTTTATACCTAGTCATATTGTCAATATTTAATGTTACATTGTATTTACATTTATATGGACGTAATTTTGTACGTAACAATGACTTATAGTATAATATAATATAATAGGTAATATATTTAACCAGAAAACTTAGAGAAATAATAAAAATCAAACATTTTTTTTTTTTTTTTTTTTATTTATTTGAAGAAATCTACAATCTATACATGCTTTTTGTACAATAAGTAGGTTTGATATATGAAAGGTAAAATATGATATGAGTAGTTAGATTAGGGAAGATACCCAGTGGTAACACCCTATAAATCAAACATTTAGGTGTTTAATCTATTATCTATTATATATAAATTATAATCATATTCAAAACTGAACATAATATTTCATTATTTAAAACCTTATCGAATAAGCCATAAAATTGTAAATCTGTAATATTTTGTATGGTATAAAACTGTTTTTTACTCATGTGTATACGATTTATCGCTTATCGTTTGCCAGAAATATTATAAAACTAAATATTATTACCATCATAAGCATAATTTTTCACCAGCTTTCTGCAATGATTACGTACACATTTCAAAAAATTCATAAATTAGGTTTGCATAGGTAGGGACATAACTTTGATGTATCTCTCGTCATACTATTTATATTATATACAACTATTATATGCACAAATAATAAATCACAGATTGGTCATTTTACAATATTTTTTCAAAACATAATTAAGTACTGTAGTCGCTATTATACCGAAAATTCATATGTTTTGTTCTTTGAGCTATTAAATTGTATTTTCACCACAATGCTATAAAATGAACCATTTTCCGAAAGCAGTTGCGACAAAATATTATAACCTCGTTCTTATGGTAAAACATTTTTGATGGGGCCCAAAAATATCGCAACCAAATTTATGTTAAAACTTTCCGGTGGTTCCTTGGGAGTTTGAATGTTTAATTGGAATTTGTTCGCATCTCAGATTAAAAGCTGTGTATAATCCTTATAAATGCGCAGTTGTATTTATATATTATATTATATATATATTATAATGTACGTAAACATTGTTGTTTTGATTTTGCATTTTAAGGAGTACGGGATAATACGTCATAATATAAGCGCAGATATTTTTCGTATTGATCAAGACTTTTGGAATCACCTTTACTAACCTTAATACTGGATTGGTAATACAGGATATTATTATTACATTACTGCAACGTTACCACAACGTACTGGAAAACAACGCCAATAAATCAAATGTGATTTTATATAGCTATGACGTAGTTGGACATTATTATGACGTGCCCCTGTATTAAATAATATGTATTTTTCTTTAGTCTTTCTTTTGGTTTTAGTTTAAAAAAAAAAATTCTTACATTTTTACTATATTTCAGAACATACTGTCATGGTCAACAAAACATATTTTATCATTTACGTTAATGCGTAATTTTTTTCGACGTGCCATAAGCAGGGAAGCAGTGTTGGAAATTATCTAGATAAAAATAATTAAATCATCTAATTATCTCATCTAGATAAATGTAATGGTTATCTATGGTAATTTATCTAGATAAATAATATTATAATAATAAGAATATTTTTAAATACTGAAATAGCCCATAATTTAAGAGAACCGAGTAGTGATTCGAAATTCCAATATTATTATAGTTAGTTTTATTTTGCTATTTTATTTTTATTCAAGTTGTATTAAAAATAAAAATTGTGTATTTTTTTAGTTGAGAAATGACATTAAGGATTTATTAATTAATAAATTACATTATTTATAATATAATTTAAAAACAAATTATCCATTTTTTATCTAGATAAAAAAAAATATGTTATATTTTATCTTATCTACATAAATTTTGAATAAATTATCTGTTATCTTATCCAGATGATTTTTTTGGTTATCTTTTCCCAACACTGGCCATAAGTCCTACGATAACACGTATTACATCACTGTGAAATATATTGCATTATAGGTAATATAATATCGAGTAGGTACCTACCTACCTATAGTGTTTGGAGTGACCCAATCATCTTTCGTTTATTACGTTCGAAACCAAGTATTGTTTCAACAAAAAGTCTGTGCGTAATCCCAAGAACGAAACATTGTTAATACTTTAGTCACAATATTAAAGCACGTAATTTAAGCCCTTCTATCATGATAAATATCGAAAATAGGTTGAGGCATATGCGTGATGATGAAAATATGGTATAATACACTAGGTAGTAATTTTATTTTATATTAAAATAGTTCACTGAACAAAAAAAACGTGTTGATGTATATGGATATTTATTAACAATAATAATTATTATTTTTATTGATCTATTTCAACTATAGCCATTAGATGTTTGTAAGGTTAAATCGAAACACGTGTGTGTATGTGTGTGCAAGGATTTATCACTGAAAACACCCATGTGTCACCCATCTGAGAACTAGTGACATCAGTCAGTGCCATCGGCGTAACCTTATGAGGTTTTACTTTTTATCCACTCTTTAAGCTCGTAGTTAGAACCCAAATCATTACGAAAAAGGTGCTCTGATGTACAGTAGGTTACAAATGGATCACTGCATAATGGATAGTATAAAATTTGAATTCAATGATATAATATCATTGTATAAGAAAAACGATTCTGAGCGGGGACGGTATGTCAGTCTAGGTATAAAACATATTATATACATTTCTATGGTATTAAAAAAAAAATTGACCTATAATAAACCTATAATAAATTCCAAATTAATCATATCACAATATCCATTAGGTACTTATAACGCGTTATAAATCAACAACAAAACCTGATAATATCATAGATATATAATAGTGTACTTTAGAAGTTTCAAGTACCCACGAATAATAATATACAATCACAACAAAATAACCAAAATAAATAATAAATAGTTATTCTAGGTTTTTTAATATGTAATTTCGTCCAAATTTGAACTTAAAATGACTATAAAAATAAACTGTGAGTATGTATTTTTTAGATTTTTCGGTAACAGAATTAACTACATACATAGAATCTTGTTTTAAAAAATCAATCATTAGATTTAAAAGTTGACCATTTTATACATTTCTAACTGCAAAATAATTATTCAATTTCAAATTTGATAAATTTTGAAAAATTCGATCTTAAAATGCTTATAAAATAAAATTGTGCCTGTGTATTTTTAATATTTTTCAACTACTATTGTAGCAATATATCAGGAGCCTTTTATTAAATTTTTACACTTTTTGGCCCAACAAATAAAACTTTATTGATATTCATAGAAAAAAAAAATAAGAAAAATTTAAACATGAAATTGTCCGTAAACAGCTCAAAACAAGTCAAAATATTTTGAAAATTTTATCACGTATAAAATTAGATAAAATAAACATTCAGTAAAATTTTCATGTATTTACAGTTATTCGTTTTTGAATTACAACAAAATAAGAAAATCGCTACATGAGAAATCGAATGAATATGCAATGTTGTAAAAATTTGAATTTCAAACGCTTATAAAAATTTAGTTCGACTTTCTTGAGGAAATTTTTTTAAACAATTTTATAACGATTACATTTTAGAAGATACCTATCGTAATAATTATAGCAAAACAATTCTTAAAATATTATTTAACGTCTTAATAATTAAATATGTAATCGGTAAAAATATACTAGTATTATACAGTAAATCCACCCGATTGTGATTTTTATGCAACCAAAATTAAGAAATTTATTTATTTTAAACTATTTATGATTTTAAGGATATATTCACTAAACAAAATAAAATACATTTTACACCAATGTCAAATCGTATAAACATTTTTGCTTTTTCTTAATTTTGATAAAAATAAATTAGACATGTATGTATGTAAACTTATACATGTTTTGTAAATATAAGTTAAAAATAATATTTTGGAAATCAGTTATAGTTTAAAAACATATTTTTAAGTATTACTGGGTTAGTACACCTAATTGTAAAGAGTTTTTATTACACTTTTAAAAATATTAGTTATAAATAATTTCTTATTAATCACTTAAAGCTTGGCGTGATTTCTATTTACAATTTATAAATATGGTTAATTTAATAAATACCATAATAAATACGATTTTTAAAATAGTTCTTTTAAAACGATTTTTAAAATAGTTTCTTTTTATTATAGATAAAGTTGTTTAGAAACTATAGACTTTAACAGTGTTTTTTTTCGTACGATAAAACGAAGAATCATTAATATTTTTTGGAAAGTAACCGAAAGCTTTTCATTTATTTTCAACACTCTTTACTTCTAAGTGCAATGTAATGTACATTAAAGTCATAAATTGTTATAGCCACTGTTTTAAGACTGTCGTGGTACCGGTGAATTATTTAAAAAGCCATAACGTGTCACAAAAACTTCTACCACAACTCCACGATTATATTTATTTGAAAAAATCATATCCTTCGTCAATTACGAAAATTTAACAGTGATTTTTCTTTTTTAGTGAATACAACAATAACAGTCAACACTAAAACATAATATTATGAACTATTATTTACAAAGTTATTTGCAATATGACTGATAATTATTTATTTTTTATATTTTACTACAACAATAATACTATATTATTTGCATTATCATTAATACCTCGATATTATTTTAAAAACCGGTGTAACACAATGTGTATACACTATGTATACATTGTGCAATAGAAAGAACTGACATATTATTAAATTAATAACATATATATAACTATTTGTTGCACGACTAATTTATCCGTATAGATATTTTGAAAATTATTCCTTTTTAACTCTGATATTATAATAATAGTATGGTAATCGTAAATTAAATATTAAAAAAAAAAAAAAGGTAATTTTGGTAAAAACAAAAGTTATCACATACTTGGTATTTGCATTGACAAATTTCATTAACATTCATCAACTACCGGCTACCTCTATTATACCCTAACTCTATACTAATAATTAATAAATAAATAAATCATATTCTAATTTTTCGTCGAAATATTAATGAAATAAAATCAGCGACCACTATACATTTGTTAACCGCTCGATTTTTTTTATAATATTTAGCTCAATAACACATTGCATTTAAAATTCAAGTGACGAAATGTATCGTCTTTCTAAATATTTGAGATTAAATAAAGTAACTTTCAAGTCGACTTTAAGTGTCATTAAAAAAACGTCCATTGCAAATTATTCGAATGCTCAAAATGTAACGTAGTTTTTATAGTTTGTTGAAAACAATAACACTCTCTATATTATACAAGACGTGCCGACAACGCGTCACATATGAAAATGCAATCTATGGTGAATTGTAATATTTTCAATGGGAAAACCTAATAACACATGATATTAAAACACGTCTGTCTCAAGCTATGAATAAATAAACAATGTATACAAAATCAATGTTTAAAACGGATTTTATTTAAAATTGAATCACATATCCCCAGAGACTAAAAACAAGAATTACTCTCAACGCTTCCCCATTACGGTAGTTATCTGCGTGTATAATGAATTCAAAATGAACTCGTTTGTAAGTTCGTACCTTAGTCCCCATTATCAAAGATATAAAAATATTGCCTCGGGGAAAACCGAGTCAATAATGTAACATCAAAATATCTATCTTTTGAACCACACAATATGTAACGGATATAATTGTCTGGAAATGGAAATAATGAAACTATACATAATATTACTTTTGTTGAACCATTCTAGTTCAAGAAATATCAAACGAATCAGAAATAGTATTATTTTACATAGGTATAAGGGATGGGAAGAGTTTTATAAAACCAATCAGTTAATACATGTCATAAAAAGCAAATATTATGAGTAATCGAGGTACGAAAAGTTGTAGAGGTACTGTATTATAATTTAATTATTTTTATTTTAAAAATATTAAAATAGTACACTTTATAAAAATTAATCCGATTCTTACAACTTTTAGAAAGTTTACGCGAAATGGGTTTTATTAATTATGCTACGCTGTCCATTTTCCACTCCTGACCGTCATCCGCATGACAGGGAAACAGTAACACTGCATGGGTATTATATAATTTAACTTATTAGAAACTTAATCATTTTAACCCGACTCTATCAAATTATGTTTGAATATTTAGTTTGACATTTTAGAACGGTTTCGTGTAATGCTAAATGATCAATGATTTTATCACGTCAGAATATTATTACTGCATATAGGATGATGTACCAAAAACACAGCTGTTTCTTCAAAACAACTTATAATAAACGAACAAGCCGTAAAATGTATTAAAAATATTCTGTAATTTGTGTATATAAAAAAAAATAATCATTTTTTAGACATATTTTGTCTATACTAAATTAAAATATAATTATTATTACAAAATGGACAGCATTTTTTTTTTTTGGGGGGGGGGGGTTGAGGCTTTAACTACCGAGGTTATTAGCCTGTGGAACTGTAGGGGATGGAACACGTGTGTGCTTGGCAGATTTTTTAGTGGGCACCCGTAGGTATCTGCCGGGTGGGGGATGGTGGCACTTTTTCTCCGAAAAATGCTGCCCGCGGCCGGGGATCGAGCCTGCATCGGCTGCGTCGCAACCGATGCCTTAGACCGCTCGGCCACCCCAGACCGAATTATATACCTAAATCCCGTTAATGATAATTTCAATTTATAAAATGAGATATTGAGCGGTAATCGTTTAGTACTTATTGCTATATAAATAATAATAATTAAAAAAAAAAAAAATATTTTTAATTCTCAAACAAGCTATTGTATAATAATAAAATATTTGTTACCTAATATTTGTTATTAAGAAGATGTGGGCACTCTATTCTTTGTTTTCTTTTTCTGAATTGCATATAACAATAGTATCATGGCGTCATGCGTTCAGCAGAATCAAACTAGTGGTTTTAGATAATATTATTTGAGTGAATAGTAAAATATATCATTTCAAAATGCTCATTCCTCCCTTTGAAATTAAAATATCACTGAAACCTATGAAATAAATAAGGTTCTTACCTTTGAGTTTGATGATACTATGTAAAGTCACTTAAATATTAAAGCTAATCCCTCAAGATTGGGGGTAATGCTTAACTCAAATTTGCTTTATTATTGCACTGTGCAGAGGTAAAACAATTAGTGCGCTGACATCATCCTCTTAACATTATTAGGGGAAAATAAGAAGTGAATCCTTTTATAAAGTTTGATTGTAAGTACACTGTTTGTATCCCAAAGAGGCAGTTTTTGAGAAAATAACTAAAACCACCAATATTTCCGGTAGATACCGTTAAAAATATTTTCAAGAATACTTGAGCCCCCCCTCTCCATCACAAAAAAAAAAAAAAAAACAAAAAATGTTCATTTTTAAACCGTATGAGTTTGAATTAAAACTGAACATATTTTATTATTAATCCTAAACTCGATTCATTCTGAACCTGCCACAGTGTAGTAAACATGGATTTTTAACGTTATTTTGTTTAAATCAGTGAGCATTACCTAATGCTGTGAATAGCCTATTATTCGTACGGACAATTATTATGTAGTTCACAATATTGTCAACATTAATGAATTTCGAAAATCATTATTCAATATTATTGAATAACGATATAGGTAGTATACCTACGTAAGTTGATATAATATATTTTGTTTCTAAAGGAATTCCATTAATTTATCATTTATTTATATATCAAACTATTTCAAACAAGTGAACCGTAATAAGTAATAACAGCATAATGAACCTAAAGTTTTAATAATGGTTTTTTAATAATTTATTTATATAATTATTACTTGTAATTTGTATGCATTAGTATTAAATTAATAAATAACCGCATTCCAGCCAAAAACTACTGCCAAATTCACTTGTTGATCGCGTAATATTCACAATCCATTTTCAGTTCAAAAAATATTGTCCCTGAACAGGATTTTATCTTTTAATATCTTCCTAAGAAATATTTTTCGAATTTAATAGTAATTCATAAAAAGAAAATAAGTCGTTGCATTCTTTCAAAGTACATTATTATTTGTTCCGTGGAAATTTCTGTAAAACATAGTAAGCAATACATAATATCATTACTATATACTATGAAAAATGCTTTCATTGTTATTTTAATGTATTCTTAAATTCTTACTGAAATATAGGCAATTAATGTGCTTGGAGGCGTCACACCACTCCTATTATATTATAAGGATTTTAATTAGTTTTAGCACAAATAAAAGAATATTATTAGATTTTTTTTTTACAGACTGACTTAATACAAACCAATACTGCAGTAACAGCGAACATCACACGTAATGGTTATAATTAAAATTCAACAGTTTGTCGTGAATCGATTTCCCGGAATCATTGAAAGTGTCGTTGCATTCCACCGTTTATACTTGTAAAATTTTTTTTTTCAAAGCCGAGCAAAAGGATAAAATATATTTTTAAACAATATTGATTTGCGTTTCGATACCTTTATAATAAATGTTATATGTTCTTATGACTATTGAAAACCGAACTACCTATGCCGTTGTGATGTATATTGTGACTGTATGATTATAATATTATCCCCGTGGAGAAAATTACAATAAATCAATGAAATCATTTATTACAAAAATTTTAATTTCAAATCGTAGTACCTCTACTGACTTTGATTGGTCTGTGTACATTTTTTTTTATTAGATATTAGTTTATTGTTATTATATATTGTGGGTTTCTGTCCGTTACACAAATACCTATAGTGCCCGCTTGCACAGACGACCAATAACTGGTTATCGAACCAATAACTAGGTTATCAAATCGATAAAAATTTGTACTGTTGCACAGAGGACCAATAAGTTTTGTCAATCCAATAAATATTGAGTTATCGGTTCGATATGTTATAGACCCGATTTCGGTTCGATAAATATTCAAAAGAGTTCTATAACTTTATTGGCCCAGTAAAATAATGTAAAAATATAAAAATGATAACAATTAACACTGATAACAGTAAAAATCTTGGTATCAAAACCTTGGTTATAGAGTAGTACCATACAATTTTAAATAATTGTTTGTGCAACAGTCCAGCACTTTAGGGAACCAATAAAGTTATTTATCCGACTGTTTATTGAACCGTTATCGCTGCTCATCGTACTCTTTTTATCGATCGATTTAAATGTTAAATTATTTTCCTGGGTTTTCTACTACATTAGTTTAACGAGTCAATTAATTCAAACACAATATTATTATGATCTTTGAGTAATTTTTTTTGTGTGGTCGAATTTTGTCAAGAAATAGATTAATACTGTGATAATTCACTTGATTTTAATCTCCTTGATTGATGATACTGATAATAATAATAATCTATCCTTTTTACTTTACGGTAATTAGGACGATCATAAAATAAAACTATAGTTTGAAAAGTTAAATATAAATTTCGAAAAAATAATTTTTAATTTTCCATTAGCTTACTATTTTCTCCAGTGGCGTCATTTCAGTTTTCAGTAGAGGGGGGCAAAGGTTTTGACCGGCCCGAATGTGTAAAAAAAAACCGCTCGCTTCGCTCGCAACCGCATTATATCTACTTACATTTTTATCAAATTACCATACCCAACCTCACTTATTTGTAATTATACTCAATAAGATTTTTTTTTGGTATAATTTTTACAAGCTTATTTATTAACTGGTTAATAACAAAATGTACAAATATATTATAGCAGATATTTTATAAAAACATCTGTACAATCCTATACCAATTAAAACTCTGTAAACTATTAAATATAACAATTTTTATTAATTAAGAAAAATATTATTAATTTATCAAAGGATATCTTCTTTTTTTAATTTTTGAAAATATATCAACCGCATCATCTAAATTAATTTTACCTGATACATCACTTTCCACCGCAATGACCAGTAAATCACTCAGCCGTTCATTTCCCATTGTTAGCCGTAGATGGGTTTTAACTAATTTTAGAGAAGAAAAGAAGCGTTCATTGGATGCAGTAGTCACAGGCAAAGTCATAAGGATATTTATAATTTTAAGAGTTTCTTGAAAACCATTTGGAAGTTGGTTTAAAATTTTTGAAATAGAATAAAGGTCATGAATTCCATCATCTCTGTCTATGTTTACATGATTTATTAAATTTTTTGCAGATGGAAATTCACATTGAAGATTTTCATAATTAATTTTAAAATGTTTATAATGATCAATAAAGGTAACTAAATGGGGACTTTTTAAATTAAAATAATCAATACTAGAGGATGAGAAAATGTTACAAGTAAGAACTATTTCATTACTAGGATTGCTGAAGCGATGGTTTAGTTCATTCAAAAACCTAAAACAATAAAATAAAAAATATATACTATCAAATTAATGCAGATAAAAGTAGTTAGTTTTTCAATTAAATGATACTTATTAATAATTTTGATTTAAGTTTTTACCTGTCAATTGCAGTATAAAAAATAATTTTTATATCACTCAATGGCAAGTTATTTTCAATTGATGTATTGCTATTATTTTCATAAGTTCCTTGTCCTATTGTTGATTGAACAAAAAAATCTTGAAGATTTCTATTTAATCTCACTGGTCTTCTATTTCTTGAACTATTTTCATAGACTATTTCATTTTTTTCAGCAACTAATTTTGCGCTGTTATTAATTTTATCCCAAAATGTATCGTTACGCATTTTTTGGATATTTTGCTTCGTATTTTGTAACAAATTAACCGCTGAAGATTGTATAATACTTGCGCCTTGAAGTTCTACTGAAGCACAGTGAATAGTTTGTAATAAAATCTCCATAGCATGAGAAGTTTTTATAAATGAAATATTTGAAAATTCTTTTAATATACCAATAGCTCTTGCAGTTTGATCTCCCTGATGACTCAGTATTGATAGAACTTCTAAAATTTCAGTAAAACGCATATTAACTTTTTGTATTGATTTATACCAATATGCCCATCTTGTTTCTACCAACCGCTCCAAATGAATTACAGGTATTTGTTTATCTTTTTGAGCTCTGACAAATAGCTCATACCTTGTCTGCCCATTCATTAAAAACTTATACAAGTTTTGAATTGTATTGAAAAAATTACATAAGTGGGGTATATTTTGTAGCGTTTGAACTAAACATAAATTTAAACGATGAGCATAGCAGTGGACATAAATGGCATGAGGAACTTTGGAGCGTATTCTTTCTTGAACACCGGAATACTGCCCACTCATAACAGAAGCTCCATCGTAGCATTGTCCAATACAGTTCATGATATCCAATTTATTTATTGATAGTATTTTAATTATTTCACTTGCCAAACTTTCAGCATTTGAATTTGCCATGTGGTAGCAACCAATTGATCTCTCACAAATATTTGATTCTTTGTCTACAAACCGTATTAAAAAACTCATTTGTTCTTTTTTTGATAAGTCTTTGGTTTCATCAACCATAATTGTATAAACGCCAAACTTATTCATAGAACTTAATATAATCTGCCTTGTACATTGAGCTATACTACTTATAAAATCATTTTGATACTCAGGACTAGTGTAGTGACCGTAACGTGCCTGTAATCGTAATTTTATTTTATCATCAGCAAACATATCTAACATTTCTAAAAAATTCCCTTTGTTTTTAGAAATATCAGACTCATTATGTCCACGAAATGCTAAACCCTGTTTTGACAGAAAAAGTGCCGCCTTTAGTAAGAATTTTAAGTGTTCTCTATTTTCAATAATATTTTGTTGTCGTACGTTATTAACTTGATTAGCGATAGATAGTGAATGGTTTTTTTTAACTAGAAGATAATCGTTCCAACGCTGTACACAAATAACATGAGTCTTACATTTCTGATGATTGTTCAAAGATAAGGTCTGTTCCTTCCAAATTTTACATTTTGAACCATAATTAACAAAACATAAATTACCAGCAGTTTTTCCAGAGGCTATAATGTTGGCAGAAAAATGACGGCATGGAAAACAGAAAATTTCATCTTTTGATACAGAATACTCTATCCAGTTGTAAATTTTATAATGTCTACTTGTAAATCGTCGACCATTGGTAGCGGGGAATAACATTTCTGGCTGAACTAGTTCATCATTTTTTGATAAAGATATATCATAATTTTCTTGAAATACATTTGTAGGCAATTGAACCTAAGCACAAAAAGTAAATGTTAGTTTTAACTTCTTCAATTATTTTAAATTAGGTAAATATATAATATGCTGTGAGCAGGGACAGATTTAAAAGGGGGCAGACTCAGTCACTCAGCACTCAGAGGGCCAGAGGCAGAACATAATGGTTTTTTTATACACCCAAATATAAAATAAAATATACAGGTAGGTACTATAAATATTATTTTTCAATACAAAAAATTGATAAAAATACAATTAAATATAAATAAATTGTTTGACTATACTTATGAATAAAATATTATTTGATACCTATGTTTTAATAAGTTTTTACATTAAATATATAAAAATAAAAATATTTAATATAAAAAGGATTTTTATTTCCTATCACACATAAAATTACTTAGTTATGTAAAGTAAATGTGCTGATTTTTTAAATTTGTAATAAATAAATAGTACCCTGTACCAAACCTATTTCTTATAAACAATATTAAATGTATTATGCATATTAAAAATAATTTGTTTGGATTAACAGAAAGTTAAGGAATTATTCCTAAAAGTAATCCACTTAAGTTCTAATTTAGCACCCCTTGTTTTCTAAGAACTATCATAATTATAATTAAATACCATCAATCTTATGTTTTCAATACTTTATCAACCCCACGTTTTAGAGGTCTAGTTTCACATATGAAAATAATCCTTAAATAAAAACATAATGTACGCAAGTTATTGTATATTTGTTTGGTACTTACTGGATCACACATGAGTTGTTTTTCAATTGTAGGAATAGAAACATCAACTGCTGATCTTGGCACAACATCCTAAAATAATGAGAAAGTTAAACATTTGTTTATAAATTGATATTTTCAATAATTTTGTTTTTACTAAACTTTAAAAAAATGTCATACCATATTGTCCATTCTATCATCTTCATTTGTAAATGGATCTGGTTGTTCAATATTCAAACTAACAGATCTATCGTGATCATCCTAAAACATATTATATATATTATATTTATAAATATACTTATTATTTAACATTATAATTTTAGTCTATATAAAAAAAATAATCATTTACAGGATAATCAACTGAATATTCTTGTTCTTCGATTAATTTGTCCAACTGTAATACAACTGCAGGTTGTTGTATTAATTGTGCATCAATCTAAAAGATATAAAATTGAATTTAGAAATTAATATTATCTTAAGTTATACTAATTTTTAAAATTTATTATTGCTTGCTTACTGGTTCAGGTTTTGTTTGTTTATTAAACAATTCAGAAATTGTTTTTGATTCTTGGGCGACTTGCTGTAGTTTTATTTTTTTTGCACGACGGTTTTTAGCCGCACCACCAATTACTTTTTTTTTAAGAAATGTTTTATTCATATCAAAAGAATAATGAGAACACACGTCACGAATATAATTAATATAGGTAGAATAAGCGGTTACTGAACTAAATATTAACAAAATACAGAATAGTTCACTGTGAATTGTGATACACGACTGTCGCAAGTTGACAGAAGTCTGAGATCAATGATGAATAGGTAAGACTGTAAGAGTGTAAATCGATTGTTGTTTTTAGAATTTGTAATAATTTTAGATTTTAAAAATAAAACTATATGGGATTATGATATTAATTATTATTATTACTGTGAATACAAGATACAACAATATTGTGTTCCTACTTCCTTTTTCATAACAAAACACACACGCACACACAAAACATACATGCACGTCCCGCATGCGTCTAAATATAAATGTATTCCAACTATCAGTTATTAATTAAAAATATATCATTGTGACTATAATTTCTTAGTAGGCAGACTGTACAATATTTTCTGAAAATATTATAAAAATAATCATGTTTTTACACAAATAAAATATAATACCTAATGGTTAAATGGCAAAAACCGGACACCGGCCCATTGGGCCGCTTTTAAAATCAGACAGGGGCAAATGCCCACCTTGCCCCCCCCCCCCAAATGACGCCACTGATTTTCTCTGAGTCTATTTGACTTTAATCTGAAGGTGCAAATACCACTTTCGAATAGTTTAGTAAAACTATTTATAATCCAGTTCCTTTTGTATATACTAAACCTTATGGATTAAATTTAATATAAATACCTAGTACCTATATGAGGGTTCTAATGGGTCTATTATAAAAGCGATGACACTAAGCTTTGCCATCAAAATAATTTTAAGCTACAATTTGGAAATTATATATTTTAGGTATGTAATAACTGACTTATTATATTTGCTCTTTATTGACTTTATTTTACTTCCATAGGTAAGTAAGTGATTTTTGAGACGTTTATAAATACAGGAAACTAAGTATAAAATCTATTCAAATTCATTATATTGTAGATAATATGTTTAATATTATTATTCATTTTATTTTAATAGCTTATAAAAGAATGATTATTCAACCAGAGACAAAACTGTTCACACATCAAATTATGATTGTTGACTAATCATTTTGTTGATTAATTAATGTGTCAAATTGTTTAGTTTTATTTCCATTGTAATTTTTTTTTGTTTCTGACTTCCAACTTAGCATTTTCAGTTTTGCTTTTGGGGTAATAGTGTTGATAAAAAAATAAGTAAAAATAGTGGAGAAAAATTAAATTTTAATTCAAAAACTTTATACGATTTTGTCACTTTTTTGTATCTAATAATGAATAATAATACTTATTGTGAAAAATTAATTTTAATGTTTCTATGAGACACCTGATAAAACTTATGGTCGATGGTTCCTATTTTAAATACTTTTAAATTTGTTTTTGCCTACGGCTACATAATATTGCGGCGAACATACACTACTATAATAGTATAGAATCATTGAAAATTACGCCAATTCAGTAAGTTAATATTATGTGAACGTTCTTTGAAGGCTGTAAATACTAACCATAATACATTAATAATCATAATTGATAATAATTTCCAGCTACAATGTTACTACAGTAAAGCATAGCTAAAATTTGTATATTATACAACTGAGTTTATTACTAATGATATACCTAAGCATTTTAATTTTTAATTTCAAATGTAAACAAACATTTTAAAATAATTTATTGTTAAAAATGTTTAACGTTTTATAATACCTAAATAAGTCTTGTACGTTTTAAAATTTAATTTCAGGTAGTCATTTCATTTTGACTTTCATTAAGTAATCGAAAAAAAAACGATTTTATGTATTTCATTTAATTTCAAAAATATGATTTATAGGAACTTGAAACTTTTTACAATCTAGGTGTATAGTTTAATATATATAATATATTGTATATGAGCCAAATACCACTCACTCACTCACTCACTCATTCATCGCTAAATTTCGAAAACTACAAAAGTAGAATCTTGAAATTTGGAATAGTGGTTCCCCTAATAATCTATAGATGTGCAATAAGAAAGGATTTTCCGATATCGACAGTCGTTTTTTGAATAAATAGAACGATCATTGAATTCAAATTAATTATTAACACATAAATTGCAGGTGACTATAATTATTTTATGACGAAGAGCACCTGTATGCAGATACCTACTATACTGCAGCGGAGAGACTTCTCAAGTTTTCTTATTGTTTCTTTTTTGTTTTCTATAATTTACATTCGTTTCGATTAGGTAATGAAACAAATACAACTTAATTTTCATTGCATTCAAATTCTAAAGTATCCGAATTAATACGACAATGATGATAACATTAAAATATTAAACATAACGGCTAGGTATACCTAACATTGTATAACACTATAACACATTTGTGTTAGTTAATATAATATTTGTTCAGTTTTTATTGTTTGATGAATTAGGCAAGAGTATAATAATTAGTATGTCGTCAATTTTCACATTTTAATTTATTTGTATCGTGCACCGTAACCTGTAACTTGTCATAAAGTTTCTAATAAAATCAATAATATAATTAGTTAATTAAATATGACAACGATGGGTCGATTTTCACAATAGGTATGTATAAATTGTTCCATGTACACGTCGTATTATAAGTAACGTCGGTAAATCATGCAAAATATTATATAACATCACTATAATAATATAAAAAGGATGGTAAAAAAAAGCGAAAAACGATTCACTACAATACCATAACTTTTCCTTATTATATGCATTGAATTGCCCACCAGTTGCATTTATTTCCTTTCTTGTATTTTATACTTAAAAAAGGGAAGAGTAGAAAACCACTCTGCTGTACAGAAAAATTAGATTGTACCTCGTTAGGTAACTATTACAGTGATCGTATACGGATGTGTTCAATTTGAACTCAATGATAAATAATTGCATAAGAGGACGTAATCTGTCAGTCTAATGCCAATATTACTAAGTATATAATATTATCATATTATACTTATATTGTAATTGTAATTAGTATAGGAATTTATTTTACTATATTTTTTATAAGTAATGTGGTGTAAACTATAAAAAGGCAATCGAAATGACTTGAAATTAAAGTTTTTTGTTCAAGAAAAGATTTTTTTTATCAATACTTATAGAAATTTTTTGAAAGTTCTTGAAATTATTTGAAATTTTTTAAAAATGTTACCGTGAATAGAAAATGGTACGTTAAACATTTGGTGAAAAATTCAAGTAACTACGATTGTTAGCTTTTGAATTACTAACAGAAAAATAAGTAGGTACCAAATCATATTTATAAATTATAATTTATATTATTATACTATTATGCGTTATAATGGCATACAAAAAACCCAATGACATTCATAAATAAATAATTTTAATCAAAATTTTATTAAATATGAATTGCCAATTAAACAAGTCAATTGAAAACTAAAATCTCAAGAGAATAATAGTCTAATGACTAGTATTTTTGTTCATTATATTTTAGATCATAGACAATTTAAAAAAATTATACAAATTCATACCAGCACCTACTTAGTACTTATTATCTTTTGACTAAATATAAATTTTCTACTGAATAAAAATAAATTGTTAAATATATTAGAATATATTAATATAATAAGTAGTTCGTATGCAAATTATATTATGTATCATATTTTGGACTAACACTCAGACATATTCAATAAAAATAAGTTTTAACTAAACAGGAAACGGTTTTAAATTTATTAAAGGTTAAACATATATAGATATTATTGATTTATTTGGAATACCTGTACATATACCTACTATAGGACATGCATAAAAGTGTGTGATCAATCAAAATATCAACGAAACGTAACGATATTACGTTGAATTATAGATAGAAGCTAAAAGGCAGAGTTGGAGTTATAGCTTCGACAATTTATCGTAATAAGTTAAACATAATATATGAAATTGTACAGGATGTGATTTGAACTCTAGTGAGATGATCCCAAGCTTCTTGATATTATATAATAAAACCAGTAAGACGATTTTGAATCTGAAATTGATTTACACATCATAAATCAGACGCTTACATACAGCCTCTAATTAATTTATCTAGGAAACAAGACGTATATAAGCTACTACCAAAATGTTATCTGTTTTATTTATCTGATTGAAATGATCAGAAACATCCCGTCAACTGTACCAACGTAAATTACTAAGTTAGTACTATTATATCTGGGGATGATCAATTTACAAGATAAAACCAACAAAACTTGAGGATTACCTAAGGACTATTTAAGTTTCAAAACAATGCGAAGTGAAGTAGCTAGTGATGTTCACAGCTATTCAATATATTTAGATTATCTGCTAGAACTCCATGCAACTTCAGAAAATCAATTATAACTATTTTAATTACCTACAATAAAAGTATTCACTGGAGCGTATGTGAAAAATATTGGATATTTACGTTTAGAACAATTTTTACATCCAGAATAACTGTATGGAAAGTATTGAAATCAAAAAACAGCTGAGCACAACATTTACATTTGTCAAACATAAATGCATATTACAAATCATCACTCACAGTTGATTTATCCAAACGTATTTATCAACTTATTAAAACATTAATGCTTACTATATTCTTTTTCATTTTTTGTTTAACTTAATGACTTAACAAGGTAAAAGTATCCCTTGGAAAAACTTAGGATTTTTTAGTTGATCCGAAAAATAATTCGTTCATTCAAAATCATGTAAATAGGCATACATACTAATACTAACTTTTGTTTAGTCACGCTGAATGGTTCATATAGAAATAAACAAATAAATATACTTTGAAATTTTGTATTTTATTTAATTGTGTTAGTTAAATACAAATTGCAAGTTAGTTCTCTAAGATAATATTATCACAATACTCAAATGGATAACAAACGCGGAAATATACAGCTAGTAATAAGCATAATTATAAACATGAATAAAAGCAATAATATATTATGAGTCAACGAAAATTGGGTGGACACTTTGGACAGTTTTAATTCTGCTAATTTTTATTGATGAATTTCTAAAAATCTTGATTTTGGTATAACAATTATTTAGATTCCGTTAGGTACACTATTACAAAAGCATTTTTTTTCTACCATGTAACAATAATAGAAGGCTTAATACAGAGAAGGTGGTGGAACCATTATGGTAACGAGTCATTTCAATAGTAGCATTAGCTCAGTTTTGGTAAACACGATTAGTGATTTTAACTATTTTATAAACGTATCACTGATAATAATAGAATTACTATAAAAGTTTAATCCATCAGTTAATGCCGTTAATATATTTAGATATTTTAATTATTATTATGAAGCACAAGTATATAGTTAGTTGATGTATATATGCAACAAAATGTTTCAGCCTAATTGAACGATGCGCCAAAGTCGTGTACACGGAAGTCAATGCATTACACTATTTCCGAGAATTATCAAGAGCTACACAAATAGAAAACGGATGTAGGTTTAAATAAACGTATAAATACCTATATATTCGCCGTTAGGTTGACATGAGTAAGTCAGTAATTTTGGTGATTTCGTTTAAGCAGCATGACAGGTTTTAAACGTTAATTTTCGCCGACATATGTAGAAACTAGCTGCACGATGAGGTATAAACCATTAATTAATTAATTATTTTATTGAATTAATGCAGTCACTGCAAAAACGTCGGACTAATCGAATAAAGTACAGAATTTTATTACCATACGTGAGATACGTGCCTGTACAAACCGCATAATATTCGTGATGCAGTTTTATCTGACAATATAATATTTTATAACACGTGCCTAAATCGTGATCACTATACCGTGGATAAATACGTTGTACCTATACATCGTGAGGGTGTATCGCTTGCCGATGTCGATTTTTTGTTTTCTACCAACAGAAAACGATTAACTATTAATGACATCACATCAAATTACCTGTTCTCAGAGTAACGCGGCGTGTACACGACGAGTGCAGTATAATATTGTCACACGTGTGCCTATATGGAGGTAAAAAGAAATTTCGCGATAAAATTCCAACGAAAATCGTCGACGTCCCGATGGTGGCAAATTAAAACGTCGACCCCGTGGTCAATAAAAATTATTATGGTATGGTCGGGTGGTAAAGTATGACGGTCTCGTGTACGAATAAAATATTACAAAATATAATAATAACCACTCAGACTTGTAGGGTCGGCGACGGCATGGCGTAACGCGAGAGGTTCGCAACCGACCACCGAAAGCACACTACTGAAATGTGTGCGTACGTCAAACACGGCCCATACGCTTACGACTACCCTCTTCAACCCCCATAACGCCGTTTTCCCTCCACCAACCCTTGACGCCACCGTCCCTCTACCCCCCCCACTACACTCGGCCGTCCCGTGGCGTCCCGTGACAAGGGGATGGAGATGGGACGGACGACGACTACGACGACGGCGACGACATTACAGTGTAGCCAATTTCGGTCCATCGTCAAAATCTTATAATGCCACATTTTTATCGTACGACTGCGTGGAGTACCCCTTTACCTATATTATATAAGCACACAAACCATATTATTGGTGTTAAGACTTTTTTCGGCCGATGACCACACTATATATTAGACAACAATAAACACTGGACGTTTCACGTACGAAGTCTGCTCCCCGACAACCGCAAATTTTAGTAAATTCATATAAGTTTCAATCGGGTATAAATGCGGGGACCAGACGTTGTCTTCACACTAGACCAATTTCTAAATTTAAAGTTTACTAAAAACAAATGTATACAATTAAAATACGTGTGCATTACAGTAATATTATAGGATAAAATAACGACAAAAAGCAATGCAAAATCTGCTTTTAAAGTATGCAGCCATTGCAGTTGACCCACTAACTACTACGCGTAAACATGTTAAACATTTTAGAATAATAAACAAACCACAACCTTTAAAAATAAATTACTTTCATTATTTCATTTTTAAATAAACTTATGAGTATGAATTCTACATATTTTCATCTCTGGAACAAAACTGTCGTGTTTATGTTGTCAACGCTGCATTTTACGTTAGGTAATTGTAATAATATTTTCCCCCTTCTAATTGTAATTAATTTATGTATTACCTAGTAAAATACCTACCGAGAAATATTATATTAGTTTATTATTGTATAACATTTTAATTTGTACATTTTTTTCTAGCCAATTAAATTCTGATCAAATTTGCAGGTATAATAATATTGTCCATGACGATATTACAACGATTACAAAATTAATTTTATATTAATAAATTTTAATTACACACACTTATGCACACGTCACTTGTGTATTATAAGTGTGTATGCGTGGACAACGGAATTGTCCGAATTTTTGTGGTGAAATAAAATAACTGTGAACACACAAAATATGTGAAGGAGTTGTTAGCCCGAGGGTTCGTGAGGGTGAATGGACGCTTGCGAGGATAAGGTTGACATATTTTGTTTTAAGCTTTTCAACGACCGTTGGATACGGGCGTATGTTATAATGTACAAACTTTTCATAATTCAGATGACCGCTGAAAAAAAAAAGGAACACCGTGTTCTACGTTATTCGAAAATGTTGTAAAAATCGATTTTACGACCATTGTGTTGTACACAAATGTTTTGTTTAAAATTAAATTATGCAATAATTTTTAGATACAACAATACAAAATTCCACTGTAAATATGTCCAAGTCGATGATTTTAATAATTAAAATCGGTAACCATTCAATAATTGAATATATTATGCGAATTCATCACGATTGAGCAATAGAGGATATTTTAGTATTTTGTTTATATAAATAAAATTTAAAGCAATAATTATATTATTAACCATTCACCATAAGTAATTTACAACTGTAATAATTCTAAACTAATTATAAAATATAAAATATTATACATTTGGTAAAATTATAATAGGCACCAACCTAATATGAAAAATATAAACTTTCTTAATGGATAGCAAAAACTACGTAGGTACTTGCTTAAATTATATATTATTATTTTATAATATTACTATAATATTTTAATAAATATTTAACTGGGAATATATAATCAAAAATTAATGATTCAATGTTTATTTCAAAGTACGTTTTGACACATTGTGCATTAAAACATTTAACTTTAATGTATATTTCTGGTAAACAATGTTAACCTAATATTAGTAAGTTGGTAAAACGTTAAAAGCTGATAATAATTAATTAATTAAACAACTAATAGAATATACATTTAATGAATAGTCAAAAAATGTAAATGAAAAATGTAAGTACAATATATAATATTATACTAACGATTTATACATAATACAATTAATATAAATACGTCATTTCTACCCATCATAAAATTTAACGATTGTATTGTAAAACTGAAATACAAATTTACATTTTTTATGATTAAGTTTATCTTCATAACTAGTATTTTATTTATTTCTTAAATTCTAATATTATTTATAAGTGAATAGCATAATATACAATCTGAAAATAATATCGCACACAAGATACTACACATAACAAAAAACTAATAAAATACAATAGGTATCGAACGTTTTACTGTTTTAACTCATGTTGCAAATAGAAAATAATAACTGTCATTTGGAGTGGAATTCCAGTCAGTCTAACGAAAAAACATCAAAATACAATAATATATTGTGTATTTAATAAATTATAACTTTAAATAGTTACAACAAAATGTTCAATACAAGTGGTAATGACTAAAATGAATTACCTCGTTCAAGTGTGACCCGGGCTGACACAAAAATATTATGTTCTTGAGTGGTCAAAGTTGGTAAAATAATAAAAAACATATATACCAATAACTGGTAAAACTATTTGCACGGCAATAAAAATATTTATACACGATTGGTACAAATAACAATTATAACAATTATAAATATTTACTCATGTCATTGTACGTATACTATATTATAATTAAACGTGTTTAGTTTTAGATTCCGAGCGATGTGGTGCATGTATTGGTTTTACAATAATTAATATGTTTTGTGCTTTTTTTTTCGACTTTATTTTGTGAGTGTTAAGCTTGAAAATCCGATGCAATATTAGTTCCTAAAAAGAGTGTTCTTACAACAGATACATATATTAAAAATACAAATTAAAATTTTGTAAAATGTGATATATTAAAACCAAAAATAACAATTTAAGTCATTTTGCTGTAATTCAAAAATTATTATTATTCTTAAAGATTTTAAACTTTTCACAACTACCTACGTTTTATTTTTGTTTACTATATACACAATCACATTAAAAAAGATAGATAAGTAGATGTCGCTCTGCTGTACATTGAATACATCATTGTATACGAAAAACGATTCTGAGCAGGGACGGTTTGTCAGTGTGGATATAATTTATATTATATTTATATAGTTATTACTTATTATTAATATGTAATAAGGTAGACGGTAAGTTACATTGATATTAATACTAAACCAGAACATTCCCGCCAGTCATAGGCTCACGCCTGACACTGGCACATAGGCCCCACGGCCGTAAAACAAAGCAAAGCGAACTTATATCAACAGCAAACTGGAGACGGCTGGAGGCAGTACAATACATAGCGCTCCGAACAATCACCGATTTCCCCTGGTTTGTCCGGAACACCGTCATTTCTAAATCAAGCCAAATTCTCTCGATCCAATCAACCATCACTCAAAATTCAAAAAACATGTTCATCAAACTTCAACAATCCAACTACAACCACATACGAGACACAGGCCAAACGATCGGCCCACCTGAACTCAACAGAAATAGACCCGGTGAACTGACCAGGCCCACATAGGAAGCACCTCAACCACACCACCTCCTACTCTGAGTCATGGGGCCAAACCCCCCCAAACTCAGGAAAAGGACTATAAGTCCCTCCAACCATGCAATGCAATGCAATACGAACGATCATCAGTCTTCAACATCTTCTCAACCAGTCAAATACACACACTACTATTGAAGACCAGGAGATCCGAAGACCACCGGTCGCCGAACATCGACAACGCAGCCGAAGCCTGGACAAATAAACACACGGACCGACAGCGACAAGCGAACCTGCCGGGAACCCTAGAACGCCGGACTGCCCACTGATCCGAGCGCATTGCCAACCACCACACCGATCCGAACCACAACCGAATCAGCGGCCGACAGTACGATTTCGTGCAATCAGTTCACCATATCTGGACGAACCGCATCCGCATCCCGAGCCTCCGACAACCACGTGAGAATCGGGCCACGATCAGCTGAGGGACCGACGACCACCTCCCGATAACGGACATCGTCTCCGCCACACCAGTAGGAGAACAACTTTCCAGTCAAGCGAGATACCAGGGGCCCACCCAGACCAAGGCGAACTGCCCAACGCCTATCATTGATCCTGTATCTCCAGTACTTCATATTACCGACTATTTATGACACAATAAAAGATGTGATACCGATAACTCATCTGCATTATATTCTTTCAGGAGACGGACGGCAGTATTGTCTACTGCCCCGTATCAATACCTGTTCAATTCACTACAAATTCTGAATAATTATAATGTTAGCTATGAAAGGAAAACCCTCACGAATTTCAAAGTAAAAAATAGTTTCAACATTTTCAAAATGTTGATGAATTTTGTCAACATTTGAAATTTATATGCATATAAAAAATGAATATGTATAATATGCAAGGCTGGACAATAGTTAATAATTTTTTTTTAACTCAGTTAAACTAAGTTAATATGCACCATAACAAAAAGTTAAAAGTTAATTTAACTATAGGTTAACTTAGTTAAGTTAAAAGTTAATTCACACTTTTTATTAACTTTTTATTAAGTAAAAAAAAGTAAATTTGTTTATACAACGCTAGAGTACTTAGTTTTTTTCCAACCAAAACTGAATTAAAGACTATAGTGTTTATACTTTATGAAATATACAGTATTTCCATATAAGTTAGATTCAAAATATACTGGAATAGTGAAATATAATTAAATTAAAACAAAATAAATTAACTTAAACGTACTTCTTAAAATGAAAAATTAATTCGAGTATTATGATATAGCCGATTCTGATTCGATTTAATTTTTATCCCGTCTGCTTTTGGATGAGCTGATGTTTGAATTAATATAGACTTGTATGCTTTTAAATCATTTTTGGTGTATAATTTTGGAGATTTCGAAAATACTAAATTACCAAGTCCTTGTGTCAGCGGGTATAAAGTATCTTCAATAATCAACTTTTTGTCGACAAGATTAATTTCTTTTTTACCTAAAACTACTCTTCCATTTGTTTGTACTTTAGGTCCATACGTTTTGTCTGTATCGTAAGATTTATACCAGTCGGTATAAGCTACCGAATCGCCTGTGTCATTAAAATATTGAGAATCTTGAATATCAATGTCTTGCTGTGTGGGCGGAGCTTGAAATGTTGTTTTATTAATATTTTGTTTCAATGGTTCGATAATCGGCCTTAACGTTTCTGATACTAGTGAATAAATATCTGCTTTTCCTTGTTTTAATGCGGTATACTTGCGTTTAATATTTTCTTTGCTTTAATCAGTTCTCCGAGTACTTCACCACTAGCAGCCATGACTTCGAATGAATCATTTCCACAATGACAACACTTTATATAACGACGAATGTGTCAAATCCATGACGATATCGACCGTTGGCACGTCCACAGTCTTTGTTTATCACGATAAACTCAAATATCCCCAGACGCCAACATGAAGTGCAAAAGTCTTTAAACTCTGAGTATGACATATCACCAAAGCAAAGTTCATTGTATACATGATTTAAATTAGTCTCATCTTGTTTGAATAATACAATAAAATTAGCATTACCGCACACAAAAGTTGTTTTGGGACTTTTGAATAACTCTGAGCCAGATAGAATACATCAACTGAATTATGACGACCTCTGGAGAAGTAAGTTCTTGCAATTTTTTGGTTTTCATTAATAATATCGTCGAAAATAAATACAGAGTTTGGTAAAGCTTTCTCAGGTTCAAACTGCGTTAAATGCAAATCCCAGTCCTGAAAGAGTGTGCCAAAAAGTGAACGTTCGACTCGAACTCTTCAAACGGAACATGAGCGAAACGATCGATTTGTAATAAATTGATACGATGGACTTCTCTTGAACAGACTTCGGAAAAAAACGTAAATGTTATATAAATCCATAACTATGTGTGTGTACTTAAAATACAATTAGAAAGTACCACTTTTATATACTTGGTATAAAATGAAGTCCAAAAACCATTTGAAACAATCATCGGCCATGATTGTTTCACCTGAGCCGTCTGAAACTCGTTCAAAAATCTTGAGGACTTCATACTGGTAACGAAAAAAAAACAATGACAAAATTAGTAAATACTCTTTTCGCATTACTTATATTATTATATAATTTTTAATATTGTTTAAGTTTAGATAAGACACATAGTATTGCAGAGAGTTTAATAGTTAAAAGAAAAATATATAATAATATATTTATTTTTTTTTTTACTTAACTATCTAAATATGGAAATCAATTCATATGAAATACATATTAAACAGATAAATAACTAGAAGAGCATATTTCGCTCGTTAAGTATTTATGAACTTAAATAAAAATAATGAACGAAACACGCAGTCTGCAGCTACAGGTTGCTTAATATTTAATGACTAATAATGGTTAGCTTAGGAACATTGTCATTAGTCATTACTCATTATACGGTGATCTATTAATTAATTCAATTCATACGTTATTTCGAAATATTTTCTTCCTTGAAATTTGTTTAGGTACTTTAATATATATTTTAGTAATCATTCAACTATCGTAGGTAGAACAAACAATAATTTGCTATACATTATTAGTCGGCCAACAGATTATACAGTTTCTGCAGTTTCATATTAACGTTTTTAAATTTGTTTTTAATAAAACATAATGCGTGAGGTTGATGATTGGAATTACCGAGTTTTTTTGTTTTTCAATCAGTGAGTATCGTTTGACTTTACTACTTAAGCAATTACAGTAAAATGATAAAGTGAACATTTTATAAACTGCTATAATAAACCCGCATAGTCGTATTGAATTTACTGTGTATTATTTCAAAGGCCATATTAAAACTATTTAATGATGTCAAATACATAAAATATATCCTTAATTAAATAATAATATAGAATATTAATGATAATGAAAACATCCGTAGTAAGTAGTCTGTAATAAATATACCACCTACCTGTTGTTTACTGTATGCAATGTTCGTAATTTATTTTGCATATTTTTTCGTTTGTTTTCGCTGCTTTTGTATCAAATAATAATTGTTTTTTTTTTCAGTACATCTTTATTCCTACGAAATGCACAAATTTATAAGTTTGTATCTTTGTCGTAGAACTTTAAAGAATTCTTAAAATATAAAAACGCGTTTTCGAGTTGCACGTCATATTGTTAAAATGGTGTATAATGCCATAATGGTCATGGAATTAAAAATCATGTTGACATAGCTGTCTTTGATTTGGAGGAACGAATGTGTAGATAAAGTGAGAATATTATTATAGTTTTAATTGTTTTAAACGAGCTGCAAAGGCTTATATAATGCGTTTCAACACTAGTTTTTAAAAAGCTGCATCGTTCCTGCCAAGTGCGCATCCCTAATTATTGATGTACAGCTTGAAAAGGACGTAGGTAGTAGGTACTTAATTTACTTAAACGTCTTATACTTTCAGTAACTTAATAAATATTATGTAAAATAATGTACACTGTGTTAACAGTTTTTCAAACACTATTTTTGTGATTATAATATATATTAAATTTGATATTTAAAGTAATTATATTGAATCATTTACATTTGTTCTAAAATTGATATCACGTTACAATATTATTATTACTATTTGTTGGATGATTATATTATAGTAATTTATAATACTACCTACGTTGCTATGTAGTAAAACAACAACAATTATACTACACTGATATGGTCAGGTAAATAATATATAGTTTTATAGTATTTTTGAATACAACTATTATACTATATTTAAAATATTATATTAGTTCTTTTTTTTTTTTTTTTAAATAAATAATTGAAGCTATAATCGATGGAAAATTCTCAACACCGAGATACATATGTAAGACACACTGTCTCAAAAGGAAATACTCTAAAGATTTGTTGAGTAGCATGTTTGGTAGTAGGTAGGTATATAAAGGTCATATTATAGGTACGCTAAATTCTGACACTCAGCCAAATTATTTGGTTAGGTATGTAGGTACGTAGGTACGTATTAAAATGTATAAACTGTAAAAATGTAAAATAGAGAATACGGTATGGATGATGGTTTTCATCTATAATGATCTTGTTTTGTTGGCCAAGCCGAAGACGTGTCGATTTTGTTGTTTTTGTCAACAAGTTGCACGTTTAGCTATGGGACAAATCACGACGATTCGTCGCTTCTAGGTCAGCATTATAATAGCAGATATCGATAGAATTAAACAGGAACAATTATCCACATCTCAACCTCTGTCCGTTTCTTTACACATTATTACATTGACTATTTTAAAAACGTACATTTTAAAACGAATCGTTATTAAACTCTGTGGTAAACCAAAAAGTTTTGATTGTTTTTAAATGATTCGTTTTGAAAGTTTCACGAAAAATACTTCATGATTCGCATCTGTGCAATAGTCAAGTGAATTTTGATTTTCTAAAATGTCACTACAATATACTACCTATTAAATACTATGTTTGCAGATGTATATTCAATATTGTCTATTATATAATGTTTAATATTCAACAAGTCGATCGTTTGATTCAATGTTAGACAAATATTTTTTAGAGTATATATATATATACAGTGAAACCTCTAAATACCAGACACTCTCGGTTACCGACATTTTGTCAGCTATTTAGAGAGAGATTTCGCTGTATTAAAATAAATAGATAAATTACTACTAACCGACCACGCGTGTGCAATAGTACCTATAATAATAATATAATAATAATAATAATATAATAATAATATACAATTCCACGGCCGTACAGAGTCCGAAAATTTTTTTGCAGAATTACGGGAAATCGCCAAACCAGACTAAAAACAAAAAAATGCCAGTCATACGCAATTAAATATTATTTTGAATTCTTCTCACACACACGCACGCACATCAAGGAAAATATAAATCATTATTGTTAATATTTTATTTTATTGAGGGAAACACAATATCGTATTATTGTATAATCGACCATATTAAACATTACACAGGGCAATCGTAACATTATTATTATAACAATATGTGTGATGGTATATAGTTTTGAAATTCAGGAGAATATAATTTCACTCTAAAGAAAGACCTGTACGCAAACTAAGCTATAACATGTGCAGGTGATTAATATTAATTATTGTAATGTTAAGTTTAATGATAGTCAAAGTGATAGGTATAAAAAAAAATCATATGCCTAACAATTAACAGTAAAAAATATTGGTCTCATTTGAAAAAAATAAATGTGTATAGCCACGGGACACTTCTTGAATGCGGTATAGAAATCTATACAATTTAAAGTGACATGATGGTCTATTTAAATATATTTAAAATTATAACTTGAATACATTTATTATTAAAGGAAAAAACGAGGGTGAGCATGCTGGTAAATCTCTCTGTATATTATCGTATTTAATTAACTGGCTCAATTTGAATTGAAATGTATTCCAGACATACGACCTATATAGTAAGCGTATAAAATCTCGTATCCAAGGAAATATATATAAATAGTTTATTTGTCTTTAAATCCCGAGTTATTTTCTGTGTAACGCGAATCAGTTATAATATAACATAACTTTCGTACCTACTGTTCAGAATTTCATTTGTCTTCGACAACTCTCATGAGTTCGAACAAAGAACGTGCGGCGGCGAGTCCATTGGTCTGCAGGCAGTACTCTGCGTCTATGCCGAATATAATGCTTTTGACACCGGCTGAAACTGACGAAAAGAAAATTCTAGCGCCAACCAAGTCGAAATCCCTACCTGCAGAACTCGATGTGGCTGCGCCGGACACTTGCAGTGTGGATCTGCAGAGTACCGCGGACGCTGCGATAAAGGACCTGCAGCAGGTGGTGATCGCGAACGCAGCGGTCAAACCTAGGAACCGTATCGTTTCTTCTACCGTTTCGTTAAACGACATGGATTTGTACTTGGCAAAGAGCCGTGCCAGCTGTTACGCCGAAAGCCGACTGAAAAATCTCTATTTTTCCGTGCCAAACATCATGTCGACGACGCCCGAAATGGCCAACCGTGTACCGCCGTCCGCCACTAGTAGCCCTGCATAGATGACGGAGTTGAAAACCCTGCTGACCGAACTATGGAATTATGAAGCGATTTCGGTCAACTATGTGTAGAAACTGCAGGACACATATGTGACAATAACGAACCAGGTGCAGGTGACCACGAACACGGTGGCGGTCAAACGTAAAGCACGGTTACGAACGTTTTACCTTTTTGAGAACACGATTCCGTACGAATTTGACCAAACAATGGATTGTCAAATTAACCCCAAAAACAACACGATTCCATACGATTTTATCTGAAATGTTGCCATCTATTATAATTATTTTCAATTTGTTATTTATTTGACTGTCAATAAAAAACTTGATGAAAATTTGTCAAATAAAAAAATATGTAAAATTTTAATTTGATACCTTGGTACTTGTTACAAATATTTGATTGTATTTTTGTGAATTAAATATTCTTTATATTCGTTAATAGTGCGGTATAAACGTTGTTTGTCGGCTAAGGCCATTTTATTGAAACGTCCTTTGGATGCTGATTTTATTTTTGTGTTTCCTTCAGAACTGAAATAACCAAATTAATAGAAGGGTGTGGACTATGAAACTGTGCATTATAATATGTTCTATGGAAACTCTCCGATTCATTTGTTGTACTAAAGAAAAAAAAATATGAAAACAATATAGATATTATATTAATAGTTTTACACATTGTATATAGTTATTATAGTATTACCGAGGATTTTCTGTCAGCTCTTGAGCCCAATTGCTGTTTTGTGTGGTTTTTATATATAGAGTTCGATTATGGTAAACTGACAGTACCGTTTTTCGTCGGCATTGGTCAGTTCGCCAAGTAATCCTGGTTAACCATACTGCGTTTGGATTAACCTTAAGGAAATCTGGCAACATTGCACTAAAATCTTGGGTACAAAACGTACGGAATCGTGTGCCTTAAAATGTTCACGATTCCGTACGCTGATAAGGACCGTACGGAATCGTGTTCTACCCACGGTCAAAGTCGTAAGATCCGATCGTTTTGGAAGCGTACTAAGAATTTTTTCTGATGCTGCACATCTAGTCCCGAGGAATAATATTACTGTTGTGCCATTGCAGACGCTGCTCTATAGAATATGCCGCGGTATAAGTAAAATCTATATCTAACAATAATTTTTTTAATTATTATCTCGACGCTCTGTCGAAGATGTATATGATATGTATAAATTGTATAAACTTTATAAAATGTATAATACCTATGTATAAAATGTATGATATGTATGATATGTATAAATTGTATACAGGGCCGGCGCTAGCAAATATTGATGGGGGGGTATAAATATACGAATTTGCCGACTAAATTCATAAATATGAACCACAAGTGTTGTCTTGGTCGACTGTCTTACACGCAAATAACATGGCAAATTTTTGCGTTCAAAATAATCCATTTTATTATTTTATTAAATTAAATTATTGATCAATTTACTCTAATTTTAAAAATAATAGATACTAGAGTGAAATACATACTAAACGCAAAATTTACAATATAACGCGTGTGTAAAAGAGAGTCAATAATTGGTGTCTTAATAATTTATTGGATATTAACTAAGTTAAACAATAGAATACAAATTATAATATCATATTATATAAAAATACAACAACTTCAACATTATGAATAGGTAATTGAATAAATTAAATTTTAATCCTTCTTTCCTTTAATAGTGACCATGATTTCACTGAACTTTTTAAGTCTATACAATCCAAAATATCTTTGTTACTATAAAGTAACATTAAATGTTGGAGACGATCTGCCCCCATAGTCGATCGTAAATAGTTTTTGACGATTTTCAGTTTACTGAAAGCGCGTTCGTTTGAAGCAGTACTTACGGGAGCTGTAAGTACTAGCCTGCATAGCTTGTTTGCAGTTGGCAAACAAGTTTTACAATCTTCAGATAATTCAAATATTTTTGTCAAGCTATCCAATTTTTTCACGTTACACTGGTGATCTAAAACTTTCAATTCGGCAATCACTCCATCATAGTCATTCATTTTAAAATCTTTGCATCCCGGTGGAAATAGTTCGATTACTTTTTTTACATTTTCTGTTGAACAAATTTGTTTCCATGGCATTTTAAACAAAGTAATCATTGGTTCAAATGTCACCAAAGATTTTTTTAGATGTTCATTCAATAAAACAATCAAAGTATTTAGAACTTTTTTAAATTCTACTCGATAAAAAGTAGGTAAATCAATCGAACACTGTGTGTTTGGATTTTGGTCAATTCTTTTTGACAAAAGTCTTTTCCGATGATGTCGATTAAAATCTGACACTGGATCAATACCTAACTGTTCAGAAAATTTTATTGCACTGCTTACTAGGTTGTTCATTGCTGTATCATCGCTGTTCATTTCATTTAAGCTACTTAATGAATAATCAATCAACATTAAAGCATCAAGTATGTTCAATTCAGTAGCTTCAAGTTTTTCCGTTAATATTTTGGTCTTGTACATTAGATTTTTCATGAACAATAAGGAAACAACGAAGTCAAATGAAAGAAGTTTTTTTACAAGTCCTAGTGCTTGATTTCGTGTATTATTATTTACTATCAGTTATAATATATTGTAGCAGTGAAGTACGATCGTCGATCACAACAATAATCATTAAATCAAATCAAATATCTAAGACTAAGATAACGACGTATATTCCGACTACGGCTATAAATACATTCATTGCCCTTAGATTCGGGAATTGTAGCCGTAGCCGTCCACGAAAAATGTTTTTCTAATACCAACTAGCGCAATCTAGTTCTATAGTTCAAATTTTTGCCGACCATTAAATTTTATTTAGCGTATGGCTATATATGCCGACTATATAAATGGGTTATTCGTTGGTGGGGGGGTATTGCACCCCCCCCCCCCCTAACGCCGGGCCTGATTGTATAATCTCTATAAACTGTATACAATGTATAAATTGTATAAACTGTATAAAATGTATAATATATGTATAAAATGTATGAAATAATTTCGAAGTAAAATGTATAATATGTATAAATTGTATAAACTGTATAAAATGTATAACATGTATAAAATACATTTAGTTACTTACAAAAATTTCGAAGTAAAATGAAAATAATAATTTGTATCATTATTACGCATTATTAAATTATTTATGTTAGAGGTACCTATATTATTAAGACGTGTACGTTACACTTTTGATAAATATTCCTGTGTATGTAAAAATATTTGAAATAATTATAGGTACCTACTGTAAATTGTATTAATTTAGCAAAAATATATATTAAGAAAACATCTGAACATCTGAAGTTAAATAGGTATTGTATAAGTTACTATTCTGTGATTGTTATAACTTATAGCTGAGAATATAATAATTAACTGTTTAAATTAAAATACTGTTATTAAACTAATTGTCAGAATGTCAGATTATATTATATTGATTATATTATATTAATTATATAGGTATATATTATATATGTAGAAGTAGAACTCATTGCATGCTAAAAGTTATAGTTCTTGTAAAAGCCAATTAGAAATACTTACCTAGTTATTTTGTGATTCGATTTGTGTCTTGTGATTAAAATATAATAAATAATAAATAATGTCTACCGATACAAAGTTATCTTGTATACCTAATATGAAATCGAACATTTTTACATTTTTTAAATCGGACCTTTGGAAGTACCTTAATTTTTGTCAGGCGTATACTATTATCTTATTCATGTCCATAAATTGATTTTGAATATTTCAATTGAATGACTAATTTTCATAATATTTTCATATGTAGATAATATAATGTTAAATGTAGTACCATTTATAAATTATAATCTATTCGGTACCTAGTAGTGTGGTACCTCGGCTACCAGTGAACACACAAATTATAATTTACTAGATACACACACGAGCAGTAACTGCAAGGAATGATATAATTGCCTAAACACAACTCCTTAAATATGACACTTTTGCAGGGGCCTTAAGTATAAGTATTAAAGTATATGTATATGTATATAGGTAGGTGTACTTTTACATTTTTCATAATCAAAATTTGATAAGAAATCAGTATATTGTACGTCATTTTTCGATAATCATTTTAATCATTGTCCGTATGCATGGGGTGGGTTATTTGCCAACTTACAATTTATTATTTCCTACTAAAGTGTCTTCAAATTTAAAATTACAAGTTTTATTTGAAAAATCTTGACAATCTTGCAACAGATATTTATAATATTATAATTATAAATTATAAGCTTATGAATTATGATAGAGCATAAAGTAGATAATATAAACCAACGATAAAATAAGATGATATATCTCACATTTTGATGACTCAATCTTTGGATATAGCACTTAGCATTTTTTGAATAACAATAATAAATTAAACATTATTTAAAAATAGTTTGTATAGGGAACCCGAAATGGCAACCCTATGTCCCTATATAAAATATACCTAAACAAAAAATGATTCAATTTTCTTGACCCAAAACTAAATTCATGTGTGTCCCAACCAATAACAACCTACAGGGGTTGAAAAGAAGCTTAAAACAACCATAGAGTCTCAAGAAATCTGTTATTGATATAACCTTGATTATAACAAGTCCAGTAGTTTCTGATTAGCTGTTAATTTAAAACTCATTTCAGTAAGTTAAAACCTGTACTTTTACTTATTTCCTACCTACCTACTATAAATTCAAAAATATAGATATATTATATACATAAAAAAAATTGCAATATTTGCTTACCTTTAGGTAGGTATTGATTTTTCTTTACTCATAAATAATGGCTTATCAGCCGGCAGTATAGTTTGATTTTTTGAATAATTTTCATCCGCGAATATAATCACATTTTAACAGAGTAAAATTTACTATTGAATAATGTCATAACAAATCAAAACTAAACAATTTTGGTTGGCAAGTAAAAACATAGTATTATTATTTCTTATATTATGCATACTAGCATACTTTACATATTATATACAGCCTATTGGGGAGGGAGAGGGGTCCCTTGATCCTCCCCGTAAATACGGCACTGATAACTAATCGTTGAAAATGTAAAACAAGATTTCTCATAAGTAGTTCATACAGTACCTAACAGTGTAACCATTGATTAAGGGGGCTCCAGCGTATCATGTTTTAAGGAGTAATATTTAGGCAATTCACATAACTTGAACATTTGGGCTATGTCTATGTGTGAGTAGTAAATGAACATTAGTGTGGGTAATCCATTATCGCGTGCCTCGGACTATCGGTGGACAGTATTACGAATTCCCAAAACTACGTATAATTAAAATGCTATAAAAATGACAATATATTATGATTAATTGCGCGCGTTATTTTTTACTATTATATTACCTACTCACTACTCGGCTTTCGCTGCAATTCGCAAAAATGTACAATTACATTATACTACACAAGACTACAAGAGAATCACTTTGTTATTTCATAGTTATTAACTATTACATTACTTGACTTTTTTATACAAATAAAACCATTAAAAAAAGTACTATTACAAACCATCCCCGATAGGAAAAGGAAACTCACGTTCATATACTAAATCAATTAATTCTAAAACCATGTAACCAAAGAAAAAAGTAAAAAAAAAATTTCATTTCCAAAATATTTACCACATTATTTTACCAATTTTAGAAATTATTATGTACCTATATCACTTTTTTTATTCTGTAAATTTTGCAATCGATGTTTTTTTATTTTAGGTGCACTTAACTTACGTCTAGCTTTTCTCCCATAACTCCAATCTTAACCCATTTTGTAAAAAAAAATTAAAAAGAACACAAAACTTACAGACAACCTTACTGATCGGCTTGTTGTGTTGAAATCAAATGATTCATAAATCATAGGTAGTATTTTTATACTTTGTATTTCCTTAAAATTTAAATATATGTTTGTTGTATTAAATTTGGAAAAATATAATTATTATTACTGACTATTATTATTGGGGTACAACACGATTGCGAACGTTTTACCATTTTTATAACACGATTGCGAACGAATGACGCTTATCAGAGAATTTGTTTTTTTAGCCGAAAAACGAACGATTGCGAACGTTTTTATAGACTACGTTGCCAAGTTTATATTTCTGAATATGTTTTGTTCGGGAGTTCAATTAAAACATTTTTTTTTTTTTTAATATAAACTATTGGTATTAATAATACAATTAAGACAACAACTCTTCGTTACAAACTAAAATAAAATTATACAAAATAATAAGTAATGTTTAAAATGTTGATTAATTAAAACTGTTTTCGTTGTATAAATATTAATAATACTGTTACAAAATGTACGTGTTCATTGTACGTTAGAAACTTAAAAATAAATAAAATAATACATACATACATAGATCTGAGTTCTGAATGAAAAAATAATATTATACATAATAATACACTCAAAATAATAGTTTTTAAAAAAAATTTTCTACATTTTTACTTTTTTTTAAATTTTTTCCCTGGTAGGAATTTCCAGTTTTTCTTAAATATAAAATTAGATCTTTGTGTACTTTATAATCATTATAATTTTGTAAAGTTGATTCAATTAAAAGTTTATCTTTTTTGGCCATAGGCTTATGTACATTGTTTTTAATAGAATTAATTATTGTCAAAGTTTGAGCTTGTGTTTCTTTTAAAACTGATATAACTACGTGTGTTGGAGGATGGGGGCTATAAAACTGACCATTGTACGTCCTGTGAAAGCTCTCTGGCCCATTAGTAGTTCTAAAAAATAATTAAAAAAACTTAGAGATATTGTATTAACTGGTAAAATTAAAGTAGGAAGGAACAAGAATTTAATTTAAATTTTTTTAAAATCATACCTTGGATTTACTGAGGGTTCTTGTGCCCAAAGATATGGGGGAAATAATGAATCAGGTGCAATATATGTTGATACTAAATAGTCTGTAAAAACATGACCTTCTTCTAGGCTGGGGCATTCGGCTATTAATGCTAAAAATGCATCTTCAATTTCGTCACTGGGTAAAAACGGTAAGCCAAAAAATAATTTTAGCCATTGACCTAATTCATTGTTGTTATCTTTGTATGCGTTTCTCAAATTTGAATCTCCATTAATCTGTAGATATTTTATTTTATTAAAAAAAATGTTTCAAAGTCGTAAAGAGTATTAATTTATAAATAAGATTAGATTTTAAATATTACCTTTCTCCACCAAGCTTGGCCTAAATGAAAACGGCATGTTACAATCATCACGTTCGGAAATATTTCTTTTGCAGCTTCATGAGCTCCAGATTCAAAATCCAAATGCAGTTTTTGAACATCGAAAGTTGAATTAAAAAATCGTTGACATAGTTCCAAAAGATATTTCCACATATTCAAATAAGTTTCTTTTGTTTTATTTGCAAGAAAAAAATATACAATAGGCACATAAAAACCATTTGTGTAAGAATGTATGGTATAAAGTTGTAAAAAAAATTTTGGTGCGAAATCAAATGTACCATCTCCAAAAAACTAATTTTGTGTTGTCATAAATTTTAAATTTTCTTTTGTAGTTATACAAACAAATTCGTCATTTTCCGGAACAAAAACAAATTGATCTCCGTTAAATAAACAACAATTATTTTCCACCAGTTTTAGTTGAGAAATTGCTTCGTTTAATGATATGGGAAAAACAGGATACATTTTACGTCGCTTATCGTACATCGCTTTACGTACAGATTGTATATCACTATATATTATGTCAGTCGGCTTATTTTTAATTAATTCATTTCGTATAATTTTTAATGGCCTGGTAGAAATATTATCGTCGGCTTTTCTCTTACAATTCTCCCTCAATATTTGTCGTTCAATTTTTTGTTGACTATTAACTAAATGTTTATGTTCACCAGATGACTGATGCAGAGACTTCTTATCTGCAGTTGTTAGAATATTTGCAGTGCAATTTTTGTTTGTACAGATCCATTTAATATACCCATCTTTACTACGTTTTCTAACAAAACAGTATTTAAAATTATTTAAGAGAACCAACTCCTTGCCTTTTTCGGACATAATTATTTGAATTTCCATATTGAAGAGAACGAAACGAAACGATCACGATACGACTGAATTACAAATAATACTGCACGACTATCAGACTATACGAATTGAGCTGGTTTTCCATCAAATTAATAAAGATATAATATTATAGATATTCTACATCGTACCTATCTATCTTATCGCCCGGCGTGATAGCAGAAAATCCTTATATTACTATATGATTATTTTTAAAATTATTATTTAAAAATTTGTTATTGGCACCAAATCTGACAACACCGCATGATTAAAGGCAGGTAAAAACGTTCGCAATCGTGTTACCGGAAAAGGTCCGTTCGCAATCGTATATTACCCTATTATTGTTGCCCATTAGTAATGTTCTATACCTATCCAATAATCCTTATCGGCTAATTGATTCTGACTTTCCGAGAATCTATCACGGCCCGTCGGCAGCCGCAAGCCGCCGCGCCGCCGAAATAAACTATCGTGGAGTACTATGTCAATACTTTACGAAAAATGAAATATATTCATGTTTGCAATGCTATAAAAACTACTAAAAGCGGTAGTAAATTAAACATACTTCCTGAAGTCCGATTGTAATTTTGAAAATATGGTTGAATTTATAAACTTCTAGACTATGCTCTTTAGGAATCACTTTTTTGATTTAAAATTCGATGTGCCCAAAATAAATACAAATGTAATGCAATTATTTCATGAGATTTTTGAAAAAAAAAATCGTTATTTTAAGGTTCTTTAAAATTGAAAATTGAAAATCGACTTCCTAAATAACATAGATATTTTGTCAAAGAGTTCATACATGTATAAAAAATTAAAATCGGACATTCCGAAGTATGTGTAATTTACTACCGCTTATTGGTCTAAAACGCATGAAAAATACGTCTGCTGCGTTCCCCTTAAGTACGCCTATAATATATAATCTATACAATATGTATTAAAAATTTTAAAAATTAGTACAGTTTTTTTTATAGATTCATTTCATTTTAAGTTCAAATTTTGATGAAATTAGATATTTAATCAAAGAATAACAATTTTAGTTATTTTGTTGCAATTTAAAAATATTAATGGTTAACCATTTAAAGTTAACATTTAAAGTACCAGCGTCCAGCGACCTATATTATGATATTTTTACACACTCGTTGTGCGTAAGAATAGGTATGAATTTGCATAAAAATCCTGTTATTAAAAGATAAATTAATTACAAATTAGTTTGTTAATCTAATATCAATACTATAATAATAGCCTACAAGTCCTTAGAAGTTATACAAATAAGACTTCTTATCATTTTTAAATGTGTAATAAGTAATAACCCATTACTGCTTTTGCGTAAAAATTCTTGATTTTCTTTAATTTTACTTGTGAACCCAAAAGTACCAACTAGATTCGCTTTTTGTTGGACAAGATACTGAAGTTGAAAATCAAATCATTTTTACTGCCCCAGATGATGAACACAAAAAAAAAAAACAAAACAAAAACATCATTGTAAAATCAATACATTCATCGTTTAGCTCAGGATCTAAAATTATTGTTGGATGTACTTGTCAAGCGTACCTAATCATTGAGTAGATCACCATTACGATAGGGTTAAATTTGAAATCAATGATAAATTAAAGCATACAAATAATTATTCTAAAGTAATCTTATATTACCTACTACTTACTAGTAATAATTATTTTATTCAAAAGTTATTTTTGTATGTTGAACTGCTATGACAAAATAATATGGTTGTTCGTAGGTAGTTAGCGAATTGAACTAGCAACACAAACTACAAGCACTGCTGTTTGTGAGGGTTCGAGTTTGCTTACGTTGTGAAATTAAATAATTATGTATTTGTGTAAATTATGTAAATAATTAGGGTATATATTTTTTATCTATTATAACTTAATGACTTTTATCCAATTCAGTAATTTAAATATTTATCATAAATAGAAATATTATATTTGATCATCTCTTTTATATCAAACACTAAATTACATAATTTACCGAATACAATGATTATTAAATAATAATATGTACAATAATAAAATCAATTTATCATTTATTTTTGTTGTAACAAAAATATTATTGACATTGAATGCTTTACTTATATAATAATATATATGTAGATAATTAAAAGTTAAAATAATATAAAACTAAACCATACAAATTAGCGTTTTCTATCATTTTCTTTCCCTTCCTCATTTCTCCTTGTAGATCTATCATTTTCCCTCCTTTCTACATTTCTACGAGGTTTTTCATTTTCATTTCTTTTAGATTTGTCAATATCATATCTACTATGTCTATCATTTTCCTTTCTCTCTTCATTTCTTCTTGGTCTATCATTTTCTTTTCTTTCGTCATTTTTTCTAGGTCTGTAATTTTCCTTTCTTTCTTCATTTTTCCTTGATATATCATTTCCAGTTCTATCTTCATTTCTTCTAGATCGGTCATTAAGATTTCTTTCTTCATTTCGTCTTGCCATATCATTATCTCTTCTTTCCTCATATCTTTTAGGTTTATCATTATTTTCCTTTCTTTCTTCATATCTTCTTGTTTTATCGTTCCTTTCTTCATATTTTCTTGATTTATCATTATCTCTTTTATCTTCATTTCTTCTCCAATTATCATTTTCATTTCTGTCTTCTTTTTGTCTAGGCATATCATTCTCCTTTCTTTCTTCGTGTCTTCTAGGTTTATCAATTTCATTTCTTTTCTCGTTTTTTTTAGGTTTTTCATTTTCCTTTCTTTCTACATTTTGTTTAGATTTGCCATGATCTTTTCTTTTTTTATTTCCTATAAAATACAAGAAAAAATATTTGTGAAAAGTTGAATAATATATAAGTAGTAATTTTAAAATACATTAGGTATTATAAAACATGTAAAATAGTTTTCATAAGTTAAAACTATATATTGAAATTTGTAATCATTTTTATCATGGTTTATTTTTTAAGTCACTAACAAAAAGCCGATTGCGAGGTTAATACATTTATTCTTGATCCTTTTAATAATATATCAAGTATTTTACCACAAGGTTCTCACTTAGCTCCATTATCATTATTTTTATGATATAAATTAGTAAAGTTATATGATTACCAACGAACAGCATTTCATTCTTGTTATTTTTGTGTTTACAACTTTTTTTCTTTTATAAAATATAAAATATTACATTTATAACGTATTACCTGAATGTTTGATAAAAATAAATATTTCCAGGGGTGGCCACTAATCTTAATTTTGGGAGCCGCAAATGTATGAAGCTAATTGAACCTAGCCACATTGTTAAGACTTAAGAGATGTTTATAAAATGAACACATTTTCCATTTTATAACAAACGAACAAACTTTATTCATTTATTTATTTATAGAAATAACTTAGCTTGCGAGCCTAGTTGTGGTTACCCCTGATATATTCAATTGAAAAAAAAGGTAAACTTAAATTAATTGATAAAAATATTATATTATATTATGTTGTATAGTGTATGAATATCAAGTTTTATAGTTATATTATTAGCTATAGCATGTATAACAATTCAGTTGAAATTGAAATTATTTACTAGTGTTCTAAATAGTTTATCAAAGCAATAATATTGAAGTTTGGAGATTTGAAGAATGTTGACCAAGTATTAAAATAAAATAGAAAAAAATAATCTCTGAATGTTGTTAACTATTAAGAAGACGTCATGATAAAAGTAAAACGCATATAATGCTCAAGAGATGGCATTATGCGCTGTATATTCTGTTTTATACTAATTGGTTTAATAGATTTTTCTTTAAAAAGAAGTCGCCACTGATTAATTGTATTACCGATTAATCAAAATATGACTGTACATTGTTAAATGTATTAATTAATCGAAAAACTATAGTATAGAAAGTTATATCTAATATGTACTAAAAAGAAAAGAAGTTTTTTTTAAATTTTGTCTCTTGTTTGTTGAATTGTATAAACTATAAACATAACATATAATATATCACAATTTGTAGAAAATTTAATTAATTAGTACTAGCAATCATTATAAAATAACTTACCAACTATAAGTCTATAACTAACTATTATGAAATTTAATAAAAAGATAAGGATTTATTTTTATTTTAACACAATTAGTGCTGTGAGTTTTAGTCTTAAAATACATTTCCTATAACAGGGGCATTTTATTATTGGTATGTGACTAAAAAATTGGTGCCTTTCCACAAAAACTTTTAACCTAACTATCTATATTCTATTACACTTTCAGTTTTTGCACCACTTTAGATCTTAAAATATGTGTCACTAAGGATCCTTAGTTATGTCATAAGGCAGTAGCCGCTTTGAGGGGTGCTAGTATCTAGTAGCCATGCACACTCCTAGACCTGAAGTTATATGGAAAAAAAATATATAATAAAAAAATATACATTTTAACACATCCTAATGTTTGAAAATAGTATGCTTCTCATTCAAATTCCTGTGGCCACCCTTGCAGCCAGCCTATAGATATTAATGTAGTTGTTATTAAATAGCTCAGGACAACACTGGCCACTGACAGTGACAAAATGTTATTCGTCATCATTCTAATCATCAGAATCAACAGAAAACCCTGTATACTTTTTAGTATTTTAAAAGTATATTAAATATTAATCTAACGATGAATCATTGTATTTGAAAAATCTTAAGAAGATGCTTCCCATGCATTTATTGTCTATGTCAGCGTTTCCCAAATACCGGGTCGCGACCCACTACCGGGCCATAAAAAATTTAATACCGGGTCGCAAAATTTAATGAAATTCTCATATTAAATTTGTTATTTATCATTTTCGTTTGATAATTTAAACTTTTAAGTAAAAATAAATTCATTAATACGAATAACTATTATTTACAACATAAATAATAATTATTGAGATTATCAACTAGGCTTCATAAAAAACCCGAATAGTATGACATTCGCCGTATCTATAAATACATTATAATAGTATTAAATGAATGACAAGCGTCGTTGGATGTTACGACACTAATCCGTTATCCGTTATCTACAAATGAATTACCGATATAGGCATATTATAGCGATGGCTAAATATTTATTTCAGTTTGAACCTTGGTGTCAAACGACGCACGTCTACGACGAGTTATTAAAATTGTAATACGTATACGCGTCTTATTTTCTCGCGTTTATTTATAATGGATAAGTGGTTAATAAAACCAAGTACCGGTTCCATAAGAAACACCAATCAAGAGTCGAGTGATGTAAGTACAAGTTCTAATATTGATTCTAATAAATGGTCGTCCGATGCGCAAAGTAATTCTCTTACAAAAAAAAAGGGGGCCTGGACTCGACAGTATTTTGAAAATTACATTCAATTTGGCTTTATCGAGAGCGATGATAACAAACCATTATGTGTAATATGTAATGCAGAACTTTCAAACGAGTCCATGAAGCCTTCGAAGTTGAAGAGGCATTTAGAATTGAAGCATCCTGAATACAAAGAAAAGCCTATAGATTTTTTCATTAACAGGAGAAGACAATTAAAAAGTTCCAAAAAAAATATGACTTCAATGTTTTCACTTAGTCCTCAAACTGAAAACCTTGTATTGGCTTCTTATGAAATATCAAAATTAATTGCTGAAACGGGTTATCCACACACAATCGGTGAAAAATTAATACTTCCGGCAATGAAAATAATTTCATCTCGAATATGCGAAAAAAAACAGGAAAAACAAGTAAATTTGTTGGCGTTGTCGAATAACACGGTGAAGCGTAGAATTGTGGATATGGCAAATAACATCGAAGAAACAATAGTAGGCCACCTCAAATCGTGTTATTATTTTTCTTTACAAGTTGATGAAAGTACAGACGTGTCGGATAATGCTAATCTAATGTGTTTTGTAAGATATGATCTTGGAAATACTTCTCACGAAGAGTTATTGTTTTGTAAATCGCTGCCAACAAGAACAACAGCAGAAGAATTATTTAATTTAATCAATAGATATATTATTGAGAATGGCATTGAATGGAATAAATGTGTGGGATTGAGTAGCGATGGAGCACGTGCAATGTCAGGTATTCGTACTGGACTTTTTCCAAGAGTAAAAGCTGTAGCGCCGGAATGTGTATGGGTTCATTGTAGTATTCACAGAGAGGCATTAGCAGTTAAAAAAATGCCATTGTCTTTAACTGAAACGATGCAAGAGTGTGTAAAATTTATAAATTTTATTAAATCTCGTCCACTAAACTCGAGAATATTTTCTGCTTTGTGCAAAGAAATGGGGAGTGATCATGAACATCTTCTTTTACACTGTGAGGTGCGATGGCTATCGAGAGGGAATGTCTTGAAAAGACTAATCGAATTGAAGGAAGAAGTTTCGGTATTCTTAGAACAAAATCCTCCAACATCTAAAGATGCAATATTTGAATTTAAAGACAGATTTCATGATGCTAATTGGTTAGTTAAGGTAGCCTACATTTGTGATGTGTTTGATTTTTTGAATAATTTAAATTTGGCACTTCAAGGTGAAAATGTGACAATATTTAAAGTGCAGGAGAAGGTGGAAGCTGCAACAAAAAAACTTAATTTGTGGTCACGTCGCATAAAAACAGGAAATTACGAGGCTTTTACAATGCTGACAGCATTTCAAAAAGAGAATAACATAAGTTTCATGCCACACGATATATCAGCTCTTATTCAGGAACATTTGCAAGGACTGGAAACTAATCTAAAAGAATATTTTCCTCCAATTAACAGTAACAAAGAATGGATAAGAAACCCATTTTCAATCAATATTGAAACAAGTTTTTCGGACTTAAATGTTGAATCATTAATTGAACTCTCATGTGACACGGCACTCAAAGACATATATAAGGAACGGCCATTAATAGATTTTTGGTTATCTTGTCGTAAAGAGTACCCAGTTGTAGCAGAACAAGCGATAAAATTTCTAATGCCTTTTGTCACGACCTATAAGTGTGAAGCAGGATTTTCAACACTCGTCTTCCTGAAGAATAAATACAGGAATCGGTTGGAAGTTGAACCGGACTTAAGAATAAAATTAACGTCCTTTCCAGCAAACTTGGAGTTCCTAGTTAAAAATAAACAGCATCATACTTCTCACTGATAGTAGTCAACTATTATAATTAGTAACTGTATTATAATTATTACATTGTAGTTTCAAAATATAAATGAACGCTTTAATTTTATTAAAAAATTCTATGTAGATATTCAAATGTGTTTTATTTTGCCTTTTATTACACAATTATAAACGTAAAATATTTTGGTGGGTCACGAAGATGAAAAATATAAATTACCGGGCCAGCCCAAACAAAAGTTTGGGAAACGCTGGTCTATGTTGTACACACCTATGACAAAGCAAATTTTTGTTCACTTGTTTCAATAGTGTGCTGTTAGTTTTGATATTAGAGTGAATTGACCTATTATTAAATGTGTAAAGAAGAACATTATCTGTGCTCAAGCGTTGCCGATTTTTCAAAATTTTCATTTTCAAGCAAGATATGACGGGTATGTGAAGTTTTAAAAATTCTCATATCTTCCTTGAAAATTAAAATATTGAATAAAAGCAAACGCTTAAGCAAAGTTAATGCTATTATCTAAAAAATTGATAATAGGTTAAATCAATCACTATTTTATCAAAACTAACAGCACACTACTGAAACTTGTGAATGAAACTTTGATTTGTCGTACATGTGTAAGACGGAGACAACAAATGCATGGGTAGCGTCCTCTTAAATGAGTAAATCATAAATCTGGCAGGAAATATTATACAGCTATACTTAATTGTATTACTATGTATTATTATTATATATATGTATTACTATGTACTATTACTTGTATTATACTATATTGTTTTGAATTTTTATTCGGTAAATCAATCGTTTTAATAGATCATTTTGACATATTGTTTTAGTAGGTCATTAGCTATTTCAAAAATCGAGCACTCTAGCACTTCTTTATGAAAACCTTCAATTAATTTAAATTTTGGATTATTTAATAATTTTGACAATCGAACAGCAATATTTATACATAGTTTAAATAATCACGTCATGTAAATTTATATATTTATTCAGATAATAAAGAACTTTTACTTAGTTATCTGTAGTACTTACTTTTGTTGCTTGAACTATTGCTACTGCTGCTGCTGCTGCTACTGCTATTGCTGGAACCACTACTGCTGCTGCTACTACTACTGCTGTCGCTACTACTACTGCTACTACTTGAACTACTGTCACTGTCACTATCTGATGATTCTGATAGCTGGTCAATGATTTGAGCTATAGCAGGAACTTGTTTTGGTTGGACTTTTAAAAAGTCTCTCAATTCATCACTAGAACACCGAATAAATGATAAAATAATTAATAAATTATTTTACTTGCCAATTAACATTATAAAAAATATAAATAAAAACTTACGTCAAACCTCCCAAACCAATAGAGGTGAAAAAATTGATAGAAAACCTAGTATTTTTAGGGTTGTCTTTAGGGAAAATTCCTTCAAAAGCTAGTTTTAATTCCCTGAAACGATCAACAATCAACAAATTATTTATGTATTAAAAATTAACCTACCTAAATTGAATAAATGAAATAAGTATTGAAATAGATTAAAACAATTTTACTTACGGATTCTGAACTCGAGCATTCAATTTATTAAGTCCCATGTGTTCTGCTAATTCTTGGAAAAGAATTTTAATATAAATTCTACTAGAAGAAGTGGTTTCATCTTCATTAAGATGTATTGTCGACAAAACCGCCCATGAAATAGAGTCGGTGAACAATAAATGCGCAAAAAATCGTGCTACATTTCGTAATTTATTTGTCTCTAAACGGTGAACAGTTGCATAACTGTCAATAAATATTTTTTCTAATGGCTCAATAAACACATTGTTTATTTGACAAAATCTCTAAAAACAGTTAAAAAAATATAAATTAAGTAAAGTGAAAGTATAAGAATGTTCCAATGAATCACACTAGATTCTTTATAAAAGATTAAGTTGTTTAACTATATTTTGTTGAATATTTACTTGTGCTAAAAGGCCAAAAAACTTTTCGTATGTTCTTTGTTCACCACAACAATCAAGAAACATGTGACACATTTCAATCTCTTGGCCCGGCTTAAGCTGCATTTTCATCAGTTTATGAGCACATTCCTCATAATCCAATGAAGAGTGTATAGTTAAGTAAATCGTTTTTCTTAAAGATATCATGTTAGTTTCTGTATTATCAATGATAACTTTACCTTCTCCTTCTAAAAAAATAAATACAGAACTTTAATGAATAATATTAAATCATATTTTTTTATGCAACTAAGAAAATTATTATTACTCATAAAAACATACAAAGTATATAACTAATATTTTTAGGTTAAAAACCTAAAAAAAAGTCAATGTTAAGATTATAGAATATTAGAAAGTATAAATTATTTTATTTCCACATAAACCACATAAATTTTATAAACCAACATCTACTTTAATTGTTTGATTAAGTCAACTAATTTTTTTATTCTAAGTTTTTGTTAATTAACATATTATAATATGTTAATAAGCTACATATTTAATTAAATATATAAATTTTTTATTTGTAATATTGATTAATGATAATATTACTATTAAAATAAATTAATAGAATAAGTCATAAGGAAACAAAATACTTAAGTAACATATTTAAATTGTGACGTACGTCATTGTTAATTTATTGATGTATATAATATTGTATAAATATATAATTTGCTTATTTTACCTCAAATCATAGATTTTAAATATAAAAAACCCTTTATTATTAGAGTGAAATGGCCAATTATCATACAGTTTAAGGGTAAGAATATTATCTAGGCCATAATTTAGATTTTATTTTATATTTAAATTATTAAGAAGTCATGAGAATTTTAAAATTATTGTAATATTCTGTTATAATTATAACATCATAGTTCTCCTGTAAGGAAAAAACTGTGCAAAAACTAGAAAAATTTCAAAATAGGACATCAAATCAATCATTCCATTCACGCTAATACAATTTTCTTACAACCATTTTTGTTATCAAGTGAAGCACAACTCTATAAATTTTAATTTTAAAACACATAGATCCTTGAGATTTTGCATTTGAATAAAATAAAAATAAACAAATTGTTTTTAAGTTTAACTGCGCAAGTCAGCCTAACTATTGTACATGATTATTTTTACTGTATACATAGATATTAAATTAGAATATTTAACATGTTATTACTATTAGAATAGATAACTTCTATATAAAAATGAAAATATAAGAGTTAGGTTTAAATCACACGTTTTGATGAACCACTAGTAATACAATTTAATAACATAATAATAATAATTTTAAATAAACTGGAACTGTAATTTAAATGTAATAATATATTACCCAATAAATCTTAATTTGAATTGTATAGTACTTACCTAATTAAAAAAATATTATTTCTAATTCTAAATCATAATGGCTTATTTTAATTCATAAAACAGATATATTATAGATTATTGAATGTTTAAATTGTGTACTTATAAATCTTATGAAATAACTCAAGAACTCATTCAAAAAAATACAATTTTAACATTATGAATTTTTCTTAATTACCTATTTATAATTTCTTAAGTTGTAAATAATTAATTTATATTACTAAAAAAGTAAAACAATTCATTTTAGACTAAATAAAATTGTACCTTTCTCTTCACCGTTATCTTCTTCATCATCATCGTCATCGTCATCATCATCATCATCACCCTCATTTTCTGAAGCACTGTCATCTTCATTGTCCGAACCTAATATTTCGGCTCTTAATGATTTATAACGTTCTTCATTACTTTCAAAGTCCGTATCAAATTTATATACATCTAAAAAAACAAAAATGTTTAACTCAAGTATTATTTCAGAATAAATGTATAATTACTGAGAATGTCTTGTGTATCTTTAGCAGAGTCTAAAGTCAATAGGTGTGTAAATTGATCCTCTTCTGGGACTAAATCAAGTTGTTCAATTACAGCTGGATGATCTTTGAAACCATCTTTGCGGATTTGAAACATGACCTCGATCATGTATTGAACCTAAAACATTTTAACACAATCTAAAATAAATAACTAATAAGTGCAGTCAAGCCCTCAAATAAACAAAAATATAAACCTAAAAGACAAAAAAATTAGTTTATTATACATTTTTATCCCTGGATTTGAATGCTTTGACAGTGAAAATTACAATCATTCTATAGTAAGTTTATTTCAAATTAAGATATATTTTAAATTAGCCTAGTATTCATAATTACAATTCATTTAGTATTTAAAATGCAATTGTTTTATCCTTGGTTTTTACATTTTTACATAAAATGCATGTTTATTTTAAAAGTGTTTATAATTTGTGTGTTAACAAATAAATAAATAATAAACGCTTAAACTAGGTATGTATTTTTATGTTTAATAATAATAAAAAATAATTTTTCTTAACAATTATTTATGTTATAAAATATGATATTAAAATATTGATATGTGTTTATTTTATTTACCCTTTTATCAAGTTGCCCATCATGTAATATATTCCGAAGCATGTCAAAAATGGCATTCATTCCTTTTTTAGAGACTTGGCTCATTTTTTGCCCACATTCTTTCAAAAATGCTACAGCTACTTCTATGGAATCTTCAGTAGGTGTCTCCACAAATAGAGTTAGTAACTCTAAAGCTAATATTTCATGTGCCTAAAATATAAAATAAAAATTATTAGTAGTCATAATTATTGTTTAACACAACAAATTAAAAGATTGAAACTTACAACACTCTGATTAATCAAATGAGCAATAAATGTTACTGATCCTAAACATTGAGATTTTTCACTTCTACGATATGCCCTTTTAAATTGTACAATACACCTTGTTAACAATAACTCTCCTATGTTTGGAAACTAAAAATAATTTAATGCAATTGTTATTTACCAATTATGTAAATAAAGATTTAATATTTGTTAATAAATGCAATTACTTTAGTGTTTATGATGGCCACTAAAGCAGCATACACGTGGGTATATGTTGTTGAAGCTAATTGAGCTTGCATTATGGACCGGCAAAGTAAGCCTCTTCCTCGAACAATATTTTCTCGTAGTAAGTCTCTAGTAACTTTTCCTATATTGTCTACATTTATCTTGTTGGTTAAACCGTGTATTGACTTCTTCAATGCCTCCCAGGCAATTCTTTGATATGCAGCACTAAAATTATAATTTATATGAAATGCAGAATTTAACATCATAGGTAATTAGATAAATGTTATGAACTAGTTTTTTTTTTGAAAATCTTTACACAAAATGTAATTATTAAAATATTGAATGCCAGTGCTAGTAATATTTATAATTTCATAATATTATGTGAAATTAAATGTTTATCAACCTTTTTATTTCATACTTTTCCACACAGTAGTTATCAATTATCATACATCCTATACCTACGTCACACACATTATATTTGACATGTTGGTTGAGAAATTATACTCGTCTAATGTGTTATAAGCTATCACCGCTTACTCATTAGTCAATACTATTATGAAAATACAATCCACATTGTATGGTTATTTATCATATACAATTTAGTATTTTCGTTTTTTATAGATTAAAAGACTTGAGACTTTGTTTAAACTCAAATAGACAATGTTAATCACGGATATCTACACGTTTTTGTAGATAACCATGATGTTAATGTATTGATTGGGTGCACAAAACATCTAGATTTTATAGGGTTAGGTTAACAAAACAAAACATTGCCTATTAAAACCAAACGCATAGACAATTATCTTACAAAATATTATATACCAACAAGCATCAAATGTGTTTTCCTTATAATTATTTGAAATAGCATAATTAAATGTGACAAATACCTTGACTTATCTGTGATGCTTTCCTGCATCATTCTCAATTTAGCAGGTGGGATATAGGCACCTCCAGTTTTAGATGTAAGTAGTTCCACGGTTTTTTTCTGATGTAATGGTACATCGCTTACGTCACCCTGAGAAAAAAAAAAGTATTATTCATATTTATCTCAATTTTTATTACGTTGGTTATATACACATACATTTGGCCTTTTATCTTTTTTTGCATATTTGTTCCAATAGTTTTCACTATTCTTTCTTTGAGTATCTGCCGTTTCTGTGGAATAGTACCGTTGTCCAATTTTATCATCTTCATCGCTGCTTGTTTCTTCACCGCTCTCCCGTTCATCAATCCCTGCTATTCCACCCGAATAGTATGGAGCTCCAATTTGTTCCTCTTTTTTGCCGTCTGCATTTCTAGATCTGTTTTCTTTTTCTTGACGATCTCTACTCCTGTGACGTCTTCTATGTCTAGATTCATCTTTATACCGATCTCCACTTTTACGGTTATCAGAAGCAGTTCCACCCGAATAGTATGGATCACCGACTTTCAACTCTTCATAATTACGACTACCGCCTTTGTCAGATTTATCTTTCGTTGATTGACGATCTTGACTAGTGTGTCTTTTTGTATGTTTTGAATTTATATTATCGTCATCGTCGTCACTGTGGATTCTCTTAGTGTTAATAACTTTACACACTTTACTTTCCATGTCTACAAAATAATATATCTAAGCATCAGATAGTTGAGTAATAAAAATATATAATTAATGATGAACACAACTAAAGAAAAACTTACTCAAACTTTGTTTGGAATCAATTATTAAACAATAAACATGAAATACTACAGTCTACGGCATAAGGAGCAGATAACAAACAGACAACAGACTACAGGCGGGCCATTAGCGTCGGAGCATATCCGAGCGCGTACAAAAATGTGTTTTGCAATGATGGAGTCCGATGGTATCACAATAACCATGGATGTGGTAACAACAATAGTGATAACAGATGCGCGCCAATACAATTTCAACCGAACCGTTTTCGAAGATTCTCTGATGTATTTGTATAATTATTATTATTTAATTATATATTTATTTATACCGATTGAAGTATTAAATAAAACTGAAGCCTTAAGGGCGTATTAGGAATTTTAGTAAACTATTTAATAATAAAAATATCTTTATTAAAACAATAAGTGACACAGAATTTATACAATACCATTACGTTACTAAAATATAAACATCAATATAGAACATAATACTACCCAAACCGGCCAAACCTATAATATTATATTAACTAATAATAAATTAGATAAATATATTAAAATTATAATTATATACAACTATTATTGTTGTATAATACAAGACTGTTTATTATTCACTAAGCATGCTTACCTTCCATTTTCTTTTTAATAATGCGTTTATTCAAATAAATTATGATATTTTTAAATACCGCTGATAGGTAGGTAAATATACTTCGATTTTTGATCTTGGGTAGTATTCAGAATACTTATATAGTACTTTTGCCAAAAGTATTCTGAATAACTATTTAGAATATTTTTCAAAGTACCTATTTTATTTCTATTAAAAAATACTTTTTATTTACAATAATAATTGTTTTCCTTGTACTTCAGGATATTTTTACAATATGATACAAATTTTAAAATTTTAAATCAAGTATCAACAACATAAATTCGGTTGCTTGGTGCAAGAAGGGCCAATGTCATATTTTGACAATGTTCAGGAATTTAAAATATTAAATAGTCAAATTTTTAAAATTTACATAAACATCTTAGATTTTATGTTGGAACCCTAAAAATGCTGTTGCTTAATCACATTTGTTTTTATTTCATTGTATGACTCTCATTTTGTTTTTAAGTATAAATATATACGTTTTAGTTTGACATTGCCCCCCCCCCCCCCCCCCAGAAAAAAGTAATAAAATTACAACATAACTATAATAACTAAAATTATTTGAAGAAAAATTGTAATTTTTCATCAAAAGTATCTTATTTCATAACTTCAAACCATATAGACCTATAAAAGAATTATCTTTTATACCTATAGGTCAAACTATACTATGCTCAAACTCTTATAAAAAAGCATGAGTAGGCATTTTTATTATTTTTTTAATTTCTGGAAAACATTCTTGTAATATACTCTCTAGTTGTTTGACTTACAATTAATAATCATTGTATTATCATCAATCGAAAAAATATATTTAAAAAAATTAAAAATAAATGAACAAAAAAAAGTTTATCATATTATCATGTACCTATTGAAAAATGCTTGTATAAATATTTTGTGTAACTTTCCAGTATCAAAGGTTATTAATTTTTGAATCTAGACAGATTAACAAAATCGATTTTATTGAAAACAGTGCAGGAGTACATCGCATACCCGTCTTATCGCGTAACTTTCTTCATAGTTTTGTACATATTTTGTCCCTGATTATATTAAAATGTACGTAAAAAATTGTTACTCGAAGACCCAAAACTGAACTAGGTACCAACTATAGATATAATATTCTATCCAAAACTAATATCCACCTGATAAAGTTGAAATCGAAGCATTTTTACTGGTAAAAAATCTTATTATTATGACATATTGAAAGACAAATAAAAAAAAATCAAATCACATCCTAAAATAAAATATTTTTTATGTTGCATACCTATTGGTTTTTTTTTTTAAATATTATAAACCAGTAAAGGTAAATCAATATTAACATTAGGTACATATTGATCAGTCATCAAATAGGTATTTATGTATAGGCAGGTATTTGAAATTTTGAACATTTAAGTTTTGTTTTATTGTACATAATTTGAAGTATCGAACAAACAACAATGTTTTTACTCAAAATATATTGTTAGAGGTAGGTTACAATATTAATACCGAATAAAAAATAATAATATTAGAATGAGGTATACGTATACTTAATACATATATAGATTAAAGCGGTACCTGTTTGTAAATCATAAATTTTTTAACTCGCAGTAATACCATTTAATTCTTCAAATTCAAATAATGATAATGTAAAATTAAGAATATTAGTGAAAGCCACAATTTTGTATCTTTCTAATATACCATAATAATACTTTATTAAAGGGATTCCACACTACCACTTCTTAGAGTAAAATAGACCTACATGTTTTCAAAATTGTTATCGGTGTAAAACTCAGGTCGGAATGTTGGAATCCGTTTAAGTCTATGATTTACAACATTTCGCCATGAAATAAATTTGTTGTTGGCATGTGACATGTGCATGCGAGTGCGAGTGCGCAACGCTTATCTAGCTCGCCGTCAGTCACTCACACTAATGATCATTTACTACACGCACACATGCACGTACTATACAGATTGCCTATACTCAACTCCTTAAAAACGGTCGGTATGGAATCCCCTTAACTATAGTAGTTAAGTCAGTTAAGAGGACGCTACACAGATATTTTTTGTCTCCGTCTTACAAGTGCATAACATAGCAAATTTACGCTCAGCAGATATCATGTTTAAGTATTTAACTCTGTTAGTTTAAAAATTAGAGTGAATCGACCTATTATGAAACTTGGTGTTAAGAACATTATCTGTGTTTGTATGTGAGTTATTAGCATTTTTAATTTACTCTATATTATATACGAGTAGGTAACTTACTAAGAAATTGAACTATCATAAAAAAACTCACATACAAACACAGATAATGTACTTACCATCAAATTTCATAATAGGTCGATTCACTCTAATTTTTAAACTAACGGAGCTAAACGCGTTCTCATGAGCGTAAATCTGCTACGTTATACACACTTGTAAGTTGTAAGGTTAAAGACAACAAATTTATGTGTAATTTCTTCTTAATAGTTACCACGGTCATCTACTCAGTAGATAACCGTGATAGTTACACACACAACATACAACTAGACTCTAGTGTCTAGACCAAAATGTATACATCTCTCTGCAATATATAAATATACAAAATCTTCATTCTCCTCGATGATGATCATTGTATGTTTTATTGATATTTAAATTGCAAACTATTATAATTTATAATTCATATTTTAACAATTATGATGATTAATTATTTAAACATAATGAAAATTATACAATATACATATATAATATGACATGCATAATATGGCCACGAGGCTTGTACCTAACCTACTAATATTTCGCCAATATATTATGTTCCTATATTATATAAAGCTAAATAATAGCATTCCGTTTCACCCTTGTAACAAGATAATGGTGGAATAATGACGCAGGACATATAATGGTCTGATTTTTTTTTATATATATTATTATTCGTACAGAGATCAGAATACCGTGACCGAATTAGGGGCGAAAACGGCTCTGGCAATTTCAAGGAAGACTAGCCGCAGTTATATGCTCTTTGACTTTAATGTCGTACTGCTATTTCAAGCCCCATTTAGCTTCCTTTTTTCAGTTTGCTAATGAGAACCAGATTAATCCCAAGACTGCTAGCAGGAGTTCGGTAAATATGCTTAACGATCACACGCACTATTTACACGCGGTTAAAACGAAATTTTATATTCATCGAATCGATCGGAAGTGCAGCCTTGTTTAATGAATTAAATAATTCGTGCAAAACTATTAGCATATATTATATTATACCTGTATAAATATATAATACCCACAGCAGCAGTTTGTTATACATTTATACACTCAGTGTTAATAATACGCTGCAAGATCTTAGCTCCTCCTCGTAGTTATCCCGACGGTGTTAATTTTTCAGTACACGACCGACTCAATGATAATAATAATTTATTATTCGCGTGTTAGTGATTTCATTATATTATGTTTTATACAAAGTAACCTAATCCTTACATACGAAACTACTTGGACAATGTAAAGTTAAAATGCTTATACTTATATATTATATATCATACGCTGTAATATAACTTCGTTAAGGGGATCGCTGCACATGTATTTTTCATACGTTTTAGACCAATAAGCGGTGGTAAATTACACATACTTCGGAATGTCCGATTTTAATTTTTTTATACATCTAAGAACTCTTTGACTAAATATCTAGGCTTTTAAAGGAGTCGATTTCCAATTTTCAATTATAAAAGACCTTAAAACTAAGATATTTTTTTCAGAAATCCCATGAAATAATTGCTTTACATTTGTATTTATTTTGGGCACATATGATTTTAAATTAAAAAGTGATACCTAAGAAGCATAGTCTAGAAGCTTATGAATTCAACCGTTTTCTAGAAACTACAATCGAATTTCAGGAACTTTTAGTAATTTGTATAGTTACCTATGCAAACAATAATATTTTCAGTTTTCGCCATGTATATTTACATGTACGTGTGGTTGCCAGAGTTGTATCCGGCGGCGGTTACCAGACGCGTGGCATTACTGTAATTCTCGGAAACACACACTAATGTTCATTTACTACTCACACATAGACATAGATTAAATGTTGATGTCATGTAAGTTGCCTAAATATTACTCCTTAAAATATGATACGCTGAGCCCCCTCAAACACCAAAAAACCTGAAAACTTTATATTAGAATTTTTATTACTAAAATATGATGTGATATATTATGTACTAAGCTTTTTAATTGTAATCTCCTTTTTATACATAAATATCAAGTCCTCGAAAAGAAAATATCAGTCTAAGTTTTAGGATTTTATGAAGGGAATTTGATACCACTATTAATATGGCATTCAATATATTATATAGGCCATTTTCTAAGGCTTTATAACAAGTAGGTAACTGAAATTACCTGCTAAATGCACGTGTTTAAGACTTTAATGTTTAAGTGATGTGTAAAAGAAATAGTTTTTAATTATTTAATTATTTTTAGAAGGTACCTTAAACGTTTTAATAAAAAATGTTATGCTTAGCCATACGTATAGGAACAGTGTACATTATTATGATATAGGTACACGATATAGACACATACTAAGTACCTATCTAATAACTAAACTAGGTATACTAAATGCTCTAATATAATTAACCAAAATAATATTGTCAACAGTTGTTTAAATAATTAATGTACTCTTAAAAGATCTATATACCAACAAATTAAAATAACAAAGAATTAATTGTTAAAAATGAACTAATTTACTAATTAAATAAGCTAAATGTATGTTTTTACTTGTTTTTTGGATGTCATGACTCATGTTATATGTTAAGTTTATTTTATGTTCATCGATTGTTTATAATTATATTTATCTTATTATTTTAATGTTTAATATCTAATAATTATAATAACTCCTATCTACAATATAAGCTGCAAAGCTTAAAGGATGGGTGGTTTCCGGTTGGTCAATCGAAATTGTAATTTAACAATATCTAATTTGTAATACTATGTGTTGATTTTCTCAAAAAACCTTTGTATAAATATACAGTAATATTATAATATCATAATATTGCAATACGCATACACGGTAACTGGCTCTGGCCACAAATAATCCGATTGCCATTTAATAAAATACATAATATATTATCATAATTGCCATTTAATAAAATACATATATTATTATAATGTACGCTCACGGCCCCTTTCTTAAAGGCCCGACACGGACGGGCAAGCGGTTATTGAGCAGTTGACCGCGCTCCAGCGGTTCTCGGTCGTCCGGAAAATGAACTCTCGGCCTTTTTATCCTACGCGCGCGTCGCTTTTCACACTCGAAGAACGTTATTTATATCTCTATATTTCCATCTATCTATCTATACTGCTACCGCCGTCCATTCCATGTTATCCCCCAGTTACCCTCCACGTCATTGCATTAGTATAATATTTTGTTTCCCGAGATTTTTGATTTTGTCCTAAACGAGTTTACATAATATTAATATTATAATATACGTACCTACATACAATACCTAGTCGTAGTTATATAAATGTATAAAACATACCTACCTGGCTAGGTATTAGTATTATTATTATTATTATTATTATTACCTATTAGGTTAGGTTAACGATTTTTTCGTGTTCCGTAGTATAAAACGCGATCAATAGAGATCACTTTACATCTGATTTTTTACCTGCACCATGGGTACGGAATTAGATTTTAATCTATAAATTAAATTTTTACTGGAATCAAAAATCACTCTACCTGTTTTAAAATTCATTATATTAAACTTATACTTCGAGTCTTCTAGTTTTCATCTCTGGCGCGGTCCGAGAGGGTTTTTTAACATGTAAAACACACTGGTAGATATATATTTTTGAGTGGTCTTCTTATTATATTTTGTTTACTATATTATATTATAATATTCCTCAAACGATTTTTAAATAATATACATACTTTAAACTATTGAAGTAGCTGGAAATTTAATTGCTTCATTAGTATCAATTAATTTTTCATCATGTATCTCTTTAAAAAACAATTTATATTCTATAGTTTGTTTCCTAAAATAAAATTAGGTGCCATAAAAATGATAGGCGTTATAATATTATATGCTTTGCATTCGATTTTCTGAAGGGATGTTCTTACATTACCTACAATTTAACATTGTCTAAATAATTTTCCATTTTTAAGATCCGTATTTTTATTTAATTACTTGTTAATTTAAACGATTTTTTTTACCATCCCTAAGCACAATATGATCTCAATTTTGGCTTTTCTTAATCATGCATATTTAATCAGTTTAAGTTGGGTTTTAGGTTTACTTAGAGCTTTATTAAAAAGTTTATTTAATATATTTCTATCAATGTTATTACCTACTATATGATTGTCATTGTCTGTGTCTTTATAACCATATTCTCTTAATCTTTGCAATTTTGAACTAAGTCCTAATAATATGTACGCGTATTACTATTTGCAGCACTGCAATACATAATATATTATATTAATATTTTCTAGACACAAATATTGTGTTTAAACTCACCCAACCGGCAACCACCGTGAATAATATAATTAATTAAATTCAACTTTTTGATGTATCGTCCATATATGGCGGTCTGAGAAATTCACTGATTAAATCCTTCTGCGGACGCGGAAAGAAAACGGGAAATTGTTTTGGGATTTAACGGGCAGTCCGGCAGGCAATTACATCCGTGAAGCGTCTGTCGGGAATTGGCCGGAAAATGCGCGTGTATTGGAAACAAATCTATAAACAAACCGACCCATGTATTATAATGTGTGTGTGTGTGTGTGTGTGTGTGTGTGTGTGTGTGTGTGTGAATTTTAGGACGTGTGGGGGTGATGGTCGAGTGGTGGGCGGGGGTGAGAGATGCACCTGACGCTCCGGAAGGAAAAAAAATTCGCTCATTTGTATTCATAAGTGAGGTTTAATTTTTAATTAAAAACCCCTGCAGCTCTCGCGGTATATATATAGCTAGTGGATGGTGACAAGAAAGGGACTCCCCAGCGCCGCTGTACAGTATATCGATGACAATAATTAGACCGATTCGGCCCTCTAATGTACCGCTGGGACGAAAAATGGGCGGGTCCGCCCGTCACGGCCGCACCGCGGTGGCGGGGGCGGTGGTTTGGGTGATGGGGGGGGGGGGGGAAGAAAAACGTCGATGATAAATCACTGCCGCCGCCGACACCGTTTCGTGTGACGGCTCGCATAGTTGTATTATGCGTTTGCGTGATATCTCCCTAATTGACATCTTGGAACCCCAGGTGGGTGCCGGTGGTGGCTGCCGGCCGGTCCGATGGGCGTGGATGAGTGGTAGTTGAGTACAGTGAGATGAGGTGTGGGTACGTCACCCGATTTAACGACGGTGTTGTATTACCCGTCAAAACGCGTTATAGGTAGGTACTTTGCACGAGAATAAACCTCTGAACAGTGAACGAGTGAACTGCACACGACGATGTATACCTACCTACGGTTTATGCTGGGCGATGGAGTATTATTGTTATACGACTCGGGAATGATAGGTTGTGTTGTATTATAATAATATAATATCGCAAATTATGTCGTTTAGATTAATATTATAGTAATATTTTATAATACATTATTAATTTAGGGACCAGATTTGAAAGTGAAATGTATTATTTTTTGGAAAGTTCCTGCAGGCAATGCTTTTCAAATACAAAATCCATTTGATACGTGAGATAATTGAAAACTTAAACATTTTTAATTTCCATCTATAGCATTTTTTGAGTTTGTTTTGCATTTTGTATAATTTTCACGTAATTTTGTTAATTTTTAGTGAGTATATTAATACATTATTTACGTTTTTAGATTACACAATACACATAATTGGTATTGGTGGTGTGGGTCATATAAATTTCTCATTCCGTCATCAATGGGTCACCGTGTTATATCACCTGTATCGTTTTGGCCTTATTATATTATGTGGAAACGAGAAATCACTCTGTTTAATAATATATAAACATCACTACGTCGCATCATGTCGAATAATACGTTATTATATATACATTATACGGTGCGATATATATACTCCGAATATAATATGATACTACAGCTGTATTACCCAACTCCTTAAAATTAATCTATGTCTATCTATCAATGGTCTTCCGTTATCTATAAATGCAATCCCAGTGAAAATCCTGTGAAAATAGATTCACCTGTTTTGAAACCTTTCCCAGACAAAACGACCCTACAGACAAACAGCCAAATGTAACAGCCAAATGTTATTATAATAAATATACGTTTAAAAATTCATAACGTATAACGATATATTACATAAATACGTTGCATTTGTGATACAAAAGATTAATAAAAATAAGATCCTAAATAATATTGTAAAAGAGTCAATTTTCCATTGTTGTTCGGTGTTACCTATACGATGTTTTTTGTCATGATGTGAGTTTACATAATAGAATGTAAGTATCTATGCATCATGCGTGTTTACCCTAGAATAAGGGTGACATAGAATGTTAACCGTGAGAAAAGCGAGGTTTTTCCAATAAATCCCTACGGTGCCCGTATTTACGTACCTATATCAAGTTTTCGTGAAAAAAATTATACCCAATCATATACACTCGTATAATAACTATTTATTTCATTTTCTATAAGAAACGGCAACAATTATTTGATTTTCTCGAGTCAAAACAAATGTACGTGTGAGTCTACATTTAGGGATTGTATTCCTGGATGAAAAGTAGCTTGTAACCTTCACAAGCTTGCAAGGGGAACACATATAGAAAACAATTCGATCAAAATTAGACCGGTATAGATTATACCCCGCGCGGCGCGCACAAAAAGTTAATTTACTGGTTTATATATTATATTATATCTTTAGTTAGTATACGTATTTCTAGCCATATATAGGCGTATATCTATATAATAGTACCTATATATATATACCGGCAGGATAGTATGTGAAAGACGGTTCACGTATTTATATATTTAGTGAGGTTAAGACTCGAGGGTTGAGAGTTGAAGAAACTGTGGTCGAATTGCCCAAGGAATACACAAACTATAAACTAAATATTTATATATAGGTACATGTAGGTAGAAGCGCGAGCGCGTGGTAACCTATACCTCTCGAGGGAGGGCATTAAATAAGAAATCGGATGGAATGGAGAGTTGGCGGTGGCGGCGGCGGCGGTGGCCGATAAGGGCACGTTTTGGCGGAAGGGTGTCGGTGTGCGTATTATACCGGATATATATAGTTATATCGTATATAAAATAGGTGTACGTTGTTGTCGTTTGGTCCAACGGGTTTTATCTCGGCGCCGGCTGAAAGTTATGCGCTCAGGTGTTCGCGGAGACAGGGCGCAATTGTAATGAGCGGCTAACGGACATTAAGATAAACGCGCTATTAGCGGTGCTCCCGGAAGAAAGTTAATCTCGGCCCGGAGTCGACATCCGGGCACCAGTGCACCGGTATATGTATATTATATAGCCACCCCGCTGCACCGGAAACCGCTCGGGTCTTAATTACTTTTAAAGACAAATTAGCCAACTTGACGGTTTTGTTTATTGCTCGCGGTTCGCGCCGGGCCGCCGATTGTAAATTTAATGCGTCTTCCGCCGCACTGCTCTCCGCGAAAAGCGTATAGGTGTGTATATACCGCTAGTATATAGCTATATATATTATGGTATTATATATACCTACCATGTACCAGCCAGGTCGCTGCAGGTTACGGGGCGCGCGCACACGACATAAGTTTATACCGCGGTATACGCGGCTCCAGTCCGGTGCGGTGGCGACCGAGTGACAAGACTTATGCGAGTGGTTGCGACTGGAGATGACCGACGATATAAAATCGTACAGACGATTCCGGCTATTCGTGCGAGCATATAATACAATATAACTTTTAAGTATACCAATATTGTTATTATTATTATAGTATATACCTTTACCGAGTGAATAGCGGACAAACTGGCGTTTACTACCGACTGCAACAGTATACATATATACCTACCTAGTGTAAATTATATATTATAATAATTATTATAAGCGTAGATGCGGTATAGTATAATTAATACTATCATTAGTCAGCAGATGTCTTTTTTGTGTTGTATAATATTATTATTCTGCAGGAAATACGTTTATTACGACATTGTATATTACGATATAGTATTGCTATAATATAAGCACACCAACTATATATATTACCTGCATATTACATGCGTAGTATTATATTAACACATATTATTATTTTTTTTTTATTAATAATAAATATGCTTCAGCAGCTATAAGCGATAAGCCAACATAAACATTTACATTTACATTAGTTATTGCTAATTATCCCCTTAACTAGTTGTTTTTGTTATTGTTAAATTCATTTTTCATAGACATCCATACATTTTTTAAAGTTATTTACATGATATTTGAGTATTTCATCTTATTTTTAAATGTTGGTATCGATACCGATAGTTTTGAAAAATCCGTATATTAGGAAAGTGTTATATAGAATAAAAAAAACAGTATATAGAATAAAAAAATTTATAGAATAGTTTAATATAGTGATTAAAATGTTCAAGCAATCGCCTAAAGTGAAAAAAATCACACATACAGCATACCATGACAAATTAGATAGGCCTCATCACAGTTTTTCGATACGCATCCTCCGCTCTTTACTTCGTTTATGTCGTATTTCTCCACTTCTTATTGGTCGTCAATCATATACATACATATATGACATAGAACAAAATCAACCAATGAGAAGTGGAGAACTACGACATAGACGAAGTAAGACCTATACAACTGTGATGATACCTATCTAATTTGCCCATGCAGCATACCTAGCATAACCTAACCTAATCTAACATAACCGTAATATAAATGTAATAAAGTCGTAACTACAGTAACTACTATAGGCAGACATGTAGGGTACCTAGTATTTCAAATACGTCTATAGTATTAATAAATATGATTTTTTAATATTTATTGTAATGTTGTAAAACAAAAATTATTACAGTTATATAAAGGTACAATTTTAACAAAAGAATAGACTGCCTGACTTGTGAACTCTGTGACAAAGAACTGAAGATCAAGCGCATCACATTAGAATAATTCCCCAAGTTTAACAGCTCCAGACAAATTCTCGGGAACCCACCAACGATGCAACAAGCACTCGGAGAAGAGAACTCCAAAAATATATGATACACATTTTTCACAATAATAGGCTTAGCAAAATTACTTTAAAAAAAAATACATACTTTGTATACTTATATTATTTCACAAACTTCCTCTACTGTTAAACATAATGTATTTTCCCATATAGACCAATACTATGTAAAGTTATTAAAAGCTATACCGAATGAGTAATATAGGTACAAATACATAGAATATAATTTTTTTTAACATTGAGTAAAGCTTAAAATTTTCCCAAAGACATGCATATTGTATAACTAAGTATCATTTTTATGAAGCTAGTGGTTTTACAACAACGACAAATAACAAAAGAATCGCTAAAAATAGGATTTTAATTTCTGAAGCTTTGTTTAAAGAAACGAATACAAAATTATAATATTATAATATCAATTTAACTTAGGTACATGCTATAATAAATAATAACAACATAAAGTATCCAGACCGACAAACCGTCTCCGCTCAGAATCGTTTTTCTTATACAATGATATTACCTATATCATTTAATTCAAGTTTAATACAAACCATTATATATATTGATCTACTTGTAACCTACTGTACAGTAGAGAGACTTCCACTTACCCGCTTTTTTAATATGTAAAACAAAAAATATTTCAAATACTTTACTTGGTGTACTATTTTTACGAAGTATTCGAATACACATTTGAATTATTATTTTTTTAAATTATCTAGTATTCATTCCAAATACTTTTAAAAACTATTTTTCCTCAATTCTGCTACTATAGATTTCCATAGGCTGCTCGTATTCAATTGCTTGGATCCCTTCTAAATATAATAATATATTACAATTTTTCACGAATCATAATAATATACCCACTGACATATTATGTACGGATAAAAAAAAACTCCATTAGATACGCCTGCGGTATCCAAGTTTCTTGTGGAATGGACGCACAAGACGATTAAATCGTTGAAAATATAATCAAAGGAAGTAATAAATAATAAATATTAACGGTCGACACAACAAGTTATAAATAGAGCAAAGAATTATAATATTCAATTACATTCGTTGCAGATAATAAAATGAAGAAAAACTTTTAAAACAGGCGAAGGTGGTTTTTTACAATTTACATAATATAATGAATTTTTAAGTTACTGCTGTAACTGTTTGTATGTCGTTATACGAATATTACGAAAATATTATTATTTTATATTATTTATTCACATCTAGTAAGAGGTCTGAGGTCTGCCTAGGTGTTCAGAAATAAATAAAATTTAAAATTTATTTTTACAGCAAACAATTTCATATTTTAAATTATAATATATACCTGGGTATTGTATATGTATTACACTACCCATATGAATGTATGATATATTATATTATACTTTATTTGTGCCATGTCAGCCGTGATTAGTTATGCTACGTACCTAATCGGATAGGATATAGTGAATTTTTTTTTTATGGGGTTAGTTTATTTTGAACCATTCATAAAATAGAAATATATTGTTGATCCATATTATACAGTAGGAATAATATATACGTTAATTACCTATATAGACAACAATAGGTACTTTCAGATTACTATATTTATCTAATATCGCATTCAAGTAACTTCCCATGATTACAGAACGTTTACCTAAGTAACCTTTACGATTACCAATCAATTGTAACAAAATAATGTTCGCTTAAAATATTTAGGTATACATAATTTGTTACTTTAAAAAAAAACAACAAACGTTTCAGCTATAAAATTCCTTACAAGTCACGGGTGTGAACAGAATTTGACCAAGGGCGGCGAAAAAAACATCTATTAAAATCGGAAATTGTATAAATCCGTTCCCTAAATTGTATGTGAGCTATATATACATAGTTACAAAACGGTATATGTATTACTTCGGACTGTGCAGCAATTACAATGGTATTAACAAAGATTTCCCGCAGTAATTGTTTTTTTTTCTTTTGAAAACGACAACATTCTCCCAAACCAATCGATAAAAAAACAATAGTGCAAAATACTTCCAACATTAGTCACAAAAGATCCATTTCCAATTAGTGACTATCTACAATACGTATAATGTATATACATATTATATATGCCTGCACAGATTATATAGGTACGTTTACTAAACTGCAGTGAATGCTCTAGGCCGGCTGTTTTCAGCACTAATAATGTGTCACCCTATACGACATAATGTGTATATACATACAATATATCGCAGTGATGTCGACGACAGACAATTAAATCCTCGGAAAATAAACCGGAGCACAATCACTCTATTGTCCACCATAACATGGTTAAAAAACAATTTTCCGCACGGCCGGGTATTGATTTTTTCCCTCTTTTATATTTTTTACTATGGACGATTCGTCTCTAATAAACCGATTAGAACCGTTTGTCGGTTTCACACTCACGGTCCGATGCAAAACGTTTCGTAATGATTGTTAATTAAGCGAATATCGTTAGAAGTGACCGCCAAAGGTATAATATCATAGGCCAGGCAGATGCCGCCTGTGCTGCACCAATTAGATAAGCAATATCCCAAAGAGAAGAAATAAGTGAAAGGAAAAAAACACGTGTAAGGGACCCGCAAAAACCTCATCAATCATCATTGTTATTTCATCGGACCCTAACGATTTTCCTACTGTATATCGCTTAATATATAATATGAAAAAGTGTAACAGACGATAGAACGGATATAGTGTTTAAATTTAGATTAACGAGTGTAAACTACTATGCGCCGCTCCGCACAAAATCGATATTAAGTTATAAATTGTTTTTAAAAATTCAACAAAGTGCATTTTTAGAAAAACAATATTGAACAAGAAAATTACTTTTAAATTATTAACAGCAGTTATTTCAATATGATATGGAGCATCATCTATAATAATATGTTAGTAGGTACCTATATGAAATAGATAATATTATAATATAATATTTGTTGATGACTGAAAAGGCGTGCAATGAAAATATATAGGCATATAGGTACATCGTACATATCGTCGAGAGCAAATGTTTACATTTTCATAATAAGCAATTCATCTTTTAGACGTTAAATAAAACAATTTAAGTTAACTGTTTTCTGGACAGTGTACCAACTAAGAACAATAATATGTGGATAACGAAAAGGAACAATTTAAACGTGTGTACCTATTTAATATCTCAGCTCAACAATTTAATTTGTGTTAAAATGATGCCATCACATGCTTATTTTATTTAATATGTAAATCCTGTTAGTGCTCTATGCTGTACAGATCCTCTTTAAGTAACTAATTGTAGAAACAAAATTGTTGCTAAAGGAAAGAAGAAATAAATACTACACCCGTCGCCCGAGCATTGAGTTAAATATGTATATATTTATTATTATTTAAATTATTTTGTTTGATGTACGACTTGGTTTTTTTTTTCAATTGCTCATTTTTAGGTTGTAAACTGTATAGATTTAAAAAAATTCTTGCTTGGGCATAGTTAAATATTTTTTATTTCAAAGGGAAAAAATATGGTTTGCGGTCATATCGATTTATATTTATGAAACAGTGACTATAATCCACATAATATAGACTATAGAGTGAACATTAGACAGTGCAGTCAACCAATTTTCTATGTAATCCCGTTATTATGTCAAAAATAAAATTGGCACAATTACTTGTTGTAGTTGCAATTTTACTTTGAAAAAATGTTTAAGTCTTGTATATTTGTATGTATCGTGACATATTGTAATCGGTAAATTTTACAAAATTTTTTACCGATCGGACGCGATGGTCGGTACAACCGTACTTATAGTTATTATTTAAATTAGATTAGTTTTTCTAGAAACCACTGAGTATTCTTTAAAAGTTTTATTAATATATTTTACACTGCTGTTTCTACCAAGACTCGTGAGCGCATCTCTACGCATAATTTATATTATTATTTTTATTTTCAGCACGCAGAATTAAAGCATTAAAAATTGAAAATACAACATTATACTAATTAGAATACTATATATTTTTTTTTTCTGTACAATGCATCAGTCAGTCGAGAGGTGGTCATATTATACCGTTTGAACAGATGCCCTCGTTTCAATGATAATTTATTTCAGTGAATTGCAAACAAAATGTTGGTTAATTTGTCGGTTGGCGCACAAACAGAAAACCGATGCCAAATAATAGGGCTAGCGGCTCTGTTGTAATGACAAATTAATTCCTACGGGTCGGCCGGCGGCTGCTGCTACCGCGACCGTGGTAAATATTTAAGCATCGCAAACGCTCAACTCCCCCACATCGGGTAGGTAGATGTAATACATATATTGGTACTTATATCATAGCTGGGTACCTCCTACTCTGTATTAAATGTATGTGTATACTAATATACCTACTTCGAGTGTGCGTTTAACGAGTTTGTTAATCAATTTGAATTTATATTCCATACTATTTTAGCACGCAGGTTAGGCGAATATTATACCAATAGGTTATAATATACATACTTCAGTATAATTAATTAATTACAGATTTACACATAACAGTTTCACTTATATAATAAAAATGCGTATAGGTAATTGCTTATAATAGTTGTTTATTTCGATTAATAAAAACAAACTTTACATTTTTAGATTTATTGATTTTGGAATTATCTGTTTTTTTTTCTGTCTGTGCCCAAACATATTTTTTTCTAGTAGAAACAATAATGCTTCGATTTTAAACTTCAGCATATTTTATGATGGGAAAGTGAACCTAGTTGGTCAAATTTGAAAATTCATAGTAGTTTTCAAAAGCATCGGGAAAAACAAACAAAACATATAGGAAAAATGGGGATTTTTGGTGTAAATTATGATCTGGTTTCGTCGTTGAGATGTGCACAAAATTATAACACAGAGAAATATTTTCAAAATTGTTGGTGCGTTTTTTGAAACAATGAGTACCTATAAACATATCTTAAGTACCTAAATGGATTAGCCCATCTATAGGTGCAGGTTTTTTTTATCACTCATAGTTTAATATTCTTCATTAATTGTGTTTAAACATACGATTAGTTATAAAAGTTTGGTTGGTAGGTACAAATAAATTCAAAATACACAATATATTATTACCTAGATGTATTGTTATATCGTAATTCTAATAAATACTCAACACTTATTTTATGTAATAATAAACGATATAAATACCTATATATTACATAATAAGTATATAGTAATAATAGCTATTACTATGTATACGTGCAGGTTGGTGATACGTTTTATATATTGTAATTGCGACTATTGCTATGATTAAAACCATTAAAACTTATTTCGGCTAGAAAAAAAACTTGACAATTTTTACAATCAATACATGTGTTTTTTTTCTGTTTGTAATCATATTTTGCGGAAGTAAAAATAATATTCAATTCTTAACATTGAGGGTAGTTTTTGATGAAAAAATGGATCTATAGTTAGTACTTTGAAGGGTCAAAAGTAAATTCCTAGCAAATACCTACTTTTCATAGTAACTCGGAAAAGCAAGATAAAAAAGCAGGCAGTGGGTAACTCTTTAGTGTACATTAATTGTGTCTAAAGACTTCCCGGTAATGGATGTGTTAAATTTGAAATAAAATTGTATGGGTACGATAAATGATTCTGAGCGAAGTTAAGTTAAATTAAGCTACTCACTATAAAATTAGTAATTACTAAGTATATAATATATACTAGTACATAATATTATTATGGTATTATTATTGTAATTATAGTAATTTAATAAATTTATTAAATAAATTATTGAAACAAAATAAGTTTACTTAAATTCCATATACTTTAATACTTAGCATTTATTAATGATATCGCATCTTTATAGTGCTCAAAGATCTTAGATTTTTTTACGTAGCCATTTTTACAAGTAGTTTGCGAAGGGTTTTTGTTGTGATATCACTAATTTTTATCGTTATTAAATATTGAGTATTTACACAATAATCTATAGAACGGCAATATTATTGGTAACATTGGCAACTCTAATGATACGACGACGACAACGACGACGGAGACAGTGCGATTCTGAATTTAATATAAATTTCCATTAATTTTCCACTTTTTTATTTATAACATAATTTTTAAAAGTATGATTTTGATTATTTTTACGAAAGCACGTTCTACACAATATTTCTGGTGTTTTGGAGTTTACTATGAGTTAATTGATGCTTTAGAAAATTAGTTATGTCGTATAACAAATTTACCTGTATTTTACACAGTTTAAATAGGCAACTCCTGCATCTATAGTCTATACACACCCAGTCGTGCAGTTATTATTATTTTTTTTTACTTAGCTCGAGCTGGATAATATTATTATTGCTTCCGAATATATATATATATATTATGTATTTTGTTTTTCATATCCTTTCTCAACAGATGTCTTATTTTTTTTCGTTTACTATTGTTATGTCATATTGGCTATGTTATTTTACCTTCATGGGATTTCCAAATAAATTATAAAAACATTTTACCTTTCAGTAGGTAAATCAATTTTCTTCTCGTTAACTCCGACGATTATCGTTGTCTCCGGCTTACACTTTCGACAAATTTGTAACCAAAAAAACTATGGACACACGCCATGGGCAATTTACGCATTAACAAGTACACATAATACTTATAATCTATATGCATACATTTAATTTTATATATTTTCGTTGCTCGAAACCGACCGAACACATAAGGAAAGTATATTCATTATTTGGATAGTAAGATGATGACGTAAATACATTATTCGATTTCCTTAAACTAGACAGCTGCAGTGTAGTTGTCCCTCGGTGTGAGTCAGGGGCGTACTCAGGAATTTTCAATGGGGGGGGGGGGGGTTGAACATTTTGTTTTTTATCACGGGGACTTTGTCACCTCCTTTTTAAAAATATTAAATATAAACATGGTAATGTACTCTACAGAAAATAAATTTCAAAAATGAAAAATGTTTATTTAAAGAACAATATTCCGATTCCGATTGATTAACGTGTTCATGTTTTCTTTTAAGATTATTGTAGGGTTCAATGTACTTAGAACTTCCAGGCACACTAGTAAAAAATGTTATTATTTTATTTTTATTTTTATTTTTTGACTTTAAGCGTTTATGGAAAAAGAATAAATACTTAAATTTTAATACTATCATTAATATTTTTCAAAAGTATATTAAATTACTATACATTTTAATAATTAATCTGTGTGAAATAGTACAAGTAATTTTAGTATATACCTAATTTAGAAAAAACAATTAATAATTTTGATTAAGGGGGCCTTGACAGTTTTACATTAAATTTAGGGAGCCTCACGACAAAAAAAATTGAGAAATACTGTACTAGATTATAGTGTAAAATATCTAAATATAATAAATATAACTAGCTGTCCCGGTAAAAGATCATGTTTTTAATGTTGCATTTCAATTTGAAAACTACATATACATTTTTCACTGTTTATTTTTCTAACATAATTTATATTTATTGAAGAAATATATAAACAAATTTTTTGACAAAGGTTGGTTGCTCAATACACAGTCAAATATTAACCAAATATATCATAACGCATTATGTCAAAACAAGAATGATATTCACTTACAAAAGAAAAAAATGAGCAAGGTGCTAAAACAAGAAAACACCAAAAAAACTAAACAATTTTTCAAAATTAGTTTGAAGTTTATAAGATAACTATTATTGAATAATATTATAATATAAATAATATACCTAATCATAAAATAAAATATGCAAAATATTTTAAACATGTTTTTAGTTTTTTATGAGCACTAGAAAATAATACTCCACTCTACCAGACTACTATTAGAATTAGGAGTAGAATCATAATAGTTTTAATTTAATTTAAAGATTTTAAGAAGGATGCAAATATCCAAAGAAGTGACTAAATTATATACATAATATTTTTTTCTAATTGATGTCTACTCGATAAAAATATTGCCAATGAATAAAATGCAAATGTAATGTATATAATTACAGGCTCCAAATTTATTATACCAACTCAATTAAAAAAAAAAACTTTTTATGATTCAATGTTTTTGTAAACACTGACTTCAATTTTAAAAAATATTAGCATTTTAATTCTGAAGTTTTAAGACATTTTGCATTTAACAGAATGAATATACAGGCCTTCGTAGGACAAGAAGCGCGCTCTGGTGACTATAGAACTGTGGTAATATTTTCAATCAAGAGTGTATACGTATAGGGGTCCAGAGTGACGACAACTTATCAATACACCTTGTATGTTTGATTTAAATTTTATCTGGTTATCATAATACAGTTCTTAACAGATAATGCTTGTAATCGTTGTATAATGCATGTTGATATAAAATTGAAAATAAATATATTTGTTTATTTTTTCCCTTCTTAAAAATTTTTTTTTAGAAAATTGCTCCTGTGAATTATATTATGTATAAACAAGAACGCACACAAATGCATCGGTTAGTAAGGTCATATGGGAGGGGTTCAAACCCCACGACCCCCCCCCCCCCTTGAGTACGCCCCTGGTGTGAGTGATATTCCCACTGTTAGTGGTGAGAACCATAGAACACCATCCGAAAGGCAAAAACTTTTCGTAAGCTGACATAAAACCTTTGGCTTCTTTTTTCAAATAATAGGTACACTTCCGTCGAAAATCTTCATAAAACGGTTTCGGCTTCGAAGCATGCGCTCTACACCTAATAACTATTACCTTTCGATATTTCTTGAAAACAATTTCACATACCTAATGCTAGCGTTGCGTTTCTATTGGGTTTGTATTTTGTAAAACTGATAATGATATTACCTACATACTATTAATGGTGTGTCAGTGTATAGCCTATTATTAGTTAATTTAGTTATATTATAATAGTATTATTACGAATTATGAACAAAAATAAAAATAATATAATCAATATTAATCAGTAATATTTTCTTTATTTATATAAAACAATGACAATTTTCTTAGCTTTAATGCGTTTTTCTGAAACTTCAACTTTTCAGCCCACGACCACAGCATCGACCGGACGATTCGAACAAACTGTTCAATAGAAACGCTGTTGTGAAATGTCCATTGCCGGCTTTTACAGACATACTGCACACCAAAGACGACGAGAGGATATTTTGAGGTGAGGGGCTGTCGGACCAAGACGCCCCCCGGCGGCCACCGAGCCTGTTGGGGGGGTCTCGTTGGACCGCTTCGATGGTGCAGTGCACTACAACAACTTCCGGCCGACTACTGTTCAGTGCTCTGGGTGGAGCAAGAGGATGTGCGTGAGTTCGACGGCAACGATTACGGCATGCAGCGGCGGAAGCAGCCGCAGGATCAGGAAGCAGCAAGTGGACTAGTCTGGAATCAGCCTTTGCCAAAGGACCACGATTACGGAAACGCTGCCCGCGTCCTTGTAAACCGGCTCGTGTTCGTTCGGCAGAGGGAAGGCGTTCGGCCGGGTGGTTCGGACTGTAGAAACCTATTGCAGGCTGCTGATCGAGGTGCTCGTCGGACCCGGAGATGGAGGAACTTTGCAGGAAGTGACGGTGAAACTGGTGATCGGAGGGTAAGGAGCGTGCGATGTCGGTAGTCCAGAGAAGCGCGACATATGGCTTCAAGAGTTCCGGCGAGCATAGTTAGTGGAAACTCGCCGGTAATCACATGCTGAAATATTATAATTTTACTAAAAATTAAAAAATTGGTCTATAATAAGTTGTAAGTTGTAACACTATTAGTTCACTATTAGTTTATATCGATGGCGTAGCGCACAAGTGTGATAAGTGACATTTTCGTAATTGTTCAGGAGAACGATTTTTAAGTTTGAGATGTCATAACAAATTCAAAAATGTAACGAACTGTACGACATCTATCGGAGTAAATAATGAACTATTCACTTACAACGTTTGGGCATAATGTGCAGAATTGTATGATTAAATTGATTATGCACTTAACTCATTTTTCAAAAAAATGTCACTTATCACACTTGTGCGCTACGCCATCGATATATTTTAGTTCAGAAATACTGTATACTTATATAACTTACGTATGTTATGTTGTAATTATGTTTGGTACTGTTTAATTTGGGTTTACTGGTTAGGTTGGTTAATTGTCGTGGCCGGCTTTTGGCCGGCCTGGTTCCGGCGAGTATATTAGTTAGTAGAAACTCGTCGGTTAATCGTATGCTGAAATAAGGCATTAAAATTTTACTGAAAATTAACAAATTGGTCTATAATAAGTTGTAACACTATTAGTTCAGAAATGCTGTATACTTATATAACTTATGTACCTATGTTATGTTGTCGTTATATTTGGTAATGTATGATTTGGGTTAGGTTAATTTGTCAAGGTCCTGGTTGTAATGTAAGTAATTTGTCATGCAGTCGAATCGTTTCATATTAATTTCTGTCGCGCATCTCATGGAACTGCCACGTCGCTCCTTACCCCCCTCAGTTTCACCGTCACTTCTCGTCAGTTCCTCATTTGACCATCTCCGGCTCCGACATATATGCACCTCGATCTCCGCACCCTGGCTTTCTTGTCCGGTTCACCCGGCTGCTTTCCCTTAACGCCACTGCAGAACGAACCCTGTCGCAGGGCAGGCCGGTTTCCCGGACTCGGGCGTAATTTCCATTGCATATGCTTTCGGTGGTCCTTCGGCGGCAGCTGCTTTCCAAACTCGTCCTGCCGATCCCGATCCTTTTTCCGCGTTTGCGGCTGCTAGAAGTGCCGTCGATGCATGCCATATCTTATATTTATTTCCGCCGTCGAGCCATCCTCTTCCTCCGCAGTCTGATCCGCTTTCGGCCTCATATGTTGTAGTGCACCGTCCCAAACCGTCGTCGAGACCCAACCAGAACGTGGCCGGGTCACCACAAAGGCCGGCCTCGTCCCCCGGCATTCCGGTCCGACAGCCTGCCTATGGTCCTCTCGTCGTCCTCGGTGTTGCAGTATGTTTTTATATTTTATATTTTTAAGTTCCGGAGAATGGACATTCCCTGTAACCAGCGTTTCTCCTTAAGTTTATCCGGTCTTTCTTTGGTCGTGAGCCTAGTCAGTGTAAATAATATTGATTTAAAAAACTTTTGTTGAAATAAATAAATCTCGTTACTAAGGTAGATTATTTATAAATTATAATACTATGACATTATTCAACATAATATTATTTCGTATTTAGCACATTTAAAACGGAAAAGTTATTAGTTCAACTATAGCCAGATGCATATTATATTAGAATTTATTAGCATATTATATTCATATTATATTTTATTAACTAAATACTGCAGGTAATTAACACAATAACAAACAATGGATTTATAGGTTATGGACATAATCTCAATTAAGGAGGCTGTAGTGGCCATGTCCTCCCCAAAAATTACGGATAGCCTCCCTCCTAAATAAAGGAGACTACAAAAGATTTTTCGATTACCACGTTAACCTGTAAGCTCTTGAATATACGAAGTGCTCCCGGAAATTACCCGCATTTGCAGTTTTCAGCCATTTTCAGTTTATTTGAAACAAACAATTCCTACCTGTAATATTCTCCAAACATAACGTTATGGCGAATTTTTGTTCAAATTGCATTTGATGGAAGACCATTTAGTTTAGGACTGCCGAACGAATATAGTCCACACCCATACAAAATAATTTACATAATAAAAATAATTGAAAAATAAATGCTCAAAAAAAATTGTACTTATCCATTTTTAATTTGTTTAAACTGCTATTGTAACAATATGTGAGGAGATTTGTATTACATTTTCAAGATTTTTGACACAACAAATATAATTGTATTGTAATATTTTATAAAAAAAAAAAAAAATTGAAAATGGAAAATGTCTGTAATCAGCTCATACGTGTCATAATATTTTGAAAATTGTGTCAAATATAGATAGTGATGAAATAAACTTTTGGAGTGTATTTCAAATATCTATACGGTTGTTAGTTTTTGAATTACAACAAAATAAGAATCCATGAGAAATTTAGTGAATATCCAATGTTGTGAAAAGTTTAGACGATCATAAAAATGTTATTTGACTTTCCGGTGGATATTTTATATTTGTTAAAGGTAGACAAACTTATGAGAAATCTTGTATTTTTATTTCAAATCTTAAATATTACAAAACGAAACATTTTTATTAATTTCTAACTAATAATAATTTTGAAATATCAGATCCTCAACTTTTTTTTTTAATTTCCACTTACAACAATTTATGAGGAACCTTGTATTGAATTTTCAAGTTTTTTGACCAAGCAAACATTTTTTTTTTGACAATAATTATAAAAAGAATAATGAAAATCGACAATTTCATATGTATGAAACATTATATTACATATATTATCATAACATTATATATTTAAACATTCAGTGAAAATGTCTTTTATTTGGTTATAGAGTTGCATTGCATAAACCATAATTTTTTTTCGTTTGTCGGCTCTATATTTGTTATCTATAGTTTAAATTTCAAAATAGTGTGACTCTTTTTGAGTTATTAATATGTACATAAGATAATTTCTTTTTTTATATAAATATCAATAAAACTATCTTCAATTTTTCAAAAAACTTAAAAATGTTATACGATGAGGTTCCTCATAATTAGTTCATACTGCAACCGAAAATCTAAAGTATAAATTTGTACTGATATTTTTTTTTTTTTATAGATATTTTAACTTTAAATTAAAAATTTAGGAGTTTAGATATTTACGAAGAATAACGATCTTAATTATTTTTTTGTAATTTATAGAAATATTATTCATTTTGTGGGACTTGAAACTTTTAACGTAATATATAGTATTATCTATATTTTATATATACAATGACATTTTCAAATGCAATGTTTATGGAAAAAATTAATTCAACCAACTGTATTATAATATACTTTGTATAGCGATTTAAATAATATATAGGTACTTACAGTAATATATAATAGTCTATAATCGTTTTTCGAATGCAATGATTTATCATTGAATTCAAATAACACAATATACATTTTAGAGACTTATTCAATGACGAGGTATACCCAACGTCTAAAACTGTATAAGTTAATAGTAATATTATAGTAATAATCACTAATAAAACATAAATACTCATTCGAAATTCGGTTTTTATATTATACGAAATATAGGTAAAAACTAAACAAATTAAGATGACGCTACACAGGCATTTGTTGTATCCGTCTTACAAGTCCGTAACAATGCAAATTTACGCTCAGAAAATCACGTTTAGCTTCGTTAGTTTCAAAATTAGAGTGAAAATGAACATATTAAGAAACTTGATGGTAAGAACATTATCTGTGTTCAATTATGTGGGTTTTTTACAGGGTTTTATATTATTTCAAGTTTTTAGAAAGTTTTGAGTGTATAATATAGTGTAAATTAAAAATGTTCTTTACTCACTTAAAAACTGAATTATCGTAAAAATAAAACCCACTTACAAAATACAAACACTGCAGGTAATGTTCTTGCCGTCAACAGTTGCATAATAGGTCGATTCACTTTAATTTGAAAATGTAATCTCTATACTGAGCGTAAATTTGCTATGTCACTCACTTGAAGACGAGATAACAAAATGTCTGTGTAACGTAATAGCGTCCTCTTAAAATCTTAAAAAACAATTACGACGAATCATAAATAGTAAAAAGTTTAATTGTTTGAATAATATTGTTTGGCAATGAGTAATGAATAATGATTGATAAAAATCTATTTCTATTAATATCAATATTTTTCTAGAACGTATATCCTTATATAATATAATATACATTAATATGTATATCCTTTATATATATATATAAAAGAACAGGCCTGTTTTATGAATACATTTTCTACAATTTAACTTTTTCAAATTTTTTTTCACAGATTTGTTACAAATACTTTCCAGAGTGTCAACACATCCTCCGATTTTTCATTTAGGAGGAGAGGGGGTGTATTGCATTTAAATGATACGGCATTTTAGAGTGTTATTTAAATAAATTAACTATTTTCAGTACCTGAGTTGTTCCAAATACTCCTCCGAGTGATCTATTATTTCCAATTTTATTGCTATTAAAGAAAATGCAAATCCTGTTGTTTAAGAATCCTCGATTTTATTCGTCATTTCAGATTAACTTTAATCCATTTTTGTGTTTTAAATAAACCTTTAATGTCTGTTGTTTGTGAGAAATGTACATGCACCGATTATATAATCGGTTATATATAATCTTTGTCGTAGATAAGGACTGGCCGGAATTATAAACTGCAATTTCATAATATACATTTTTTTTACATGCGTAGATTAATAAATACACGAGAGTTGTATGGAAAATACTGATCACTTTATTTTTATATCATGATTGATTTATGTAAATTGATTTTTATAATATATAAATTTGATTTATACTGAATTGTATATTTTGAGTTATTGAAAAAATTTAGTTTCAATTTTTATATTACTATAACGATTAATTAAAATACGACAATAGACAATAGGTCATTATGACTTTATGTAATATAGTAATATCGATATAGTAGGTTCGCTGATGTACGCAGCACTGCATTTTAAGTGTGTTCATATTTTCCTGGTAATACCAAGAATAATAATTTTGTTGAGGTAATATTAACATAATAATATAACCCAGCTACGACTTCGTCGCACGGAAAACTGTATTATATGTATACCGTTAAACTCAAAGATCCGACGACGAAAACAAGAGTGAAATAGGAGTATAGAAATAATAATTATGTGTAATATAATATGATGTTAACATTTAATAGTCGCTAGTAAAAATTTAAATTATACTGATTTTAAAAATCAATTTATTCATCTGTTTTTTGTACAAGTATTTGTATATCTTGAAATTTTTTTTTTGTTTGGGGGGGAAGGAACTATGCAGCATCATTTTAACGTAATTATTTAAAGCTATATAATATAGATAGTTATGATATATCATCTATACGGACTCAATTCAAAGATATTAGGATAATAAACTGGAATAAACTGGATTAGATTCAAACACGTCGTAAAAGTAGCTCATGGACTCAATTCAATGTTATCCAATAACACATAATGAGACGTGACATTATAACGCTAGGACGGTGCCGCTATAGACAATATCGCGAGTCGGCCGCGGCGGCAGCGACAGGAAACACGCGCGACGACCGGACACCACAAAGTCGTTTCGCTCCGCGTGTTCGCCGGTGTGTTTACAACGTCCGTGGGCGCTCACGAATGCGCCGCTCCCGTGGTCGGCGGCCGCGGGGGTAGTGGGTGAATGCGGAGGGGATGCTGCGGCGGTAATCTCAGCGGTTTAATTTCGTTTCAATTAAAACGTAATGCCGCCCGTAATTAAAAGCCAACAAAAATGGCGGCGGCGGACGACGGGGCGAAGCGCAAGCGCACCCTCTCTCCACCCCCTCGCCACAATCGCGCCGAACCGGGCGCGCGCGTTGTTTACACAACATTCTCTTCGCTCGGGCCCCACACCGGTGTAGTGTACAAGCACAGGGGTATAATATACGGTGTACCTACACAATATTATACCTATAGGTAATACATATATACATAGCAGCGCAGTCGGTTGCAGTGCGGTAATAGTGCGGTGGCGGTACATATATACTATTACGGTATATAACGCGTATGTGTGCGTATTGCGCACATAATATTATTATATACACATTATAATATTATTATATATATATATATATAGGTACGCTTTTAATAAATGCCTTTCCCGCAACCCCCCCGTCGGCGCCGACCCGACTCTTGTGGGCTGTGAGTGGTGGGTACGCACACGCACAAGTATATAATATTGTATAATACGCGCGAGTGGGCAGGCGGGTGGATAATATATTAATATGAGTGTGTTGTTTACCTCCGTCGCGCGCCTGCCCGCGGGAACGACTTCTCCGCCTCGTCATCCGCGCGCGCGGTCGCCGTCGAACCGCGAGTCACACGCCTAACTAATCATCATCGTCATCATCGTCATCATCGTCATCATCGTCATCATCGGTTTCCATTTAATCATTTCCCGTGTGCCGTTCCGAGAGATTGCACCCGCCGCCGCCGCCGCCCTGCACTGCAGCGGCGCACGCGACTTCACCCGCCGCACCGGCGTAATTTGTCTCAATGATTAACTAATTGATGTGCAAATCGTACGCACGCCGCGCCGTCGCTTAATTCTCCGAACGTTCATCCCGTAAAATATATCCGATTAATATATTATTATTAAAGACCGAATTTAAACGATATATTATATATAATATACAGCCATTTAGGTACTTGACGTTTTTTCGATATCACATAGTAATAATTGCACCTGATCAAAATCGATTTTGTTTATTTTTAAGTCTTTTTATGGGCGGAAAATTCACAATATTGTACTCACAAGTTGAAAAAAAGCGGGTAAGTGGATGTCGCTCTGCTGTACAGTAGGACAGCAATGCGTTGCTATTAACAAGTTGACTGCCGTGAGTACCCTATATCTGGTACTCACATGGTTTGTCTCCTGAGCCACAGTATTTTTATAGAGCTATCCTCATACGCTATGAGTACCAATCCCGGTACTCGCAAGCCATTGATAACCGTTTGACCTTGATATCTAATAGTTTTTTTTCGTGATTTCGTCACTGAGTATCATAATTGGTACTCAATAATCCAGAAAACATAAAACCCTACGAGCCAAACCGAGTGAGCTGCACCATATTTGGTACTCATGGCGTATGAGGATAGCTCTATAAAAATACCGTAGCAGTCAACTTATTAATAGGGTTTTTGTGATTATGCGAGCAGTATATTTTCTACTGGTAAGCAATATACCTGCGGTAGATCACACCCTGGTGCACCGGTGAGTACGGAAATGTACCTATAACTCTTATAAAAATGCAAAAAATTGGCCCACCGAAACCGTGGTTCGAACTCGATACATTCTGTACTAAAACACAAAGGCTTTTATTATTATTAAAACTAAATATTAAACCAATAGCAACCATTTATAAACAAAAAATAATAATATTGTCGTCTGTCAATATCCCACCCTCTCTGCACGTCTATATATATAGTGTTTTTACTGTTTTAGAGAACAATTCGGAAATTTTTCCTAACTGAAATTTCCTAGTTCATCGGTATGAAATCAATATTATCATGAGAACAATACAGAATAATATTATACGCAGCAATAAGCCGTTCCTATCCATAACTTATAAGTTATAACATATACGTACATTATGCGGTTATACGCGGGAAAATAACATTTTGGACTTTTGCCTTTTGTTTTTGTATACCTCAGCTACCTGTTATCCTATACAATAATATCAATATAACGTACCTATTATACCTATACAATGTATATTATTATATATTACAATACAAACGGTTATTTCAAAACTATAGAACGGCGCGTACTTGAATGCATAATATGATACTATGTATTATATAATATAAACTCGGTACGCGTGTAATGTGTATTATATTATTATAATAGATAGGTAAGTACTGTAATATTATAAATCGTATTAAAGGCCAGGCACGTGCGGCGCGTCATTCGTTCCGGTCGACTAGAAAATAATTGCTATCGTTTATTATTATTTTGTTATACGCATATTATACAGAGTGAGTTTTTTTTCTTCTTTCGGCGTTCGCACGACGCAGCCAAACGCACTCGCACGCGTACGTCATGAAAAGGACCCTGCGCGGATGTCGCCCGCAAACGACTCGATAATAATAATATTACATAATACGATAATAATATTATATTATCCGCTCGCACGTCTGGCGCGAATAAAATGCTTGTAGTATTAAACGATTTACTTTTGTAGGAACGTCGCGGGGCCTCGTCGCATCCGTCGTACCTATATGTATAGTATAAAATGTACGGGGTGATCCATTTGACGAGAGACACTCGAATTCATTCGGAAAAGTAGAAAACTCGCTATGCGTATTGCAACGTTTCGGAAAATATATTTTCTTTCACACGATTTTATCGGTCGTTGTAAAACAACGCGTTGTGGGAAAAATACATTTTTTTTTTTTATAATTATTATCATATATTGCTATCATATTTTACTATGATACTGTATTTATTGAATGCGGACAACATACACTTTTGGATTTCATATTCCTAAGCGGAGTGTTATCATTCGGAGTAAACTTCGATCTATATACAACGATCAGATTTCGGACAAGTATAGATATATAGTTTCGTAGTTTTACTTGAAGTTTTGAAGTGCGGAGTGGTGGACGGACATTTTGCGGAGTACCCCTGCACCTGTGGCCTTTACCTCTCCACTCCGAGGCGCACTCAAACTTTAAATATGTACACTTACCTATATAACTGATAAACTACAAGGCCGAAATTCGATTTTTACGTATCGAAGTATTCCAAGAGTAATGAAAAATTACAAATATAGTAAAAATATTAAAACGCCGTTTGCTAACGACTTGAAATTATTATGCAAAATAATTATTTTCAAAAACGTCAACAGTGTTTGATGTAATGGGTGTCTTGAGTTAAACGGATCACCCGGTATAAAGTCGTCGTATATATATATATATATAGCCGTCGGTACCTATATATATACATATAATATATGTATAAATATACGGCGGACGGGGTGTGGGCGGCCGAGTTCAATGGGGTTCTAATAAAAATGTTAATGAAGTAGTTTGTATACCGGTGGATTGATAAGCGCGACAAGGGGCCATGTCGCTAACACCCCAAAGTGATTTTCCGGTCGGCTGCAATCGAATTGCCGGCTGTAGCTTTCCATCCATTAACGGGTATCCCGGCACAATCCTTCATCCGCCGCCGCCGCCGCCACCTGAACGACTATATAAATTCGGAACACCTCCCCGCCGCACGTCACTATCGCGAGCTATATATCATTATACTGTATATTCCCGCCGATCGCGGGTCCACCGCCGTCCCCACCCCCCCACGTAGAATGTAGATCCTCCCCGGCGCCGCCGCTCTTCGTTTTCCACCGTCTCCGGGGACACGTCGAACTCGAACGAAACGGGAAAAACGGTTTCTCGTCACGTGTTATTTTATTCGTTTAGGAAAAGAAACACACACTCACTGCGGCGGCGTCCGCGTACAAATCGACTTGTCTCGTCGTGTCCCAGTACAAGTGTGGCGGGGGGGGGGGGGGAGAGAAGGCCGTGTCGACGTTTTTCTCTCTCGGCGTTTTTATATTTTCTTCGGGGCTGCACCATAGGACGACGGCCGAGCGCGCGTGTTTTGTTTCGATTAACTTTTCGACGGTCACTTGTCGACTATTACAATAATATTATTATTATAGTGCACACTTGCACGGCATAAAATAATGTATAATAATTATATACGAAAACCCTATTGGACGTATATGTCACTCTACCGTATTATTGAGAGGATGGCACACCCGCATGTGTTGTCTCCGTCTTACAAATGTACAACATAATATTATAGCAAAAACTGTTTTGCACGTTACAACTTTTATCTTTCTGTGTCTGTAGTAGGTTGGCTCCAAAATTTCCGAACGTATAGGGTGGAAAATTATCGATGCAACAGCGTGCCTATATTTTGGATAACATTAATAGAAAAAAAGTTATTTGCTTCTAAACATTTGGTTTTTTTTGTTGTTTTTTTTTTCATTTGCTTATAAAAAATGATTGGATAATGCTATTAAAAAAAGAGATAAATTTCTTCTTTAAGTGTTGTGAAAATTTGGTAGTTCTACAACAATTAATATGGTGTGAGTAAAGTCGTTCCGCGCAAAACAGTTTATGCTATGTTGTACATTTGTAAAGCGGAGACAACACATGCGACATGTGGGTGTGACATCCTCTTAATTATTATTGGTATTCCAAAGTTAAAATATTATAAAACTAAGTTCCAAATAATATACTAAAATATTTGTAAATTATTATAATATAATACCTAGTGCTAGTAGGTACAACACTATTAGGTACTCAATATTATGGGTATAGGCATTACTTAATATATTTCATTATATTATATAACGGTCGGCGGGAAATATTATAAGAAAATAATAAAAAAAAATTGTTTGATTTTTAGGCTTTGGGTGGAGCGAGTAATATATTGGATTTTTTTTATCTTTATAATGATACTTGTATTTATATCCATACATCGAAAAACATCAATTATATGCAATCTGAGTAAGTTAAAATATACGTTCGTATGAATTTACTGGTACAAGTGTACAACTGAAAGTGTACACAAAGTACAAACATAATAATATAACCAGGAAAAGAAACATTAGGTACTATAAAAACCATTTAAATATTTTAAAATGTAATATATCTTATATAGTTATATTACAATCCTGAATCCGAATAACATGCATACAAAATTCAAAAAGATATTACCTATTGTAAATTATTGGTGAATACCTTGAATTTAAAACCTCTCTGGAATGACCTTTACTCATTATCGATAGGCTTTAGTTGTAGCTTTTAAAAAAATGGACTTGTGCATTATCATTTACAATATTATTATTATTATTTTTTTTTATTAAGACAAAACAAAGTCCGCAGCTTCTATGGCCATTGGACAACTGTCAACTATAAAATATTATTACTGATATTAATATATTATAATAGGAGGTATCAATACTATATAATATACTAAGCATATAAAATACCTTTATTGTTCGTGCAATGTTATGCATACATGAATAACTAATAATATATTAATAATTAATAATTAATCTTCAGTGGGAACATTTTAATTTATATTAAAAAAGAATCTTTTAGTTTAATCATTTGAAAATAATAACTTAATCAATTTATGTCACGAGCAATACCACTAAAAATAAACTTCCAAACACATAATATATTGTTATAGTGAATTACTGGGATGAGTGACAGATTTTCTACTTTTATAGTATACATGACGCATATAAAAATGAAAAAATAATAATTTGCACTACTTGCAGATGCGATGATAATTTTTTCGTCTTTATCATAAATCATTATAAATAATAATGCAGATTAGTTGAGTGTTTGTTTGACTAAGGACTTACAAACATTATAAACTTTTTAAATAGCACAGATATTTCTTCAGCTTCATAAATTTAGTTGTGACAACATTTTAAACCATAATAATTTTAATTTTTCAAATTAGCTACATTCGTTTTATTTATGCATAAGAATTTCACTATGAATAAATAATAAAAGTAGTTGTATCAAGTTTAAATATTATATTTCACCATTAGGTTGTTCACCAAAACAACATTATAAGTTCGTAATTTTGATATTTTTCTGTGCGTTACCAAATATCGATTTATTCATGGGTTGAAAAAAAAAAAGTTCATTATTTTCATTTATTCAACTCATAGTATAGGTACCTATATACTCTTAGCAGTTACCAATATATACCTAGTTTACACGCTAAATACATATGTTATAAATAGGCACACGAAAAAAAGACTTCCAATAATATAGATGTAGTATACGTATACGGTATACCGTATATGGTATGCCCACCTCTTACGTATTTTACCTAAATGGAATAATACCATAATATTATCAATTATTATTTTTACCTACGATCGTAAAGGGATCGGGATTTATAAGCATTGGAGTGTTATTTTTGTAGCATTGATATGAAACCTAACTTATAAAATACCCATAATGTCCAGGAATCACCTCACTGCACCAGTTATACTGGTACAAAAAATGTATTTTATTTTGTTTATACTTTGAGTAATTATAATTTATAATTGTTTATTTTATCATGTTCTTATTAGATATTAAAACAAAAAGAACAGTTTAATGTATTTTAAATTGCAGCGTATAAATCCCAATTCTATAATTATTATGATATGATTGGTATTTAAACCTCACCATTAGTATACGAGTCTGGATCTATAATTGGATAAAATATATATTTTAAAATTATCGTGAGTTATTATATTACTCTCAAGTATTATTAGCGCCGATAATGCTATTTTCAAAAGTGGGCAAATAATGAAAATAAATATGAACTTCCGTTAGTTAAGTCCACTTTCAGAACATTAAGCTATAAGTTTAAATAGTTACTGCAAATAATATTATATTAGCTCTTTATGTTTAAATAATAAATGTTAATAATAGGGCACATTTATCTAACTGAATTAAGAATAATAAATGGTTTTTAGTGACAAACTGATGAATATTAGAATGATTGTACAACTTTGACACTTTTTAAATAACTAACCATTTTATTAAAAATGCATCATACTAAATTCCTTGTTATCGTACATCATAATATACTGTATAGTGGTGTAGTGGTTTAGTCTAGTTATTATATGTTTGTGTGTCGTGTCTACTATAACTTATTAAGTACTCCAGAAATATTTAAATGCTTACTTTTATTTAAATTCACTGTTTACAGCATGATTAAAGAAGCAATAACTAATTAATTTGTTTTAACTTTACAGTAATTATATATTTGTATATAAAGTATAAACAATAAACATGGTATTAAAAACATGGCTTTTAATAATTAACATTTTTCTAACTAACTGAAAAATCCAAGTTATTATTTTATGGTCAATTCGTCAAATAAAGTTATTAATCAACTGGGTAGTTAAGATAACAACTAAAAAGTTTAAAAAAATTAACTTTTTCACGAATTAATTTTTTTAGACACCCACTTTTTGGTATTTGCGTTTTATATCATATAATAATAATAACCGAAAACAATTATTCAATAAACCTATATCGCGGTGTAGTCTGGAATGGTTCCAGCAAGAGGTAGGTAATCAATTATTATTTTTCGTCGAATTTAATAGCCATTAAAAAATAAATAAATCACTTTATTTTCGAGAGAGGTGTATATAATTAAACGAAAGTTTTAATTTTAATTTTTTTTTCTTCTCTTGCGTTAAGCGTATATAGTAACAACGGTAGCGCGTGCGTGCATAGGATGTTGGATCCAATTTGTGACTGAGCTAGGGAACCAATTACGGTCAGAGACCGGTAATTAGAAACGCTTGACAAATTACGTGTCTCACGTTCCTCGATGATAAATGACACACTGGGCTAGTCTGGGACCGGAGAAGTTGAAATAAAAAAACAAAAAAAAAAAATATATATATAAAACAAATAAATAATGTATTAAATGTCGCACGCGATGAGCCAATAACGAAATCTGTTTGGCGACAATTATATAATACTGAACAGAAAACAATAAATTGCCGTGTATGGCCGATGCAGCCGACAAAATATAAAACCGTTATTATAATGTATTAACTGTACCTATGACAATAATATTATTAGTATTATTCATTTCGAACGTTTTGCACAAGAACATTTTAATACTTAATAATAATAATGGGTTTGGCTGCTGCAGGTTCGTGGCAAAATAAAATTTTTACACAACGCGATGTGGATTATGAGAAATGTATAGTTATTATTTTTTAATAACAATCGTACAACACAACACTATGCCATTAAATGATAATATAAATATATTTACTAAAGCTGCACCAGGTTTTACGATTATATAATATATAGCTACCGAGTGGTGCATGAGCGTTCCGCGTTCACCTGTTGTTAGTCTTGTACCCATACAAATGGCAGAATAATAACGCGATGTTTCCGGTACGCCGGGGTTTATTTTTAGACGCCACGCAAATTGGCTGCAGCGACATCTATATTACGCTCTAATTAATGATGTACAAAGTTTTTCCCCTTACAACCATTGGTCTGAAAAACCCCAGGTCGCGGCAAAAGACGGTGCCCGGTTCCGCGGCGGGTGGGAATAACTATTATTAATAATATAATAATAAATGGCGGCCGAACGTTTTTTGTGATGCGGAAAATTCTTGTTTAATGAGCAAAGAGAAAAAACGTCTGACTATACGGAGTTGCCAATTTTGATAATTGGACGACATCAAAGATATATAACGGTAGGGCTAAACGGTGTTTATTAGGAGCGACTGAATGAAACAGAGGGAAAAATATCAAAATTTAAAGAAAACAAAACTGGCGCGCGAACAGAGAGTCCACGATTCGTGCTCGATGACAAATTAATACAATACTAATGAAATGAAATAAAATATATATAGGAATTCAGCGTTGGGTTTTGATCGCGCACTTGTGTTTCTGTGAAAAGAAGTCAGATTTTATTTTCAGTTGTATAATAATAGTTGAGCTATTATGATAACTTTTTTTGAAACAAATGATAATAAATGATAATAATAATTTAACTGCCATATTATGATTACAAGACAAATTATATTGATAATAGGTACGTATGTATAAATATTTTTTTTCTTTATTAACAATTAATGCAAATGTTTAAAATTTATTAATGTCCACAGCAAAAGTCAAAGTGTAATCTTTATCTCTATAGTTTATTATAGTTGTACATCAAAAAAAATATTACGGAAACTCAGAAGAATAAATATTTTTTAGTATACCTACATTAAAAACGTATTCACATAAATTATAACTTAACGTTGAGTTCCATTTGTCTTTTTTAAAAGCTTTTAATTTGTATTTTGTTATGTTTCGACTGTTTGTTTTTAAAAACAAGCTTGGAACTTATATTACTTGTATATACACGATGATAGTATAATAACATAATAAACAAACAAAAATAACTCGTGCTACTTTTATCCGGTAATTGTAATTTGTATTGCATACATCAGGGGTATCCAAATGGCAGCTCATGGAAGAACTTTATCTGGCCCGCAGACAAGAAATTCATTTTTTTTTTTATGTTGAATTAAATGGAGTTTTCATTAATTTGATTTGAATTTTTGATATTGCTTTTACTTTCTCTGGATAACATATAAACTAAAATTATTTTAAAGACCCACGAAAACTTCCTGAATTTCTAAAGTGGCCCTCCAAAAATATTAATGGTGGCCCACTGCCCCCCCCCCTTACATGCATAATATGATTATTATCTCGTTGAACATACGAATTAATCTTTTTTAAATTCAGTTATAAATAAATATACTAATTACCGTGCGTTTGTGAAGGTACTTCGCATAATAATACAATTTGCAAACGTCGTATGCTAATTTACGTGGTTTACCTGCTGCAGCCCCATGGCTGCTCGGGTAACCCAACAACGAGATGAATCATTTATGACTAAACCGTAATGACCATAAGTTGAGTTACAGCAATCTGATTACTCAACATAATTATAATATAAATTATTAATGATGTTGCGTGTTTAAAGAGAAAATTAAATTATTTAATATTTACAATACTGTTAGGTCTAATCCAGTTTAAGTTAAACCATATTACAACAACTCATGAATGTAAATTGACCATGTAACTACAAACGTCTCATACATTTTATATCCATTAGAGAATTTAGGGTTGAATATAACCCCGCATAAGCGAAAGCTATTATGACTGTGTAGTCGGAATTTAAATTTGGATAATTATTACTAAAACGCTATTAAAAATCATTAAGTGCTACAGTTTCCGTAGTCATTATTTTAAATAATATGCAAATAAAAAGTTTATATAAAAACCATCAAACTTTCAGCGTACACCAACGCATGAAAAAAAAATACATTGGTATATATATATATATTAACGATTTTTTATTTTGCTTACCTAATGATGTGTATTTGAAACTTAATAGTATTATATTATACATTATTAGATAGATTCATACACGGTTTTAAATAATTTAATTTCTAGTTATAAAATATATACCTAATGTATACTTATTACATATTACAATAGTACATTAAGTGTTCACGATAACATACTGCGTCAATTATAGTCAATGGTATGAAACAAGGATCGATTTTTTTTCAGATGGTGGAGGGGTGAAATGGTTGAAAAAATAATAGTTATGTTTCCTTATAAATAGTAGTAGGAGTATTTTCATTTTAAAAGCTATAAAAAGTTTAGACTGAAAAATTGACTCATTCTCCAATAACTTCAGCCAGCTGACGATTATTATATAAAATAAATGATAAAAAATTTCGTAGGAAATGATACCATGGTACGATGTGCACGATATAAAATCATAAGATTTTTGTATCTGTTAAGAAATCGTAACATGTTTTTACAGAACGAATAGATACGTATTTTTTTCATTTTATTTTGATTAGGTAAATATTTTTAAATGTTAGTTCCTTCTCCCCCCCCTGGCCTTCTCTCGTCAATAACCGTACCAGAGTTCCGCTAGGTATATTATGATGGCGTACCTACCTGTATGCAGTATGTAAATCGTATAACAACAATATCAGTTTATAAAAATTGATCCATTCATATTCACATAATAACAATAACAAATACCACTACAACAGTGGTACATAAAAGAATATTATTGGTAAGCGCCGTGTCTCGATATACCGTGTAGTCTGGTCACTCGTCGGCATCGGGGTCGGCCGGAGCTTCGGTTCCGTAGTCGTCTTCGGCGGCGGTGGCGGCGGAGAGACCGTAAGGCAATCCTAGGTCGACGATCCGGGGGAAGCTGATCTTGAGCACGTGGTCTTGGACTATGTCGCCGACCACGGCGTTGACGAGCACAGACAGCGACACGACGTTGTTGAGGCCGCGGGCGTCCAACAGCCGTTCGCTGATGGCCGGCGACCGGGATCTGACCGGCCGGGTCCGGACCGCGGTCACGAAGTCGCCGAGTAGCCGTATCCGGTCCAAGCGGTTCAGGGCGTCCAGGTACACGGCCGTCTTGCGCTGCACGCACGTGTAGCTCATGGCCCTCAGGCACGCCATCATGTCCGGCGCTTCCGGTCCGGCCGGCTCCGGGCCCGGCGCGATGCTGTCCGCCGGCGGTTTGGGGAACGCTAGCACGCGGATCGTCGATGCCTCGGCGAACGAAGAGATGGCCCAGTGCAACGCCACAAGCGCCGTCCACCCGCAAGCGGTTGCACTGCGCCGACGATGAAGATTCATATTGGTTCGTTTGCGCCGCTGACCGTCGAGTGACACGATCATGGCTTGCGCTCGACGGTTATAAGGCCGGTCGCACAACAATGCGGTGGAAAAAAATTGTCACGGCCCACTGCTGCAATAACCCAGCCGCCCGTTTCGCACTGCAACCGCGCTCTGCACTGCTTTGGCGTGCGAACCACCCGAGAGACAGCTTGCCTCGCGCGTCCTCAATAATATTATAATATTGTTACGAGGCACATAATATTATTATTATTATTATACCTACTCGTGGGCTATAATTGCGCATCGATTTTCGCCGTAAATCGACATCGCACTAAATTATAATATATAATAATTATACTACGCATGTGTATACGCATAATTATAGAAACGGAACGAATCGAACCGCGCCGCGACTTCCGGTTAGGTAGTCCGGTATATAGTTATAGGTGGCAAGTATAGCCTGCAATAAGTTCTGAGTTTGAGTGAAATTTCAATATTATAATAATTGGCAGTTGTTGTACACGCGTTGTGGGAAAGTTGGCCGCACCGTTTAAACTGCTCTACACTATAGGTACGTATAGAAAATACCTATTGTTATTCTATACTGTTATGATACCTATACAGTCGATGGGCTCCAAAAAATTGAGTTATCGACACTCGACTGTAAGACGTATTGAAGTGGCGTATTTAGGTTTTTGTCATGGGGGGGGATATGATTTAGCCCCGCTTTTAAAGCTAGAAGCCTTAAATGTTGCATATTATAATATACAGCCTATGGAGGGATTGATCCCCTTGATCTCCTCCCGTAAATACGCCACTGGTGGCCTGGTGTAGTGTGGTGGTTGGCCGCAATCACTAAAGTCTGTGCTGCGGTCAAGCATCATCCGGCGTCGCAGTCTCCCGGATGGGTGACCACCCGGGGGTTCTTTGTCAGGAATTATCCTTGTTCCACATATTCCGAGGGTCAAAAGAAAAGAAAACATTATACTTTCAATTGTATTCGTCTTTAACTATATAATATAAAATACGATTGTTAATTTTTAAATAATACCTAATTGTGTGTACACTACTTATAATTACTTTAATGGCGTATACGTATTTATAAATACGATTTCACTTAAGAATTGTCGAAGCAATTGATTATTATTGTCATAGGTACTTTGTCTAGAAAGAAGTAAAAAGGTTAATTTTATTTTCGACAAATTTCCAGTTGCAAATTATATATTGCACAGAAATCAAAACTTGTAGTAATTTACAGAGTTATGCGTATGTATTATAAATTAGCTAGGAACGTATTAAAATTGTTTGTGATAGTTTTAAGTTGTCGTATGTATATAATATAATACAGTTATTTAATATAAATAAAGTTTTGTACGTTGTGTAGGAATAATTATGACAGTCATTTGACACATTCTACAGTTTGAGAGTAAGTGGGTTTGAAAGAAAAGTGATATTGTCGTTCAGCAAGAGTGTAGTGTTTCATTAAATGTGTTTATTAAAACACATAATAATATGTAATATACAATTTTAAAATAAATCGCATGTCTAACATTTGAACTCGTCATGGACCGAAGGAATACCTACTTGTCATAAAGTGTTTGACGTAGCGTAACTACAGCGTTCATATAAGTCGTCGTATGGATTAGGTTCAGCTATATAATAATATGACGAGATGACAGAAATGAACACGAGGAAAATAAACTCATTTTCCATATGTGTTCAATTTCTCGTTTCTATGCGGAATGTAATATTAGTAATAGTAATATTACTCGAAGACAATAATAATTTATAATAATTGTACACCTTGCAAGAACGCTATTTAAATATAGTTACTAATATAATACTAATATAGGTACTGGTATTTATAATCAATGGTACTAGGTACTACTCTTGAGGGCAATGGGCATCAATAAATTTAGTTTTCATGTATTATGTTAAATAAAAAATAGATATCAATATTCCCATGAACGACTGCAGCACACGTGGTCGATTTAAATTTATTTTCCACATCCGTTCGTTACAACTCCTAAAAATAGTTGTAATTATTTTGACGATTATTATTAACAATTTTAGACAAAGTAAAAAAAAAATAATATTAATGTTTTTTAATACATATTACTATTATTTTATTAATAGAACTACTTTACTAGCGATTTAAATATTTACAAATTGTTTGGCTGCCATTTGAGCATTATATCATCAAAGTTGACAAGCCCATCAGCAAAATAAATGAGTAAAATGTTGAAAACCGTTTGTAGAAGTAGAAAAGGGCGGCGGTGCTTTAATGGCGTTTGGCCTATTAGCGTTTTAAGCAATAATATTCTCTCATATAGTAAACCATATACCGGGTAATTTATCAACCATAATGACTCACTCATTTTCTCCAACGATGCAGTTATTCAAAATCTGATTTTCGAAACGGCGTGTAAAATATATTTAAAGACTATAAATACCATATTTTTTTAATTCTTCGTATTTGTTTTACTACTGTATGGTGATACAAACTTATTTTTTCAAATGAGAACACCCCTTTTCAATTGTTTAAATTTGTGTATCAATGATTATTATAGGTCCACGATAATGGATTTGAGAGATTTGTGGGGCATTGTGATTTGAAAATTTTAGCGATTCATATTGATAATTTGTAAAAATTATCCAAGTGTAATGAATACTAGATCCAAGAGGCATTAAATATATTTCATATTTTTGTAGAACCATTTTTAAGGAATTTTATCGATAATATAAACATTTCAATAACTGAGGAACTACTAGTTCGAACTTATTGAATTGGACACACATTCGCTAAATATAATTTACAGTAGTTTGAAAACCAGAATACTCCTTATATTATCTAAGTAGAACGAAAAAAAATTAATAATTTTAAAATATGGTGTTATTTAAAAATTCCAAAAATCGGAATTCGAATAAACCATAGTGATATCGTTAAATGAAAAGAGTGAGCTTGCTTGGCGAATCATTTCGTATATTATATCACATTCTTATACATAATAACGCATAGGTATACTATTATATACACGCGTATAATAGTATTATGTGTCCACCTATATTTAAATAAAAAAACGCGAAACAGTAAAGGCGAACCCTGCAGCAGCAGCGAAGTCTGTGCGTTGTGCGAAATGACGAGGACGACACACAATATATTAATATTAAATGCAGGCGGGAGCTATCTGCTGAGTATAATTGGCGGTTATCCTCCCGTCTCGGATAAACGCTCTATACCGTATACGTTTTGAAAAGTTGCCACGGGTGGCCCGGAAAAACTAATCACTCGTCGCTAGTTAAACGCTAATGAAACGCGATATGAACAACACATGGGCCGCATTATTATAAATAGAGCCCTCCGCCGCTTCGCGTCCGACGGGGGAAAAAAATAATAATAATAAAAAAAAAAACAAACAAACAAAATTTAATACACCGCGAACATAATGTTGACGAACAAATGGACGCCACATTTCAATCCGTAACTGCTGTTTATTCAGCCAGCATTTTATCGCACGGCGAAGAGGTTATATTATTTTGTATTGTGTCCAAACGACGTCTCAATGTTTACCCCTCCCGCCCGCCCGCAACCGGCAGCACAATTTACGATCGGCCCATAAACATTATCTTACACCTAATAACTCGTAGTGCCCGGACGTCCACTTGGTGATATTACGTCGCTCGCCTCGCGATATTACCACGAGATGATAACGTATAAAAGTTTTATCATTTTTAAATTGGATTGTTCGATCGGTGGAGACTAAGAGGCTCGCGCGCTCGAAGAGATAAGAGTAAATTATTATAATATCGAGCGCACCGTTTCTATATACACGTCACTATATTATAAAGTATACATATCAATATGTTTCGTGTATGATTGTCGTACATAATAATATATTATAAGTGACTTGGTGGTGGCTGCATTCGGTCACGAAACTTGTCCTCAGAGCAAGCACCAGCCGGTGTCACCTGCAGTTCTCGGATGCCGGATGGGTGACCACCCGGGTTATAGTGACAAATCCTTACCAAACTTACACACACGTTTCGTACCCCCACTCCCCCTACAAACAGCTGATGGCCATAGTTGCTGAAATTAAGATCAATAAAAAATATACATAATATCTATATTATTATATTATATTATGCAGCGGTGTATACTATAATCTATCCTGATATTATAAATCTGAAGTTTGTTTGGTTGAACAAACTCAGTAACTTATCTCAGTAACTACCTGTTCGAATTTAAAAATTATTTTTATGTTTGATAGTCCATTCACCGAGGAAGGCTATAGGCTATATGACATCACGCTTCAAACAATAAGAGCCCGGGGAGGTGCCCAAACAGGGTTTTTGAGATTTACGATGGAAATGTTTGTTTATAAATGGTTGCTATTGGTCATACTAGAAATAATTAGTAGAAATAGTATTTATTTATTATTAGTTGTCATTGATTAATTGGGTATATTAAGTATACAAGCATGCACAAATCGAATTTTCTCACATTGCCTACCAAGGTGGCTTAGTTGCACTTACTGCAGCGAGTTACACTCAAAATAAGTTGGACAATTACAATTTTTTTAAGAGTTGTCATTTTTTACAGGCACTGAAGTGCCCGGGATCAGCTAGTATACCTATAGTATTATTTAAATATTTCATTATTCTAATGATGATGTTATTGTAAGGTCGTTGTACAGCGCTATATTGCGTTGCAGTCTGTTTGTTCGTCGTATATATAATATTGTTTAATGTTTTAATTGACGCCTTAACTGCTCTGGTAATATTTGTTCGAAAATTTCTCCTGCAACGGAAAACTAAATAATACCTATAATTGTCATCACGAGTCACGACAACAGTAATTACCTATTACTCGACTGCAGCGTACCTGAAAATTATTATACATAATATTATGCCATTGCCACTTGGTGAAATCGATATTTTAATAAAAAGTTAACTATCTAATAAAAACGGCTGGGAGAATTACAAAAATATTTCACGAAATGGTAGCTTAAATTTTACATCATATCTATTTTTCCACAGTGTGGTCATCCCACTTAGATATACTTAAATATCTGTGGGCCATCCACTTCGTATACTGAAATAAAACATTTACCGCAACTATAATTATTTTATGTTGTTTATTACATATTTAATGGCTTAATGTATTATATGTATATTTTTAAACATATAAATTATTCAAGTTATATTTATTTAAAAATAAGTTAAATTATGCTAATAGGTATTTAAAAATAACAAGCCATTATTCACTATTGTATTCCACTCGTGCACATAACTGTTATTTATTATTTGGATAATTTCAATCACACGTGTGGCAGAGTACAAAGGTTCTTTATATTTTTTGTAAATATCATCAATTATTAAAACTAATTAATATAATTTAATATCTATACAATCGGTGGAAGACATCATAAGCGCTAATGAGATAACTACAATATAAATCCTATCGTACAAAAGTGCCAAAATCCTAGATACCTATAGGATACCTATATAATATATAAGTATCCTATTGGTATATATCTGACAAATGTATTACATATATAAATATTTAAGTATTATGTATTACCTATAGTATTATCTATATATTGTTGGTGTATAAATTGTACTTAGTAAGCATTTGCATTTCAGTATTTCACTAAAAAATATTATTCTGTTAATTTATTTTTATTTGTATTAGGCACCTATTATTTTACTAAGTATATGACGATTATAATTTTGCTTAATATTGATTATTATTGATGATTTCAAATATTCTGAAATGTATAAAATATAATTAAAAAATCAACGATACTATAATATAAAATATTAATATTGGTAAAAACTATAAATTAAATTTATTTTTTATAACTTAAGCACATAATTTTAGAGTGCTAAGTACCTATGTCATACCCTCATTTTGATGCAAACGATATATAATTTTTAAAACTTTGGCGCTTATGTCATATAGCCTTACTACCTGGCTATCATTACCGTACATATTTAAATAAAAACCTTTTTGAAAACATAACAAATCGGAATTATTATTTGATTGATTAATTTGCATTATTTTGCACTAAACGAATTTATGTATAGGCACAAATTCCAATGTTTCTACCAGTTACCAAAAATACTCAACGAAAGAAACATTCTTATCAAAACCTAAGTAGGTACTACGGTAATGGACTCTTTATCGTTTTAAAGTTTTATCATTCCAACGTACCGAATAATCTAGTGACCCGATAAGAATCCTGAAACAGATTTGAATTTTTCGTCAAGTCTACTTGACATCAACTTTCCCACATTTTTGATTTTAAATTATTCAACAGTTGCAATATTCCATTTTTTCGATTACTCCTTTTAAGAATGACTTTTTTATGGAATTAGATGGATAACATCAAACATGTTAGATAGTTGATCGTAAGTGGACTTTACGACGAATTCAAAACGGCTCATAGAATTCGTATCGTTTCACTTGATCAACCGGTGTAACAAAAACACGTCTAAATTCCTATGTTCGTGTTGGACAGAGACCACTCCTGATGGTGTGCGACCGTTGATGATACATACTTGGAGCCACATTTTAGGACGTTTGATTAGAAAACCGCGAGGTATAATGAAACGACTCGGGTCACCACTTAAACCGCAATGGACCGGATTCGCTTGGTAATGAATCACGCTGCACAGGACGCGCGGGATCCCGTGATCAAGTAACGTACTAGTAATATAATATGGGCTTGGGGACGATGTGAAACAAAGACTACAATACGGCCGAGGAGGGTTATAATAGTACCGCGCGTAAAAATAAATATAATAATATACAAAAAATCAAAAAACCGTCGTCGTCGGTTACGCGTATATTATATTATTATTATAATATTATAATATATAAAGTGAGTGTTTATCGTTGCGCGAGAATGACGACGACGACGACGACGAGAAACTGGCCGCGGTGTGGTAAATATTATGCGAATGCCGGAGAGATTATATTATATTATATAATAAAAATTGCCGTTGCAGCCGGTGCCGGTGCCGGTGGTGGTGGTGGCCGAACCCGCGGGGACCTTTGCATTTTTTATCACTATCTGCCATCCCGTAAAACATTTCCCGGCACTGATTCGCGTAGAGCATTTCATTTCTCCACACCCTCTCCCACCACATGCCTACATAACATATCGCGCCCTCACCAGCCCCCTCCATGGAGCTCATTCCACGCTCTGCCTCACCTTCTCTATCTCAAACTCCCTCCCTCATTTTTGCGTTGTTTTTCTTCGCATTCGATCCCGCCGCATCTTCACTCTTCGATGTTATTTATACAAAGGAACCAGAAATGCAGCAGGATTTTGTTTTTCTTTCAAACGTTAGTCAAATAACCGCTATGACCAACCCTTAATTGTAATGTAATATTTATATGTAATAATATAGGCATTTACTTGGAACGACATTTTTTTTTTTATTATTATTATTAGTCTAAAGTCCGGCGACTGAGGCCATTAGCCATAAAACGACATTTTGATTGTAATAATTGTAACAATTATACATTACTGCTGTAGCCTGTAGGTGTCATATTATACTGAAAGCAACCAAATGTATTAATCGATAACATCGCTTACCTACTGGGCAGTATATTATTATATTATTGTTCTCGCAGTGTTAAATACCTCAAACCGAGAGTGTGTATAATCGCACTGATTCACGCCTGACCATAATCTGTAGGCACCTGTACCTTTTTCAAAACCCTTCGTTAAACCTATATTATACGATGTACCTTACCGGCCCTTTGATATTAGTTTCAGTGTATATATATAATATCGACTGCATACACCGTGTTTCGCGAATCTTTGGCCACTCTTTTCCGGGCGTCGTGCACACTTATTATTATAAGTCATGATAATAGCGTCGTTTATGCGATGATTATTATTATTCGGAGGTGGTAAAGTATGTACAAACCGTGCCAACGACGACGTGCGACAAAACTATAATAATATAATAATGCGGCGTGGATGAGCCACAATTTGTCACAGGTTTCGCATCTGGCCCCGTGAGCACTGAGCTCAATTCGCATCGAGTCTGTAAAAAAAATTGGAATCGTGCCGCCCGCCGTTTACGCGCACCTACGTCCGTCGCCTGTTATTAAAAGTATTATAAATTGATGTGTACAGGCATAGGTTGGTGGATTACAGTGGGTTATTACCAATTACCATACCTGAAACTTATAAAGCTGCAATTTCTTATATTATAATTTAATATAAAACGCGTATATATGCGACTATCATATACACGTCCCAACAACGCGACATTATTGTTCACAGAAGATTATTACATTAAATATTTGGGTATTTAATTTAATTTCAATATAATATATTTTTATCTGAAAATAAGCCAAAAATTATAATATTTGGGACTTGGGTAATGCACAGGTATATTCAACAATAATATAGACTCTGGATTAAATAAATACGATATTTATTATAATGTATAACAATACAATTAATACTAAAACGTTATAATGACAGAGCGGATGAAGTACCTATGCTCACCTTAACTGCAGAACTCATCATCTTGGTAGTACGAGGTAGCTGCGAGAGGATGGAAGATCCGTTGGTTGGATGAAGAATTGCAGACAAAGAATTTAAAAAAGTTAATAATTATAAGGAAAGTACAATATATTACACAGTAGGTTTTCGTTGAGAGGTGATTTTAAAGGAATAAAGAGATACAGAGAAGCCACACCACGGGGAGAGTAAACAGGATATTATAGCTTATCGTGAGGGGGTGAGGTAAATATATAAGTCGGTGCATAAGCTTATACCTAGTGAGTCCCATATCTGAACGGGAAAAACAATAACACACTAATATTAAGTCCCCGGGTATACGAATAATAATAATATACTAATTGAGTCCACGCTAGAGAAAGGAAACATCCTTTTTACAATTTTGAGTAAAATACAGTCCCAAGTCTGTACTAAAATGGAAAGGAAAATGTTTTTTTTTTAAATTTTGACGGGATTCAGTTATTAGTAGGTACCTATTAAAACACGGACTCAAATAATATTATATTTTAAATTTCACTACGCATATTCGTTCTAAAATATTTTATTATGCCATAAAATCATGAGTGGACGATTGGTGAACTCTGAGTTGAGAGTTGTTGCTAGGTATTGCGTTTAATAATAATTATGGTGCGTCGGGGTCATAGATAATAGAAGAATGGATAGGTCATGCAAACTTATAACACGGGAGTTATATTTGAGCTTACAATACTCATATTCATATATAACATATTAACATAATAATATAAATGTCCATTTGCGGGAGTGAGAGATCGCTTTTCTCTCTTCCACATTAAAGACCGTGACCTCTTGCGTTGTATATGCAATGGCCTGTCTATTTTTCTATTATCTATGGTCGGGGCGGAGGTTCCCCTCCTCCCCACTGTCAAACTTCAGTTACCACGCCGTGAACTGATCATTGCGCGTTATTTATTCGTACCTACAATCGGTGATATTGAATTGAGTCCATGCCACTTTTATGTGTTTGAATTGAGTCCAGGGTATTATCTTAATATCTTTGAATTGAGTCCGTATAAATAAAATGTCATAACTACCTGTTAAGCCGGTGACTTTTGAACCTTGCACATCATATTATACCGGATACCCAACGATAACGGATATTCATTAACGGCTAAACAGATTACATTTTAAATAATTACATTGACAATGATGTTGCACAGTTTCCCCCCAAAGTTTGGAATGATTTTTCAGCAACCACTAATCGGACCACTAACAGTTGTGAAAGTTTTCATGCAAAATTAAAATAAATGCTTTTTTTTCATTCGGGACATCCAAATATTTTTATTCTTGTGGACACTCTTCTGGGAATACAGTACGATACATATGTAAAACTAAGAAGCAAAGCAAATATATCATGTAAAAAAACATTAGAAAAAGACAAATATATGCAAATTGGCAGATTTGACTTTTTAAAATATGTATCATTTAAATTTTTACTAGCAACTATTTCATTATTAACATTATTATATTATTACCCGTTATAATTTATTTATACTTATTATTATTATATTATGATAAAAAAAAAACTATTTAATTATTAACATTATTATATTATACGTCGTAATTTCTTTATACTTATTATTATTTATTATATGATTAAAAAAACAGTGTACCTATATACAATCATACACAATAATTATTATTTTTAATATTTTTTAATTAATTAACTCTTTATACTTATTATTATTATTATTATTATGATTAAAAAAATGCAATCACGCACATTTTTTAGGAGACTACTCAGCCAACCTCCAAGTGGATAACGCTAACTTCTGGGTAACGCTAACAAGCTGAAGGGACTCCATTCGAACAATCTAAAAATATTGGTCGGACTCAACTACGATAACCCAAAAGTATTTGCGGGACTCAATTCAATGTCGTCCCCTTCATTATGTCATAATATTATTTTCGGGCTCGAATATTATTATAATAATATAATATATAGGTATACAACCGTCGCGATGCATTATAGGTGCCTACTTATAACGTAACATAAAATTATTATATTAATATAATAATACGATGCTTGGTGCACTTCCGTTCCACTACTATTACTATTGTAACATAAACGCGGTCGACTGCTATTTATACAATATACGTAAGTACTATACACGCGTATAATAATAATAATAATAATATATCGTCGCGAGCGGCTGCGGCGGCGGCGGCGGTCCATCATGCATAATACAGCCGAGTCGGGTTTTTTTTTCATTCGACCCGCGCGGTTTATTGCACCCCGGGGGACATTAGTTTTTAAACAAGTGCAATTCTCACCGTAATCACGTTTACGCGCCCGTTCTCCGCTCCATGTAAGTATATTATATATTTTTCATGCCATATTTATGGGCTCGGCATCGTCGTCGTCATCGTCATCATCGTCGTCGTCATCATCATCATCATCATCATCATCATCGCGATGGCGGGCATATACCTACCGGGCGCGTACGATACATAATATGACGTATAAATATATCGCGTGTTATAGGTATTATTATATAGAGTCGTTGCACGGGCGGATAAATATAATAGTAATACCATCATAGGTGTATAATATATATATACATATAATATTATTATAGCGGTAAGGTTAGAAAACGATCATTTTCCGAAAATACATATTACTATTATTATTATTATGATATTATATACAAAACGCGTACCGTGCAGCAGTACAATCATAATATAGTCCCGCGGGGAAATAAAACCGATGTTAACACCCTGCGGACGGTGCTGCAGACGATCTTATAATATCATAAACGTAACATGTTATATTATATATACGTCACGGTATGATGTAATTATCATTACTATTATCGTGTTTTAATTATGGAATCGCACAGTGGTAGTTTATCGAGGAGAATTTATTAACAGTGATTTATGATATTATTATAATATTTTAGAGCGTGACGTAAAAAGTTGAAGCGTTTAATAATAAATAATAATAATCAAAAATGATAAATTTAATGATAAATATAATACCTATAATAGATATATATGTAATGTTGAGTAATATACTATAGTATTTTATTATACCTACTACTGCACGCCATACCGATTAGAAATATAATAAATTATAATATAGGTTATAGTGATAGTGTATATTACCGTGTCATATATTATTTACATTTAAAATTTTTTGGTAAGCTAAAAATAATATTTAAGGTTCGTCAAAACGATTTGTTAAGGTGTTTTTGCTTATTTTAATTTTAATTTTAAGTCGAATATTATATACATATAAGGCTAATTCTATTTTATCGTTTATTAAATTCTGATTTTTGATTTTTAATTGCACTTTAAGACCATATTTCCTAATACTTGGCATTTTTATACCATTTCAGGAGTATCCTGTAGTAATTCAAGTTTTTTTCGAATGAGAATGATATTTTTGAAAATGTTGAAGCATCTAAATAGCAGGTAATTAATTTCAGAGTTATTAAACTTTATGTAGGTACTAAGGGAAAACGAGGGTTGGCATATGCTAGATGAAAAGTTATGCTGTATATAGTTAATTGTATTAATAGTTTTGATTGCATAATAGTATATTATATTATAATATAATTGCAGGTTTAATTAATTTATTATTTTTAAATCTTATTTGAACTATTAATCACCATTAATCATTTAATTTGTGTCTACTATTTGTTTTATATGTCAAGTGAAGTACAATGTACTTAGTATATTTTTTACATTTGTATATTAAGCATATAATATATGTATTATATATTTATAATAATCCTAAACACGTTAAAGTCGCTTTTGAAATACCGCAATAGTATAATTATGATATGCCTTAGGGTTCTTTTTAGTTCTCAATTATTTAAAAAACTATTTTAGAACTCATTATTAGTTTAGGTATACAAAACATTGCATAATTTTGTCAAATACACAAAAATAAAAAGTAAGAAAAAAACTAGTTGAGCATAAAATTATTATGAACTCTGCATATTTTTTCTCGGAAAAGCAATTTGTTGGAAATACATGTAATACTTCGAAATAAAAAATACCCTTTACTTTGCTGTATGTTTTCATAAATTAAATTTAGATAGTAATAATAAATTACAATATGATGATATTTCACTCCCTACTATATACTTGAAATAAATACATACTTAAAGTAACTGTATGTCTGTATCGATAGATTTGTCATCATAACAATATTGTATACCATTTTGTATAAGTATAATAACTAAAGATCAGAAGTAGAGACGCTAAAAAAGTAAAAACATATAGGTACCCAAAATATTATATTATTACTATGTTACAAATATGCATGGTAAAAGTACATGTGAATTATGCACCAAAAATTACCAAATAATATGTACCAATCGGATTATTGATATAATATAATGTTTTTAGGGTTCCGTACGGTAAAACGGGACCATATTACTAAGACTCCTCTGTCCGTCCGTCTGTCACCAGGCTGTATCTCATGAACAATGATAGTTAGAAAGTTGAAATGTTTACAGATTATATATTTTTGTTGCTGCTATAAAAACAAATACTAAAAATCCTAGAATATATAATATAAGCAGTGTTGCCAACATGTTTATAGACGATGGTACGGAACCCTTGAGTCCACCTCGCAATTGGCTGGTCATTTTTTGTTTAATTCAATAGTTTTTTTTATTCTGGTTGTTAATACCTATTAAATTAAATTATAAAAATGTTTAGATATTTTACACTCAATAGCAGTAAGCAACACTGGTTTTTATTGGTTGGTAATTTGTATATAGTTTTCAACGAAATTAAATAATATATAAAAATGTAGATTTCTATAAAATAATAAGTAGGCTTGCCGCTTGGTGTGGCTTGATAGTTGACCTAGGTTACTAACGTGTTTTTAGGAAAAGCATCGGCAGGCATCGCTAGTTCCAGGATGTATGACCGCCCGGGTTTTAGTGATGAATCTTCGTCCACAAACACGTCTCACAATAAGTTTATTTACTAGGCATATTTAAAATATTAAACGACATTTTGCAATAAAATCTGTTGACGAAAAATGTACATAATAATGCACGTACGTCGTACATACTACAATCTACATGATACACGTCATGTAAATTAGTGACTGATTATTAAGATAAACTATTTTTTATTAACATCGAGTTATTATTGTAAATAATTAAAAATTCTGAACTGAAGTTGGTAATATAATATATAACACAATTATAATATATACTAAGAGTGTAAGGAAAATGAAAAGTAGGTAATTGCAATATAGAAAAAATATGTTATTTAAACTCATAAAACTCAAAAAATGCAATTATATTCCAAAAAAAATCTGTCCATGTAATTATAGTTATATTTCAAAAACGCTCATGTTTATAATTTGCAAACCTCAATCATAGAAAATGTTACGTTTGTCATACCATAATAGTATTATTTTACTATATCTAACTGTCTGCCTACGCATATTTTAGGAAAATATATTGAATAATATATGTAACTTAACACAAAAAATAATGCAGTATAACGGTGAAGTCAGTAAGAGCAATAACGTTCAAGAAACATTTCAGAAACGTTTTATTTTTAATAAGATCAATTAAGGATTATTTATCGTTTGGGTGTTTTTTTGTTTGTGCTCTCGAGATATTTCTTTTCCGTCTGCAGTAAAATGGGAACTCTTAATATAATATATTATTAATATGTCAAAATCGTGTTCGGTGTGTCATTCGCTTTGTGTGCGTGCTGCTGGCGGATATTTGGCAGCTCGTAAAAATAATAATAATATAATACGATGTTCTGATTCCAATTAGTCGAACGACGACACAGGCACCGCTGACAGACAACCGACGGTGGCAGTGGACCCATACTAATAATACACGCGCACACACACAGACGACCGAACCGATTTATTAATGTCAACTTAAAAACTAATTTACGCGTTTAGACGTAACCTTGTGAGGTTTTTGTATGGGTTCATTTTTTTTTTGTCGTATACCTAACATAATATATATATGTATATTACGTTCATTTTTTTCCCGATAGTAGGGTGGTGGTGGAGATTTATTACTTGCGGCAACGACAAATAACGTTCCGTGCGAAAGGCGAAAGCAAGTGACACGGTTAATAGCACTGTAGTTCGGTACAAACTTGCGTTTTGGTTGAACGGATATGAGTTTCGAACGGGACGAGCCGTGAGAAGGGGTAACATTATAGCTAGTCTTCTTCAGAGACACTTCTGAAATGGGTACAAAAACTACCCTGTACCGTTCATATTATTCGTCCGTTATTAAAAATCTCATATGTAATATTTCCGAAAATTCTCAAACTCGTACAAACACTGCAGACGACTTATCCACACAATTAAGTATTTACTCTCTATACGTCCCATTAAAAAAAAAAACTGTAAGCTCCTGTCATAATATGACCAGAAAAAATTAGTAAGCTAATATATTATTAAAATGTTAAATAATTATTATAACTTTAGTTTGAATATGGCAAATATAATAAAATGTTCGAATATATACAATGGGTGTTATAATAATATTATGCTCAGGTATATTGTATAACTATAATTAATATTAGGGACAGCACCCATACAAAAAACACATAAATCCAATATCTTATAAAACATAGTAGGTATTGATTTTATGGTTGGTATTTATTTTAATTGCTTGAAGACGTATCGTAGCTGCCAGCGACAGTAGTATAATGCGGTCAGCGGCACGAAAGCGTCGACCTATATACATATAATCTCTGTATAAAGTTTAATTTTCCGAGCACAATTGCACAAGTACCAGACTTTCGAAAGTTTGTTTATTATTACTACAGAAATGCCGTTATAAGTGTTGACTGTGGACATTATGTGCACTTATATATTTTCCGTTGAGTTTCAAAAGTTTCAAAATGGTCTTCACTTGTTTAAAATAATTTGTCATTCCAACTATATATTATGCATTATGCAATGACCATTATCTTTTATGAACTCGAGTCCACCGGTGATCTTTTTTAATTATGAATGTTGCTGATTCCGCATTAGCCGATGATAAATTTTAAAGGCGAGTCGCGCTTAGACCCGCAGGTAATACTATACTATGCAATAATTATAATATCATTTCAACACTACAGCTGACAATATGCAGATTTCGGTTGTATTATTATAATTATCATATTCGTTCGAGTAGTATTTTAAATGGTTATTGTATATTGAAAGTTTATATATCTAATATATATAGGTACTAAAGTTATATCGTTTTAAAATAGCTTTGACATCGCATATCTGCAGCGCAGATGATGTGGAAAAAATACCGAGTATAATATTGTAAATTGTGATTGAATTTTGTAAAACAAAAATGTTAGTATTCCTAACCACGTGTTTTGTAAATTAACTTTTATAATCAGGAAAAACTATAATTGAGCCAATGCTAGTCACTCAGTAGGACGCATTATCAGTATATAATATAATAATTATAGTAGAGCCAAACGCCAATGTAATAGTATAACGAGGGAAATTTTTTCTCGTTAGTTTCTTCAAAGATAAAACATCGCCATATTTTAAATCGTTCTTACAAAACTGTTGTGTTATATTTGAAAGAAAATCATTAATAATTGCGCGACGGTATAAAGGTAAAACGACGGTATAGGTATACATCATTAATTTACAATTTTACATCGTTAAAACAATATTTATTAATGTTAATATTTTTTCAACAACTTCTTCGTTAAGTTAAACGGGAGTAGGTATACATAATAATATAATAATATATACGCGTTTGCTATACTATTGAGCGGTGTTCATAATGTATTATATTATTAAAGTCAATAATCGTATAATCTCACGTGGCCTGCACGTTAAACCACACAGGAAAAACTACTTAAATTTCGTGCATAATAATAATTAATAACACATAACATTGTCTGTATGAGATTAGCTTATAGTGATCAAACTGTTGGTTATATATTATAATATGACGTGCGTGGCTTACAACGCGATTCGATATTAATATTATCATTTACGATTCTATTATACAAGCGCGTATTATAATATATAGGTAGGTAATAGCAGTAGCGTATCCAGAATTTTTTTTCGGGAGGGGTTATAATTTATTTTTGTGGAATTTTATCTTAAAATGATTTATTAATGATAACGTTGTTATAATTTAACAATTTTCGGGGGGGGGGGGGGGTTACAACCCCCAACCCCCCCCCTGGATACGCCAATGGGTAATAGTATAATAGAATAGAATCACGAGTCATGTATATAATATCACATAATATACTCGACGATTGGATAATAACCACAACACTCCATATAAATTTATTATAATTAAGTCTGCCCTAGTATTCAGTTTAATCAATGACGGTATTAGATACCTAGAAGGCTAGAACTAGTGATTAATTATGCGAGTATAATATGCGACCCACCAATACTATACTATACATTCATAAAATTATTAAAAACCAGCTGTCCCGCCCGGCGTCGGCCGTCTCAAAGATTCGTTTTTTTTTTATAGATTTATTTATAAAAAGTGTATACACCATATATCTACTAATCATAATAGTAATATAATATGTAATCAAATAATGGTAACCACAAAAAAATATTCGTTTTTCGTGAGCTGAAAAAAAAATGTATGTATGAGCTATACCTTTCTAGCTATACCGCCCACGGAGTTGCCCGTGCCAAAGGTTTGTTTCTTTTTTTATAAATATATTTGTAAAAAAATGTATATACTATATATATAATATACATGCTGATTCTATTATAATACCTAGTAATTTAACATGTAATCAATGGCAACAATATAAGCAAAAAATTTATCACTGAAAAAAATACAAGTGTGAGCTACCTGCAGGGTATAAGGACTTAAAAATAAACTATTAACACTCCCTAAGTTTCAAGGAATTTATTGGTATAACTTTTTATTGAAAACAGTCCAGTAGTATTTGAGTCTATTAACTTAGGATAAATCAACGTGGTTTAAAAATACAGTGACCAAATATCAAAATTTAAGTTTTTTTTTTTATTGGTCTTAATTAACATTGACGACAAAGGCCGTTAGTTGCAATTGTTTACAATTACATTTTTTATTTTTAATGTTAGACTTCATTTTTACTCTAAAGATTTGTTTTGCTCAAAAATTTAATTACTTGTATGGTGGTATCTGAGTCTGGTCCGAGGGCTATCAGTGGTGTACGCAGGGGTAGGGTTATAGGGTTCTGACCCCCCCAAAATTTATTTTTTTTACAAAATAATATTATTTACCATTTTTTTTGGCACACACAGATCAATTTTTAATAGATATAAAATAAACTGTTGAATATGACAACGACGTCGATAATCAGTTTAGGTTTTTTTTTTTTGGCTCATTTAGAACATTGCTAAACGTCTGCCATAGTCGATGGTGTATCATCGTTCATTGATTATTACCACGTTTATTATGGCCCGAAGAGGAGCTATAGATTATTAGGTTAAATACTGTAAATGTAGACTAAATATGAGACTAACTATAATTTGTTATATAAAAACTGTTTAGAAAAAAATAGGTAAAACCCTAACCGAACTAAAATCCTGAGTACTCTACTGGGGCTAATTATAAGTTTAAATTATTATAACCGATCAATCATATTATATTATGTAACTTTGGCAACCATTTCTATAGAAAAAAGTACCAATTTCTACCAGGAACTGAGAAGAATAGGTATCTTCTTAATTCATGATTTCTACTTATTTGCTAATATTATAATGCCAGCTAAATATCCCGACTGTGTGCAGTTTTTTATTTGGCAAAGCCTATATTATAGTATATATTATAGTATATACGCTATATAAGTGTACCTCGGTTTGAGTGTTTCTCAGTTTTAATGTACTTAAGTGTACCTCGGGTCCATGGAAAATTGGCGTCATTGTAGGTACCAATAACTTTGTGAAATAATCTGACCTAGAAGTCACGGATTGGATTTGGCACTTGGAATATATTTGAAATTACCTACTTATACTCTAAAAACTTTTCTGACATCTCTAAAAACAAAATATTTGAGATTTGCCAGTGTGCAGTTTTTTTATGTGGCAAATCCTATATAATAGGTATATACGCTATATATAGGTGTACTTAGTTTGAATGTATATCATCTTGCGGTTGCCCTATTTGTCCGTAAACTATATAAGGTACACTAAAACTGAGATACACTCTAACTGCAGAAATCCACCTATATATATATATATATATATATATATAAATTATATATATCGTATATACTATATATAGTATAAGATTTGGTATTGGATTTAGTACTTGCTGTATTATATTTTTTAACGTGTTTTAAGCTACTTATTCGGTAAACTTTTATTAAAAATAACCTCTGAAATTTTCGTCACATTCAATTGAATAGTGTTTGAGTATATAAGCTACACACATACTTTGGGTTATAACTTATAAGATATAGACATATAGTTTCTTTAATCGAGGCCATACGAGCGACTATTTGATGCATGCTTGTACCTGTCTGCCCGATGCCAACTATTTATAAGCAAAAAAAAAAGTTTCAATTTCCACCATGAAGCTCCCTGTTTCGCCAGCTCTTTAAAATGCGTATATAGAAAAATCTTTTCTTATTCCACATCTAAATCATTAGAGGAACCACTATTAAAAATTTCAAGTTCGTATAGTTTTGTAGTTTTTTAGATGTAGAGATGAATGAGTGAGTGAGTGGTATTTGGATTTTATATACATAGATTATGAAACCAATGGCAACCAATTTACCTAAGTATTTACAAAAATACCACGGACAAAGGCCCTTTGAGTTTTTCCCGAATTTCCAATTTTTCGGGAAACTTTTTCCGTTTTTTTTCAGTAAAAATCTGATTTGGTTACGAACATAAAAAAAAAATTGCTGTGATGCCTATAATATGGCTGTGCAGACGACTTCCGCCGCCTCCACGCGGAGTTTCACGTTTCGACAGAGATCCATCACCGTCCGTTGACTCGTCGACGACGCAAAACGATTCGGTCGAGGCTTTCGAGCTGCCTGCAAACCCGACCGCGAAGTCGTAGCGAATTATGCAAGTCCGCTACTATATTGCATTGGTAAACCTGTCTCTGCGGAAGTTTGAGAGAACGAATCCGTCTACCTATGCCAGAAGTTCGTCCGGTCGAAACAGAAGTGCTGCAGACAAGCCGCGATGCAGTCTTAAGGCCGAGCAGGATCGATGACAAACATTGCAGTACAGTTTGGCACGGTCGAGTCTATAAAGATACGTCGACGAAATCACCAGCCTACGGAGACGCCTATAGTTTGCAGGGTCCAGCGGTAGGTAACCGATAAGTTAAATAATATAGATTGGTGCGAAGGGCGCGTTCCCTTATTTTTCGGGGGGGGGGGGGGGGGCGATATATACTCCGCTAAATTGGATTGTTATCAGGGAAACAAAAATCATTTCTACCGTCATTTCGTTAAAATATTTTCAGTTACTTTTATAATTCTTGCTTCAAGCAAAAGTAATTCTATATATTATATATTAGCTCGCAGATCGTATCCGTTGGCCTTATTCGACGTGTAATTAATGAAGTTTATTTTTAAGTTTGTTTAAATTCTGATGAATTTTTGTAACAAAACTCGAAGCAATTATTTTTATATTTTTATTCTTGTTTTTGACCACTTTTGTCGCCTAAAAACAAATGATTATGAACAACACATTATATGAACAGTATATTACACATTTACAAAATAAATAGATTATTTATTGTAGATAAGTGTACTTAATTTATTATTCAAATCACATAGTATTATGTAATTTATATTATGAAGCATCGATTATTTTCTATCGTTATGACATTATATTATATTTTATTCATTTCTAAAAAATATAATTATAATTATCCTTATAATATATGAATATATTATATTATAAAAGAACAGGCCTTTAGTAAATGTAACAATTTTCCAACGATACTATTGAACTTTCCAATTTTTTTTCTCAGAGTTGTTTTAAATACTTTTCTGAGTGTCACCACGTCATCGGGTTTTTCATTTTTTTTGTCTGTGGGGGAGGGAAGACGGTGTATTGTATTTAAATGCTACGGTTTTTTAACAAGTAATTTAAATAATTTAACGATTTTCTTTCACATAGTTATTCCAAATGCTCTTCCGAGTGATCTATTATTTCCAATTTGTATTGTTACTAAAAAAAATTCAAATCCTGTTGTTTAAGAAGCCAGGATTTTATTCGTCATTTCAGTAACAGAACTGTAATCCGTTTTTGTGTCTGAAATATACCTTTAATGTCTATTGTTTGCGAGAAATGTACATGAACCAATTATATTATAATCGTTTACGCACTCTGTCGTAGATAAAGACTGCCAAAATTATAAACTACACATTAATATACATTTTGTTACGTACATAGTTTTAATATTAAATACACGAGAGTTGTATGGAAAAAATCGATCTCTTTATTTTTATATAACTGAATTATATTATAAATTAAACTATAGTCTATAACGATTAGTTAAAATGTATTGTCTTTATGACATTATCTAATATCGACATACGTAGCACCGCATTTTAAGTGTGTTCATATTTTTTTGCGGGGCGAAATCGTATGATACTAATTCTTCTTCTTCTTTATTGGCTTTTAAGGGTCATGTAAGTCCATTGCCGCAACAACCACTTACCTCCATCTATCTCTATCTTGAGCTAATTCTTCTAAGTCGTTTACTCCCAAACTCAATGCATCTTTTGTAATCCAGTCTTTCCACCGTTGTCTAGGTCGTCTTCTCGGCCTTCTTGTGTCTGGTTTCCAACTTGTACCAACCTTATAGGGCGTTTGGACCTCCATACGTGTCCAGCCCACCCCAGCCTACTACTTTTAAGGACTCCAATTATATTTGTTTCGCCATACAGCTGTTCTACTTCTCGGTTCGTTCTTATTTAAAATTCTTCTAAGACGTTTCTTTTTGGCTCGAATATAATATTCTAAGGATCTTTCTTTCAAAGGTAGCTTTTGCCTATTTTCATCTGTCTTTGTTGCTGCAAATGCGACACAGCCGTAAAGTGCAACCGCACTCGTCTCACCAGAACTTTGTACAAAGTTAATTTTGTTCTCCGTGATAGCATCTTTGATTTGAAAAGGGTCACTAGTCCAAAGTAGCATTTATTTACTGCTACCAGTCTTTATGATTCGTGTGATACAGCTATAATAAATAAAACATAAATATGGATTTCTTACGATTTATATTTTTCCTAGAATAATAAGCATTATTAAAAGTATTCTGCGTTGTCGATAAACGCAATATATAGTAGCTAGATTTCGATAGCAGCATGATATAGCGTAATATAGAGTTACTCTATGCAACATGATGGCAACGATACATCGATAATTTTTCTACGATATTATCAATATTGACGATATGTCGATTATCGGGAAGAATTTATGATTTTACCGCCCCTAAAAGTTTGCCTCTACAATCACCTTACTCCGCCTGCAGGGTAATCCGACGCTGACATACACACACACACACACACACACACACACACACACACACACACACACACACACACACACAATATCATTGTAAAACCAATTCATACTTCGGTAGCTCCACTGAGGATCTAAAACAGTTCAAAAGTATATTGTCCTATAAATTATGGAAATATAACGATGGATAGAATATGTTATAATGCGGTATACTGGCACCGTTATTGCAGCTGATATCAAAACGTATACGGTTTCACGCCTTAGCAGAAATAAAACAACATAGGTACGACACCGTAGGTACAACTGTCGTCGTCCAAATAACATTATGAAACATCGCCATCCCGTTTGCTTTCCCGAAAAAAATAATTCACAGTCCTGGTCGTGGCGGTGATTCGCGGAGGAAATAAATTCTCGAGAGTGTGATGTAAATATATATATTATGACTCTCGAGCATATAAAAGCATCACACGGTAATGTTATAATATTATTGTCCCGTAACATAGGTAGGTATATAGTGTATAATGATACCGCCACGCAAAAGTCAGTTTTTTTTTCGGAAACCCCTCGACGAATGACTACGTCGACGACGATGATGACTGTGTATACAGTGACGATAATGATAATAAAAAAAACATTATATTAATATTATAATGTGACGCGCTCGTAAATAATGCGAAAACAAAAAATTCGCGATGATATCCGCTGCAAACGGTTTGCCGACAGCTGTTGTACCTATACCATATAGGTATTATATATTATTATATAGTCATCCTAGCCACCGTGGGTACTATATTCTTAAGCGACAGTAATATTATTATTATATACTCGAGACTGCTGCAGTGTATAGTAATAATATGGTACCTATATATTATTATATAATACCTCGCTCGGCGCTAAACGAATATAAATATATCGCTCTAAATATCCATTTGTGCAACGCGGCGGCGGCGGTGGCGGCAGACGAAATTTATTATTCATATTCCTATTTCGGTTGGGGCGCGCGCTCGTTTTGTGACACATTGTTACACGGGCTCTTACCATCACCCTTCACCCCCCCCCCCCACACACACACAATATATGTGTAACTTTGGAGTACTAAATATATATGTATATAGAAGAATACGGTCGGGTGGTGGAGATATACGCGTGTTATTGTGTGTGTGTGTGTGTATATATATTACATAAAGCGCGCGCGTGATGATAACGAGAAAACCGTTAAGGTTGTACAAGCCGTTTAAAATATGAATGAGATTGGCGTCGGGGGACTACCGGTGAGCGGTGTGGTATATATATATATTATACGGAGAGAGAGTGAGAGAGAGAGAGAGGGGAATACAGAGCGTTTGTCGTATAAAAAGAGAGGAGACGACTAAACATATTTTATATATATATACACACGCGCGTGGAAAGGGATGGAAGTCGGTGATGGAGGTAGAGATATTAAACTCGCCGGTTTCGATAAATAATACAACGGTGGAGGCTATATAATACGTATACGCCCTTGTTACGCGAGCGCGGCTGTCGTTAACTGCTTTTCGCCCATTATGTACGACCCGACGACGAAAACGCTCATAGATACTATAGTGATACCCGCAGAGTACATTTCAACCTCGAAATCTTTCTTTGAAACTCCCTCCACGCACCTTCAATCCGGACGCTGCTGTTTATTATATCAGTGTGATTTTCACGATTTTTGCGATTGTGAGGTGTGAACGCTCCACTCGAATAGGCCGCTTTCCGTTGTTGTCCGCCGTTCGTAATTAGCGGTTATATTGTTTTAGGTTTGAGAGAGATGAACTAGAAATCAGATTTTCATTGAAAAGGATCATACGTCCTAAAAATGCGTATGAATTGGTACTTGTCGTTACCGTCGTTACTGTTTATTGTATAAAATTATCAGGCGGCGACGAACAATTACACCGTCGTCTTGCGTCGCAAGCTTTTCACCGACCGTCGAGTGCCATAAATATTTGAAGTCCAAATATTTTATTTGGATTACAATTTAGTTGAAGTTAATTTATTTTTTATAGTTGTTAAGAATCATTTTTTTTAAATTAGTATGAATAGTAAAAATATTAAGTAATTTTGTCTGTAATTGAATAAGAATGTTAGTGAAATAATTTAACAAACATTGTTTTATTTAATACAATTAGTTGTTTATTATTAAAAATCAACCCTATCAACTTTACCTATAGATCAACGTGTACGTTACCTTTCAGGTGTTCATATCGACCGTCGTCTTACCAGGCTACCGCCTACCACCCATTTAAAACAAAGTTCAATCTCTAAATAATCGCATACACCTCCTCCGTCCATTACTGACATTATTCAATGCTACCACTCCGCTAATGCCATTGGTTGATCGGCTGCCACCACTGCCATCCAAGGCGTAGGTTGGAATGCTTGGAATGTTTTCGCGTCTTCTCAACGCAGGTCGCTTTTCAGTGACTCGTTTGCCGGCCATAATTGTGTTAACAGTTGGTCTTACGATAGGCATAATAATTTAAGAAGAGCGGCACTGGTAAAAACTAAAATATACTACCTATACGCCTTGGATGGCCGTGGTGGCAGCCGATCAACCAATGGCATTAGCGGCGTGAGAGACGCTCTCGCCGAACGCGTATGGGCCGCCACCGACGTAGGTCGAAGAGCCGTAGTTAGTACGGTCACCGACGTGGAAGGAGACATAGTGGTGTCGGTGTAGACGAAGACATCATGACCACAGATACCGAGGAAGACGAAAATGACGACTACGAATCGTCAACGGTCGACGAGACATCCCGGAAGAGGAGGAGGAGTAGAAGGAAGGGGCGAAGGGGCAGCCGGCGGCGACCATGATGACGATGATTACACCACCGACGATGCTGAGACCACCGACGACGTCGCGGAGTCGTGATACCCGAAAAACACGATCGGCGTCACGTTCAGGCTCGGTCTAAACATAACGACTCACCACGTCACTGATTAATCGTCCAGATATCGATCATATTATGTATAATATGTTATTTAAAAAATAAAACCTGGTATATATATACATTTATTATAGAATATCTTGCAGGTGTACTACAGAGTCCTGGAAATTTACTGATTTCTAAAAGATAATTGAATATAATATTATAAATTATAACACATTTTTCTGTAGGTAGCTAACGTGTATAAAAATATTTAGCTATCTATTCATAAGCGTTTTACTTGTTGAGATAATTTCACAGAAGAATACAAACGATAATACGTACTACCTAATTTTTTGAACCCGCACAGGTTAAAAAAAATATTCCAACACTATTTTTGTGCGTATCTACTCTATTATATCTGATACTTTTAGTTATTGTACTCATGCTGCCACACATTTATATTTCGCTTTTGTATGATTATGCTGTCAAAATAAAATTTAGCTAACTCAATTGAACGCTTTCAAACGACTGTCAATTTTATAGTGGTTTAACACAGTTTTAAACGAAATCGGCCTTACAACGTTTAAAGAATCATCACTTGATTCTTATTATCTGCCCACTAATGAAACCTTTTCAAGTGAGTTCTATTAACCGACACGTGAATACCTTTTTCTGCTTGACCCCAACGATGTATTATTTTCTGTAAAAATTTCAATAAAACTTTCAGAAAAATTATATTTTGTAAAATATAATATAACATTGTGTTTTATAGTTGGTGTGGGTACATTATTACATCAACAACGTGATATTGTATAAAAATACAATTTATCAAAATATTTTCTCCAGTATATATCCATTTTCTTGTAAATTTCAGGTTTTCAAAATATCATAATCATACACCATTATTAATTTTCATGGTAATAACTTATAATATAGTGTATTACAAAATAGGCATTCGGTAACCCTTTAATTTAAATTCAAGTATTATAATCAGGGCTCGGGCATTTGCTTATTTTTATTTATTGACTTAAAATGTAGCAGTGTGCTATGGAAGTGTATGTCGTGTTACGAAAAGTTAAATTATGAAATTTGAAAGTGCTTTTTTCATTGATTTTTCAAAAAAATCTTTTACAGTTTTTCTGTTTATTTTTGCTTTTTTGACCAGTTTTTCTACTTTTTTTTATGGTTCTTTACTGCAAATTTGCAAACTTAAGTTGTTTTCGAAATTAAAATTAAATCATTTAATGCAAATAATGACGGTAAGATTTAATTATGTATTTTTTTTTTTGCAACTATATTTGTAAATATCGTTTACATTTTAATTTTCAAAAAATTCCTCGGAAAATCTATAAATAATAATGCAAATTGTCTCGAAAGACGTGAAGTTTAATTTTTTTTATAATTTAAATATTTATTTATTTATTTTTATTTTTTAGTTAGAAACTTTCCTAATCACTATTTTTAGCACAGTTATACAAATTATGTCTATAGTACCTACTTTATAATGTAAAAGGAAAGTTTTTTAAAATATTTTTGCTTAAATTTAAGTTTTTTAAATGCTTATTTGAGTGCTTATAATGATGTTTTTAAGAGCTTATTTTAATGATTTTAAGTGCTATAAGTCCCGAGTCCTGATTATAATCATATCATGTTATTACGAAATTCATTCTAACTGAAATTTAATTAATTCTAAGTACGTGATATTAATTATTTATTTAATACCGCACGATTGCTTAATCATAAGTCATTGACATCCATTTTGAATTAGGTATAAAAAAATAATATCATAATGAGTTCGCTTTTCTGATGCTTGTTTGAAAATTGCATATACAATGCGCCGTTCTAAAATATTTATGAATCATTATTATTTATACGTAGGTACTCTAATATTAGATAAAATAAGCACTAACGATCACCCCGGGTTCGGACCCAAAATTCGCAATGGGGGGTGCCGGGGACATGGACCTAATTACAACCAAATAACCAATACAACCAATTATTTTTATTTTTATTCGTCTCCATGGTGATAGACAAAGCGTTAAAATTAAAATCCCATTTTTAGCGGTTTTTTGTAATTTGTCGATGATTTTTCCCATAGTATTAAATAACTATTTTGAGAAAATCGAAAAATGACATCTTTAAAGTACCATCTTGATTCAACTTGCTAAAAAATAAGATACTATACGTTTAAATCGAAGAACTCCTTCTTGTAGAAATTTTGTATACAGGATATAAAAAATAAAAAAATAAAATAAACACCATTGCAAACCACCAGATCCCTCGCTCCGCTCAGGATCTAAAAAAAATTTAACTATATTTGAATATTGTAAACAAAATTATTTTATACAGAAAATATATCTGTTGTATTTTTTTATATTGTTTATATTTTCATGTAGGTACCTATTCATATACTATTGCCCCAGCACCTCGGACAGTGCTGAGCACACTTTGTTCCAATAATGCTGCCCTCGAAGTTTGACAAAGTGAGGGCTGATGCACACGCGTCCTTTGACCGCAGTCCGCAGACGATATGCCAGATTTACTCTGTGGACCTGTGTTTTCGGACATTCCCACGGACATAAGTTAGTAGATGTCCTCTGTCCGTCAAGGAAGATGAAGAGCGTGCGAGTCAACTCGTGGAGAGAGCATATAATATATATAGCTATACAGTTATTGTTTTAAATATATTCTTTATTATGAAATGATAGCTCTGGCCATCACCACTTATATATTATACTAGCTGATCCCGTGCACTTCGTTTCCCGTTAAATGTACAAATTCTATATGACTCAAACTTTGTTCAATTCGTTATTTAGTTATTTAACATTCGGTGTATGGTGTTAACGAATGACGGCAACGAATAATTATTATTATTATAGCTTTAAAACCCATGGCAACCATTTATAAACAAAAATATCCACCGTAAATCTCAACATTCCCGTTTGAGCACCTCCCCGAAATAGGCCTACCGGGTCCGATTATGAATCTAAACCATTCAAGGGCGCAATCAAGCACACACAAAAAATTTCATAAAAATCGGTGAAGCCGTTTAGGAGGAGTTCGCTTACAAACACTTTCAATTATTATTATTATTTATATTATATTTATATTTTTATTTTTATCTGCTAGAGGGCGCCACCGGTGTAACTCAGTTTTTGTCTCTAAATCTCTAACTCGCATGAGTTAGGTCCATAATTTATGCTATAAACCCGCTCCCCGACATTCTCTATCATTTAAAAAAAATTTGAGCAAAATCGGCCCAGCCGTTCTCAACTGATGCAATTTCAAATTTTTTGTCTCCATTTTTATATATAAGATTAGTATTTATAATATATTCGTGACTTGTATTTTGAATAATTGTTTTGTTACTATTAATTACTATTATTGTTCAATAAACGATGCAATCGAGGTAGAAGTATAGTGATTCATACCTCAGTTTCGATACTACACAAAAAAAAAAGGTATTTATATACTGAAATGTAAAAAAAATTGTATGCATCTTTAATTTTGTTCAAATTTCCTTTTTGTTTAAATGTAAGATACCCGATTACCCGAACCTAACCTAAAAGTAAGAATATATCAAGTCTAAAATATATTATTAATATTTCTGATCAATACTTTTTAACACCAAAATAATAATTGTATATTTAATAGTATTTACCCTTATGTAACTAGTTAATTATGTGCATATAGGTAGGTACTTAAATATTCTCAATCGGAAATTATTTGGAATAACTAGTAATTCTAGGTACCTATACATTTATAGGTACATTATTAATTTAATTTTAATGTAAATATTTTAACAAAAGTAGTTCGTTAAATTATAAAATATAATACGGATTCATATATTATTTAACGGTAGTAGATATATAATATGTAACAAATGGTCTTAATATTTGGACAATATTGATTGAACGAAAGTCAATATTGGACTAAACAAATGGTACACTGAATTACAATTTGACGAAAATTACTATTAATGGACGACAGTATGATTGGACTTAATTCATCGTGCCTACGGTTTATCGATGATTTAACTTATATCTACATTTAATATTTTTACACGAGTAATAAATTGTTAGTCTCAATACTGTATTAAAGTTACCGATATTGTTTTTAGCCGATTGGAGTTAACTATAGAAGGTAAGTACTTAATAATAGTAAATAAATAAAAATAAATAGACGAAATGTCGATCTTTTCCGGATAGGAGGTATATATAGCTTCAGTTATAAGTTATATGTCATCTTAGACGAAATCCTCGGAAACGAGATAAACGGACAAAGTATTTTATAACATTTTACCCATTAAAATAAATATATAAATGCTCACCATAGCATAATAATATTGCAGTAACATTTTGTTGTAGGTACATACCTGCAAAGGTATTATATACATTTGAAAACGGCACCATTATAGAATATTTTACGCTTATGTGATCGCATTCAAAAGACAGTTCTGACTTTTCTTAAAATGTCGGCTATATACGCTTCACGTTCCGATATTATAATAAAGCGGTTATCCGAAACCGTAAATATAATAATATTCTATATGCATTGATGCATGTCGTTGAATAAACGCATTACATATTATATTATATTGTTATCATCAGCGAATAATGCTGATTAAATGTTTAAATCTTAGTTATATGTTCAATGCGTTGTAACAATAAACATTTAAAAATAACCAAGACATATTTTATGATTTACAATATCTTAGGGCCGATCTTAAAATGTCCGGTTAAAGTTAACCGACATTCAACCGGCCGAATTCCACCGGCAATAAAATCTGTTATCAGTCGGTTAACCGACGCACTTTACCGGACATTGTAAGAACGGCCCCAAAATTAAATCGTATAGGTAGGTACCTAATTTGATCACATAAAACTTTACCTTCAATCCGTTCAAAAGTTCTCGATCCATGCATTAGCTACAGCTGATAGGTATATAGGTACTGCGATTAATTACAATTATAGTCGTCTATAGTCGTCGTACCCACACTATATCCTATTCGTATTGTATTTAGGTATATTATGCGCACTTATTTTCGAGTCCGTCGAGGACCCATTCACACGAACGAAGAGTACTATTCATAATATATTACGATATTATCTATCGTATTGTATCAATATAATAAACGTCCACCAATCTCACTCGAAACGGCGTCGTTTCTTTTTCCCATACGTACGTCGCGTACGTTATATGATCGGCGTGTTTATAATACGTTTTATTATGATACGATAATGTTATATTATATGACATCATATCTGCAGCTCATCATCGTTCTGCTGTGCGTTAGTGTCGATTCGCCCATATAATATATTATTATAATCGTAATAGTCACCACCACCGGCGACCCCGCGGACGAACGTTAATTTCACGGTCCATATTAATACTCTCCGAGCTGCAGTGGTCCTGTTCTCTCGTCGTCATTGTCGTCGTCGTCGTCGTCATCTATACATCGCTTTGTTTTTTTCTCTTTCCGACATTATCGCAAGGCCCCTATCACTCCACTCCACACCACCCCCCCCCCCACCCAACACCGTCCTTATTATATTATATATTATATCCCGCGGGATTTATCCGAACACTTGTTCGACAACATTCGCATCCGCATTATATGACTTTAAAAAGCAGTCTATCATGCGTACTGGTGCACCCCTGCACCACCACCCCGACGACTCGCTGCAAAACTGCATTCACCCCTGCACCGCACCACGACCGATCCGCACATACATCGTACTCCCGCCACTATCCGCCACCGCCTGCCGGCACATGCGCATTATGTCAACACTTTGGGGTGTTTTACTGCGGTTATAAAAGAGTATCCCCTAGCGAACCATTATCAAACAATACAGGTCCCTTGTGTTGACTTAAAAATAAATCTAATTTCCCTCTATTTCGCTCTTCGCGTATAGATGTGTATATATATATATATATAATTTATAAATAAATATATGCTCATGTGTGCAGTATATACGTATATACTGCATGTTATATATGATTCGTGCTGCGGAGGGTCGTGGTATTATATGTATATATTCCTCGTATATTATATACGATATAGAAAGGATCGTATATATATCGTCGGGTTGAACGAGCTGAAAAAAAAAATCACAAAATCATAATCATCTGTGTACAGGAACAGCGTTAATGATACGGAATCAAATGTTTTATTCGAGTTGATATTATATTATATATATATAACAATCATACACCGCGATAGCTTTGGAAATCGTTTTAATTATAATATACGGAATTAACCATCTGCCGCTGTATTTTTTTGGCCGTTTAAATTCGGACGCACGCGAAGACATATTGCAGTCCGATTCGGTTGGTTTTTCGGGATAAGGGTGTGTGTGTGTGTGTGTGTGTTTGTAAATAACGCTACCGTATCATTTCGAGGGATAGAATTGTATATTACGTTTTACAACAGTCGACGGTGTGCTTGATATCCAGCTCGAAAAATAATGTTATTGTCCCTCTATTAAACCATAGATAGTGTATATTATATAATATGAAATATATACGCAATTATTAAGCATGATTATATCGGTGATTATTCATAATATGATTTTAGAATACTATATAGTGTATATGAGAAAATCATTTACCGTAAATGAAAAGATGATTATACATTTTCTCCCTATATAATATATATATATATATATTTTATACAATAGCGCAAGTACACTATATGGTTGCTGCAAACACATACAATTAAGATACGATTGCGTATTTTGACGACGTATAAGTAAAAACCAATAGAGTAATAGTAAAACTAATATATCAGATTATGATTTGAAAAATATTTTTTTCTTTAAAGCTGTTATTAATTAGTTAGGTTAAGGCATAAAATACAATAGTTTCTCTTAATTTATTGTGTTTTTCTCTTGATCAGCCTGTATCAATGGAAGGCAAATGAGGGCATAGCCCCTCCCCAGCCCAATATAGACGCAATCGTCTCCCCCTAGAATTTTTTCTGGATAATAATATTATAATGTCATTAGGTATATACTTATATTCCTGATTCAAACCGAGTTGAACCTGAACCCACTATCCGCACCACCACAGCTCGAGCTGTTTTTCTAACGTTACTCTGTAGATGTTTTAAAGCTAATATATTATGTTTAATAAGTCTTTCCTTTCCTTCTGGTTTTGTGTTTAACGATCTTCGTGCACCTCTTACTTTCATCCAACTTAATTCTGAACGGACTCAACTTGCACTAGTGGATGATGTAGCGGAGTTTTGTTTAATTTCTCATTTAGTTTGGGTTCGTCAACATGATGACAAACTTTTGAAAATTGAATAGGAACTCTTTAGAAGAGGCGATATGAATTCTAAACTGAATAGTTCAGTCTAATTGAAATATATTTTAAAAGCCAAAATGAAATTAACCTTAATAATATAGTAATACTATATACTTCAGGGTTCCGTGTACCTATTCATTTTATCTGTACCAAACACTCAAGAATTTAACAATATTTTACCACAAACGTCTCCCAAATGTCTGTTCAAATTGCTATCTACCTCGGACGTTCAAGTTTTGGAATGAATATTTTTAGATTTTAACACTGACTTGAATGGTTTTATATTTTTACTATGTGGGCACTCAATACTTTGAAAACGTCTTCAAACATATAATTGTTCAAATAAAAATATTAAATTTGGGTTAAAAATACTTATACTTATTGTTAATTTTAAATATGATATTATAGGTACAATGTACATATATATATGATAAAATTTACTGATGATCGTATATCATACCAGATAATAATCAGTTATTTACTTTATTATTATATGTAAAGTTTAATTAATTTTTAGTATTACCTATCTATTTGTATAATAAAAATAATATAATAATTAAATATTATTTATATTATGCTGCGTATCGTTATTGCACATACATTTTCACAAGCAGATTGGCAACGGCTTAATGTTAAAGTAAACGGCATCAATACGACATTTAGTACTTTTTTTCTTGAAATAACCTATGTTTGTTGATCAAAGCTTACCTATATAGTTAGCTTTATATAGCTCAGTATATAATATAAAGGTGTACGTTTGAACGTCTCTCACTAGGTTTGTTGATTTTCCACTCATGAATCGTGTTAAACTTTTGTTGGACTCACAATTCACAGGAATGGTTGGATACAACTAATATGCGAGATTCCACGAATTCCGTGCTAGGTAACAATTTTGTGTTTTTGTTTCACCTATTAGATCCGTGTTTTGATATATATAGGTTATAACTAAATGGTATAGTTAATAATGCACGTATAAACGATTTTTCTAGTAAGGATAAAATTAGTACTTTTTCACAGGATAAGTATATCTACATCAACTTAAGTAAATATTAATTTTACGTATGTTTGACTCACGTAATTTACAAAAAAAAAAAAAAATGTTATAGCTTATAGGTGAGTTATTAAATTATTATTTTGATATCTACAGTCCATATAGTACAATATTATTATTGGCAGTTGATCAAATTGAATATAAAAATCAACAGCTTAGATAAGTTATATATAACTGTGGCACTGTGCAGGGCTACACTGATTACAAAATAATACTTAACAAATTTATCAGAAGTTACTAATTATTAGTTATTCATATAACTAAGTTATATAAGCGCAATAGGTACCTACCTATATATACCTGTCTAAATAAAAGTATGTTTTAAAACGTGAAATCTGATTTGATCTGCAGACTGTAGTGAATAGTGATACACTATATAATACCTATCTATATTCTATAGGTAATTTACAATAATGGGGTGGCAGTATTGTGCTAAACAGTTCCCACCCGTTCCTGTTTTTTTGTTTAAAAAAAAAAAAGGTAATTTACAATAGTTTTGAATGTATAAAATCAGCAAGATTTTTTTAATCTTGTATAAAGTATATTTCAATCATAACTTCATATTATAGGATATTACGAATCGACTCCGCGTTTATTATGGTACAGTGATTGTCATATAATATATTTTTATTGTTATTATTGAGCATGAGCACGGCCACTTAGGCCATTTGCTGTTTTGTTCGTTTGTTTGTAGGTTGTATGTAGAAGGAGGAACGGTTGAAAACACGTTTTTGTATGTATGTCAAGGTTGCTAAAAATTCCGAGAGGTCACCCATCCGGGAACTAGCAACGCCGGCCGTTAAGTACACTCAGTGCGTTTCCGCAGTTGAGTGCACGCACTGCGCCACACCAAGCCACAAGTCGTGTCGTATAATATATTCGTCACACTAAAATTAATTTTGCTTGATGTTATAATAGCCTATTGATTAGCTTAATGTTTGTAACAAATCACATCGTCAATTTTTTCGTCAATATATCGCTAAAACCTAATCAACTGCAACAAAAACTACTGTCAACTAAACCTATTGCTTGCACGTTATCTGTTACCTAATTATTTATGTTTGTCATCAAAAATGCAGTTTATAGGTTACCTAAGATTGATCAAGAGGACGTCTGCAGCGCACTATTTGTTTTCTCTCTCCGAACCATCATCGTGCAACATAGAAAATTTGAGTTCAGAACATTCAGTTGGATCAATATTATGCTGTTATAGGTTATTAAAGCGTATATTGAGTATAGAACTATTATTAAATTTAAAGCTAGAAATATTATCTGCGTTGTTCGTAGGTTAGCATTTGTACGATATTTAAATTTGTATGCAAGTTATGATTATAATATAAAAAATTATAATTAAAAATGATCAGTATAATATTATATAATACATAATCACTCTGAAAAATTGTAATATTATAAAAAAGCCAACGTGTATAAACATTACTGAACTTATTATATACATGGAATTATGCGTATTATGTATAGTTCTCACTTCTCATACGTATAAAATGAGCCTAACCGAAACCGCCAATCCGCCATATACATTCAGATTTGATTTTTTACACATTAATATTAATATGACGATGATGATAATTTTCATAGATAAAATTATATATTTCATCATGCGTTTTCCCATGACTCTGCAGAATTTCATTGATGCATAATATATAGGCATAATATGGCGACTTCATATTTCGATTAATACACTCGTTTCATAATATGTATTTAGTTCAGTGATAAACACAGATATAATGTTCCTAACTTTAAATTGTTTATTCAGTATTTCAATCTTAAATTGAAGGTATAATATTATATCATATGTATTATACCAATATCACGAGAATGCTGCAGGTATATATTTTGTAAAATCTTGCAAATCTACTATTTTGAGTTCGATGGGTCATATTTAGGTATATATTATATATAGATGAGAGCGAAAAAATATTTTAGTGTCCTGACTCCTGAGTACTTCCTCTTAATATATATATATTTTTATTCTTTTTTTTTTTGTTTCAAAATAATAATCAGTCTCATATTTTATGTCAAATAATAACATACATAAGTTGATTTGAAACATTTAGGTATGCAACGAAATATTGCACAGCGGGATAATGTGCCAACATAACATTATATGTATGTGATTTTTGATGTTATATAAACATTACTTGAACACATTGGATTTGCATTGCAGTTAAATAAAGCATATCTATGTTTCAAAGGATGTGCTTACGCACTGTTTTCTAAATGTCAGCAAAAACAGGGGAATAAGTGTTGCAGCAATGTTTTTCATATACACATATGCAACTTGCATTGCGATGTTACATATTATGTTTCAATAAAACATCCCTGAACAATTCATACAATAATTCATTGCACGTTGGGATAATATATATTATTATTATCATAAATCGTATGGTACCTTATATGGTCATTTTTCATTTTTCAGTTAAGTACCTACTTAGGTCAGTGTATAATAAATAATGATTATTATTGTTTGATTTTTATATACTATTATATTATTATGTTTAATTTTGTATAATATAATGCGTACTTATTTAAAAAAAAGAAAAGTGTGATGTTTTTTAAAAGAATTTATCTACATTTGAATTTGAAATCATAATGTTTTAAATTCAAATAATTGTGCATGCTTGCAAGGTTTATATGACTGTTATATGGGTAATGTTTAGTATAGAAAAAATGTATCAATAACTCATATTAAAAAATGTATGTTATATATAGTATATAATATATATATTATGTGAACTGTGAAGATTTTATACAAGCTGCAGCGGAGTTAAATTTAAATGTAAGGAAAAATTAAATTTCATTGATTTTTAGTTGTTTTATGATATTTTGATCGTATCCTGCTCAGGGGTCGGCAAATAAATTATAAAGCAGTCCAGATAAAAAATGTTCGAAGGTCTGAAAAACCTGAAGCACCTATTATTGTTAATAATGTATTTATTTTCGTGTTCAAAATACAGTTTATGCGGTTTCAAGCAAATTATTTAAAATGATATAATATTAGGCTGCAGTTTTTTAAAATTTGGTATACCTACTCTTGGATAACAATACTATAATGAGCAGTGTTTTGTAAGTGAAGATCATTTAATCTTGAACGATATATTTTCCCATCTCCAAATTACGATACTAGGCCCGAAGTAGTTGTAATATATGCCAAATATAATATTATATAATATGTAGTAGGTTTAAGTCGTAGGTGAACCGCCTGCAGGTATACCTATTATACCTATATAGGTAAGTCCACGTAGAAAAGTTTTGTGTGATATATGAATATAATATTATCATAATATATAATGTCATAATAATAATTTAACACATCCTAATCGTAGTATAATACGATAGGTTAATATTATAAAACCGTCGCTATCGTATATTTAGCAGGAACGTAAAGTGATTTATTGACCGGCGTCTGCGGTTAGCTGGTTATAATATGTACCTATCTATATGTGGTTAAAACCTGGCTGATGATTATTATTATTATTGTAGTAATAATATGGTACCGGGTTTAAGTAAACGTGCGAAATTAAGGTGGGCTCAATAATTATCTATATCCGGTGCACAAATTTCCGGAACGGCGGCGGGCTTGAGGGTTGTGTTCGCGCGCGGTTAAACGAGCGGACGACGGCGGCGGCAGATACGCCCGTCTCGGAAGAGTAAAGTGTGGTCGGCGAGACGATCGTACGGGTGAGGTGCGGGGAAGGATGCGACGGACGGTTAGGCGGCGGGGGTGTGATGGCTGGCGGGGGTGGTTTTTGCGTTGCGGGGGAGGAGTGGACGCGCCGCGATTGTTGATCAACGCCCGGCCGCGGCGTAATAGTGTTAGGCGCGGCGCCGAACGTCGAGTGGAAACGAAAACGTAAAAACGTTGACGGGGTGGGGAGAGGGGAAAAAATCGCCGAGGAACGGCCGCGCCCACAAATCGGCTGCCCGCCAATCGGACCGGTGCACGCCCAACACGGTGCCGCCGCCGCCGCCGCCGCCGACACCGCCAGCGTGGCCACGCTCGCCCCTACCAAAAAGGAACATCCGCCAAAGCCGCCGACGGAACGACTGTGCGCGCGCGACGCAATTATTGCTACTCACGTGTTCATCCGTACCGTACACGAACGTCGTCGTCGTGGTCGTGGTCGTCATCGCCGCCGCCGTAGTCGTCGCGATAGTTCGTTTCGTTACCGTACTGTATAATATCGTCGGCATTTAGGGTTTTTTTTGTCAGGAGGATTTTTCACGACGACACCTGCAATAATATACCCACGATAATAATAATAATAATAAAAATAATAGTATATTAAAAAAATAATAATAAACACGTTGTTAGCGGTGCGTTTTTTGTGCTTTCCGCCGCATTACTGCAGTGCACGCAGTGATGCGTTTAGGCGGCTTGCGGCAGCAGTGATAAGCGAACAGAGGGAACGCAATGATGACCATGATGATGATGCAACGTCTGCTCCAGAACAACAACAACAACAACAACAACTCCAACAACAATAACAATAACAACAATAACGGTTACGCAGACGAGATGAGGCTGAACGGCATACGTCACCATTCAGCAAGTCCATTTTCGAAACCAGCCGCCGTGCAGGCCGCGGCGCCCGACAGCTGCGGCGGCGAACCAGACGCGCTGACGTTGCAACCGTCGGCCGGTTGCACTGAACCGAAGCTACAACCCGTCTCGCCGCAGTTCGTCTGCACGGGTACGGCGACGGCCGCCGCCGTGCAAGCCGGCCCGACGTGCACCACTGTGGTGACCGTGGCCGCGGCGGACGACCGGCTGACGTCCGACGAGGACGACGAGCTGAACGTGGACGAGCTGAACGTGGACGAGCTAAACGTGGACGAGGACCCGGTGGACCTGACCAACAACCGGTTGCACGGCGCCGGCCACGGACTGATGCTGCACTGCGACCGCGGCGCCGGCAGCCTTCACCCGCAGGCAGGGAGCGTGGCCGCCGTCGTCCCGATGGACACCACGGCCGCGGCCAACGATTACGAGACGAGCGGCAACAGCAAAGGCCGGCTGGCGTTTTCCGTCGAGAACATACTCGATCCGAACAAGTTCACCAGAAAACTGATGGCACCCGCCGCCGTCCTGCCCAGGTGGAGGCCGCGGGTCGACTTCTCCACCGACCCTTCCGGAGCCGGTGAGTGTTGTAATTCACTATTATAACTTACAAATAAGTATGCTAAGTATACCAATATCAAGCCCGAAATATATATTTTACAACTTATTATTATTCCATGGGATTATAGGATTTCGATGAATTTTGCGTTGTTTTTTAAAGTTAGCTACATGCGAAGCTCGTTTTATAAGGTTTATTACGTTTCTTTATGTATTTCTAAATCACAACGAGAAGTTTTTATTTTCATTTTTTAGACCATTTTAGGGCATTTAACACTAAAATCCAGTTTTTTTTTGAAAATACATTTTATGATTTGCACTAAAAAATATCTCTCTTATTAACATCTCAACAATAGGTTTTTACCCAATCAAATATTATTTCCTGTTAATCGTATTTTTCTAGTACTCTACGTAATAATCGAGAAAATCAAAGCAGATTAATTATTTTTTTTAAGAAAAGTCTACGTACAAAACTTGTAATTGAGTAGTCCTGCAATACTTTTTTGTGAATTGAATAAAAAATATTTTTTGGTTCAAAATTTATTTAAAATAAAAACAAATAAGTGCATTATATAGGAGCATTATTTTGAATTTTCAGGGCATAAAAGCATTTTTTGGGTTGTTTTAGGGCGTTTCCAGTATTATAATTATTACCTAATATATTATTATATTATATTATAATATTATTCATCTAGTACACCTTCACGTGACACGAATAATTACATTTCCTCGGTAATATTCGGACCTATATAATTACCCTGCATTGCAGGTATTATAATTGAGGGTAATGATGAAACTCGCCCTTCCCACGTCATCATTCACTCTGCAGATGTGTTATGCCGACAGTCCGGTAATTTCAGATTTCATATATTTCACAAGCCCCTATTATAGTTATATTCCAACTCTAAGTATATTCAATATATACATACAGCAGGCCCACCACATCAAATTTTGGGCCCCTGTACTAAATGTTTTTGAGGGCCCTATACCAATTTTCCAATAAATACAACCCATTAAAAACGATGCGAGTGTCGTATACATGATTTTTACTTAATATTATATTATAATATGCATTTATATCATAAAATAATATTATCAAAGTTTCAAAATTTCAAAGATTACAAACTCAGCGGGTCCCTTAAAAAGCTGGGCCCCTGTACTCCGGGTCCAATATACCTATTGCCATACTTAAAACAGTTTATTATCTTTTACTTTGTACCTAGGTATATCTGGGTATTATCCATACTAAATAATATTATATTATATCTATAAATTTGAAAGTAATACTCTGTCTGTCTGTTACTAATTTTGATTAAATGTGTTATAGAGACCCGAAAAAAAGGACATAGGCTTCTCTTTTTTTTAATCAATGCTTCAGGGAATAAGACTAAATAACCACTCCAATGTGATTATAGAAATATGAACTGGGAGATAATATCAACCTAACAATAAATTATCTATGGATATAAATTTGAAATTTGGAGAGGCAGTTAATAACTATTATTGCCTATTGGTATTCACACCTATCGACACAATCAAAAACGTATTTTTGCGTTTTTAAAAATTGAAAGGGGGTGAAAATTAAATAGGATGTTGAAGTTTTAGATTTTAGTGATGACTTTGGCTATTGCGAATATATATGTTTTACTATTTTTAAAAGTATGCGAAAAATGTAAGTAAACAAATATGTTTTTATAATATTACGAAAATCGTGTTAAATTGAGTAGGTACCTATACCTAGTTATGGTTTGGCATATTATTATAGTTGTTGCTTTGTTTCTTTTACTCATCATCACTCATCACAAAAAAAAAACTACTGATATACGAGCGAATTCGAGGGAATAATAGCTGCATTAGCATTATTATAGGTATACATTTACTAATTCTTTTAATAATATAGAAAAACTCAAGAAGCAAATTGTTACAATAGAAATGTACCTATACGTTTTTTATAAACGCGCAATGTCTTTTTATAGTTCATTATAATATTATAATACTACTAATAAGTACTAAACAAAAAGTGTCTTTCTTTTTCATTTTAAATTCTTTGTTCTATAATATAAGTAATAAGTTGCATTTTATGATTTTAAATTACAATTTTCACGTCAAAATGTTTTATTATTGCTATAGCAATAGGTTAGCAGTAGGTACCTAGGTAAATTATTTCTAACCTGCAGTCTTTCGTCTCCAAATAAATTACCTACTGACATTTATGCTTATTGTAAATAATATAATATTTAGATTGTACCTAAATATAAAATATTTAAAATAAATGTTTAAAAATATATATACCTAATTATAAAAAATTATACGACTTGCTTAATTAATTTTTTAATCAATGATAGACGATAGTTGGTTTTTTTCATAACCGGAGTAATTATTGTTACAAGCACATTGACATAAGTTGTAGTTTTTAAATTATTTTACTATACATTTCTATAATGAGATGATCATAATTTTGATATTGATTTAATTATACGGCAAAAAATAACATAATGGATAACATTTTTTATTTGAAAAACAAATAAATCACAGCAATGAGTTTTATTTACCATGCAATGTATATAGGTACATTTTGTTGCAATAATAATAACCTACATAAATAAATACACATACCTTTTCGGAACTTTTGTACAGTTACTCCTCTATAAATCGTTAAAATATATAACAACTAGGTATACCTTTTTATTTAAAAATGACTTTCTCGTTTCCTGTTTCTAAACATAAGTTTAGAACACCTTACATCCCTGTTGTGTCCTTCCGTTTGTTACCAGTAGGTAATATAATATAATATAATATAATATGCATAGTTACTATTGTTGATAATATTAAGATATTTATTTATTCACTATTTTCCGTAGTTAAACTATTAATATAATATGGTTGCGATTGTTTGTATTAGGATAATATTATATTATACTTATTGTTATTTAATAATATCATTATTGTTTCCATCTAAAATATACTTCTTAAATGTCTAAAATATTAAGGTTGCTAAATTCTTTTAAAATTATATTTGGAATATTATAGCTTATTACTTATTGTATTAAAATACGTCTGGAAACAGGGAATTTAGCACGCTCGGAGAGTGAGCTTTCCTAACTTATTTTCCACACGCAGTTCAGTACGCATCATAGATCACAATTACATTTGGTAATTTTAACTTATAGTTTTTTAATTTAAATTGACTAACAGCTAACAATGCCAACTGGTTATTTTATTAACGAATGCAATAATATTATAGGTTTACTTGTTTTTCCTATTCGATAATATATCTATATAACTGTTGTTCGTAGACTTATACGCCTATATAACATTATAGATAAGTCATAATCTTCTTCATGTGTGTAAATAAGCAGCAATAATAAATTCTATATTAAACTATAGAAAATAAAATGGGTAAAAAGCAAAAGAAAATTATTTGAATATCTTGAAAAGTTTCGTTTTTGTGTAATATATATTCCGAAAATGTCAGTTGAATATTATAAATCTACCTGCGTGTGTAATATTTTTAAACAAAATGCGCATAATACACCTGTCATCATAGTAAACCGTTGACTTGAAAATAATGTAGTGGAAAGTTAAAAAAAAAACCCTGTTTAAACGTAAACAAAACGTCAGTTGTTTGTTACAATCGTTTTTTTTCGAAAGCTTTTAATACAAATCTTTTATTCAAGTTTGAAAAAGAATCTTTAACGTCATCATTTAAACAAGTTCCTACGTATATAATACTCGTTATATACCAACAAAAATCAATATATAGTGTATTTAAAATTAAAAAAAACAATTCAACGACCATTTAATCCAATTAAAGAGGTATAAGAAAATTAAGTTTTTAACTTTTTTCAAAGTGATTTAAACCGTATATCATAATATTATATAACTATTAAAACAGTTATTTATATTTTGATAAACTTACCTACCGTTTAAATTATAAAATATTTGAATTATATCGACGATACCTATACAATTTTAGAATTGATGTTTTCTCTCTGCTTGATAATATTTTTCCAATAAAAAAACCAATATTATACTATTATGTCAAAGGTATAACATTGTAGGTAAATGCGGATTTAGAGGTAAACGGTATATACCGTATAGACTATAAAGATACACAAATTAAGCCCCAATATAATATAATATATTCTACTTCAGTACAAAATGCTTGCGTAGGTACCGGAAATTTTAGATATATATTATAGTTGTAAATAATTACTTGAATTATTTGTAAAACCGTACTACATGCCATGTGTGGTAATTAATTCAATCTCGGCGATATTAATAGACGTTGTATTTTATTATGCCCATGATGATGTCATGGCGTGAATAATTACGAAAACTCATAATAAAAAATATAGTAGACAAATATTATTACGGCAATCGAGTAGGGAAAATTGCGAAACAAATTATTAATAACAACCGCTTCATTGCAGGGCTTAAAAACGTTTTTATAACGTTATGAGTATAACGTTAAACAATTCAAAAAACGATAGAAATCGATAACGGCGATAACATATCGGTTAACGACAAACGATTGAAGCGAATAACAGTTAATCTACCGGTAAACGATAATAACGATTGAAAATTTGAAACGGTTATCGGATAACATATCGGTAAACGATATACGATTGGAAACGGATAACGGATGACGAAACAGAAACAATAAACAATTGAAACATATAATTGCCTGAAAAAAAAATATTTATAAAATTATAACTATCAGTAAAATATATATTATGGTTATTTTTGTGATATTATATTTTTCAGTCATTCTGTTTTGTGTAGGAAACAAGCTATTTCCATCAGATAACTCTAAACTCTTCATAACGTTTAAATTTGTAAAACGTTTAAACGCTTAAGTTGAATAACGTTTAAATTCCTTATAACGTTGAACAGTCATTCGATCATAATTCATAACGTTTAATATACATATAACGGTAAACGGTATTATTATTTTTGATTTAAGCCCTGCTTCATAGCGTGGATAGAACTTGATAAATAGCATAAATATTTTATTTTCAATATTCGCATAGTTAGGTACTTATATATTATATAGGTACTATATATATATATTGATGTTAAATCTTGAAGTAATATGTATGTAATCTCAAATTAATGTTTGACAACAAACGCTGTTTTCGAGAAATTTGAAACGGAATTGACTTAATTATTATTATTTTATAGACATTTTTGTACACTATATAATAATAAATTGGTAGGTGGGTACATTACATTACGACACTTTGAGGAAACAATAATCAGACGACGTGTAGAACCGTACAGGTATATAGCTACTAGCTACACTAAACTATAACAATATCAATATAGATAATTATATGTTCGTAAATTTGAAGTTCTCTCAGATATTATGAGTTTCTTTTACCACGCTATTATAAGCACTTGACATATGTCGAATGAAGTGGTTGAAAAACTTATACAAAACTTCTTTAATTTAAAACTCAGAAGTTAAATACTTTTGGCTGAGTGAAATATTACTCATCGTCTTTAATATCTATTTAAATAAACGGAGGGTGCGGGGAAAATCCGCGATTTCTTTATCTGTGCCAGGCGTAAAAAAACTTTTTAATCTGATCCGCCCGTAAAATTAATTGAAATAGTTGAACCGAAAAAACGATTGTATTCCGCACTCCGGTCAAGTAGGGTAATTTTCAGAATTGCTTTTTCCCCCATCTGACTACGACAGCCGCCTGACCGGGTATGCGATTTCGTTAAAATATATATATAGGTATAATAATAATAATATATTATGTACTATAAGTCTATAAAATAAACACCAAAATCACATATAGGTATGTACATTATGCGCCACGTCCATAAAATCAATTCGATAAACAATTTTGCAGTACTTAAAGTTTTTAAAACCTTTATATATATATAGGTACAGGGTGATTTGTTAAACTCCAGTGATTACTCATTGACGGTTATATCTGGGAAATTGTTGTGCGACATTTTATTGAATAACTATAAGTAACGACTATATTTAAAAAAAAAAAAGTTCGTTGTATTGAATTATAATAAAATAAAGTGCACCGTTTCTCTTTTCTCATATCAGAATTTAAATTTTAAAACCCGCGTATTATAGTATGCAAAACTATACATATATTATTATTACAATATATATATTTTACATTATTTTATACGTTAATATTAAAAAACAAATAATATACCATAATGGGTTCAAATATATAAGCTAAGGTTAAAAAGTTCAAAAAAAATTAACTGAGTAGTGTATTTTGTGGTCGTGTCTACCGTTAAAAAAAAATTAACCAGTATAGGTACAAAATATTATAATGGCTTCTACGGCTATATATTATTCATGTATAGGTAGTATGCGAAATATTATTTAAAGGCACCTGTTCTAGAGCTGTGGTGTATATAAATATTGAAAATGTAAACACGAATAATTGAAATAAGAGATATAAAAAATAAAACGTATTCCCGGCGTATCTTTTATTCATAATAAATAACTCCAATTATGAGCTTTCTCGGGTTGTATATAGTATAAAATGACGAGGCTGTATATGTAAATGGAATTAATACAATTATCGCGGTAATGCGTTTTTAATTTTCCATTTAAATTCCCTTAAGTACCTCACTGTTTTGATAACAGTGGTTTAAAATCCTTACCATCTTATATCGACGGATTTTAAACGCCGGTTAACATTTTGCCCTCCCCGTCGAGGAAATACGCGTCTCGCCCTCCACATACAAAACACGTCAGAAGGAGGATTTAGATCATTTAAAATCCCATCATTTAGCCCCACAACGCGCATTGTTCGCGTTTACCGACCGATTTCGGATTTTCTTGCCTCGCTTAAGTCGTCGTGCATATATATAGATATTATTATATGATGTGTATTATTGACGATAAATATATCGAATAGAACATAGTACGCCTTAATCGAATCACCGGTCCACCTATATTACAATAATTGGATCCTTTAAAAAATACGGCGATAAATATATTATTCATAGACCGTACCTACCTATATTACAATAATTGGATCCGGGGGACGAATGGCCGAGCGGTCGGACACGTCGTCTGCGGCGCTGGCGGTCGCGGGTTCGATCCTCTCGACCACTGGGCGGTATTTTTCTCCGGGCAAGTAACGGTGTCCGGAGAACAAGTGCCGCCATCCCCCACTCCGGGGCATGGCAGAAACCTACGGGTGCCCCATTAAAAATTCTGCCAAACCCAACACACACGTGTTCCTCCCCCTACCGACATAACAACACACAAATTAAAACCACTACAGCTAATGGCCATAGTTGCCGAAGCTTAAGATCAATAAAAAAAAAAAAAAAAAAAAAAATAATTGGATCCTTTAAAAAATACGGCGATAAATATATTATTCATAGACCGTACCTACCTATATAATAATGATTATTATTAGTCATAAATTAAATATTAAATATTATATTATATTGTTGTTTCCAATCAATACAACGCCTAATTTACCTATACGTTTTTTGCTAGTCATATATATAGGTAGGTATATATTCTCGTAAAAGCGCCTCCTGTGTGTAACACCTGTAGTACATCTATATACTGTATATTATAGTTACCTATATAATATGCTTCCACATTATATAATTAAAAACATTTTAATATGTACCGTCAATCAGTATTATATATTATTTTCTCCTAAAGCATTACATTAATTATTAGCTGGAGTTTGAAATTATTACGTTATTCATTTACCTTCTGCTCGAAATGGTATATTACATTAACATAACTGTATACCTATATTATAATATTTCGGTGTACGGAATATCATGGGTTAGGGTATGGTGCGTTTGTAAATATTATTAATATAATAAATTATGTTATAGCCATAATAACACACTATCTGAAACCTATAATTAATTCAGCGTTTTCTCATGTCATATATGTAGGTATACTGGTATAGGTATAATATAAACAAATCGATTATTGGTAGGTTTCATCAGAGTCACTGCTCGGTATACATAAAACATTTAATTTTATTATACTGCAATAATTATTTAGGTTAATATGCAATATAGGTACTAATTTTTTTCTTGATATTCAAGACTTCTGCTGTGCACATTTTATACTCTAAAATTTATAAAAAATATTATGTTTACTGAAAAGTATACAATGCTTGGTAAATCGTAAATGTATATATGATGTCGGATGTCCAATGTGGCAATGAAGTATAATATATAATTTATAACTTCGATTAATCATTAATGCTACCGCCTGTAAATTGTAATCATTAATAAATTACGATTAATAATAGCCAACTATTGGTGTTGAGATGATAAGTTATAGACTCTATGAGAAAGAAAATAAAAGCTTCTATATATTGCACTTAATTTCACGTGGCTTAGGTTCTCAGTTCCTATATGAACCTATTTAAATTTTAAATGTCCAATCGATTATTGGTAAGTTTCAGCCATGGGTGGCTCCAAAGACATGGTTAAAGAGGGAGGGGAACTAGTCATAATTTTCAGAAAATTTCGATGATTTTTTTTTTTTTAATTTTGTTTTTAACAGTATAAAATTGTTTAGAAACGCAGTTCGGGCCCCCTCGGAGCCGCCTCTGCAGGTTTCAACAGATTCACTGCTCGGCATACAAAAAAACATTTAATTTGTTATACGGCCACTTATACCTATTATTATTATGATCTATATTTAATGTTGTTTTAAATGGACCTGTTATAATATCGTATAATATAATATAAATGTAGATTTGTTTATTTTTTAATGTTGAGTCATTTTCTACGTTTTTTTTTAATCTAAAAAAACTTTATTTTAAATACGTATGTTACTCTTTTATTGGCCTATACACTTAGACCGCTTAAATTTTCTGTCGGCCAGTAATCTGTCAGTGAATCTCGCGCTGTCCTCGCAAATTACACATAGTTTAAGATCTCTAGCGACACGTTTACGTCAACATCCGAGTTAATTATGCGTCCGTGTAGTGTGCGCGTCTCGTTTGAGTACACACTGCAATTATATACATGTGTATATAATATAAATGCCACTGAACCCGCTCACACGTAATAATAACACAAGTAAAGACTACTGCACAAGTGTGAGCGTATGTGCTGTGGATATAGGAGACGGATAGCAATAATAATAGTGAAACAAGTCGTCTTCCACGTCTCTCATCAAAAAATTATTTTGAGTGGTATATAATTACTAAAATAGACAGTTTTAGATTTCTTACATGCCGAAAATGTTTGTACGATATGTTTGATCGAAAGACTCTGCAGCGGTCATGTCCGAGTAGCTGATTTGTAGCATATATTATAGAGGTTAGGTCACGAATATTATTGAGGATTACGTTAAATGAAGATATACCTAGGCTATTAAACGATCTCGTCCGCATTCGCTTTGTTTAAAAGAGTATAAAGTGTGCATATTAATGTCCGATCCTTGTCTTTCTATTGTCGCGTACACGTCGGTCATTGAAACGACCTTTCTCCGATATGGGTTCCGCTCCGTAAAACTTTATGCGACGTCTTTAAGAGTTCTTATCGAATCTCCTACGATAATATAATGTATAAACTATGGCAATAATAATAAGCTCGCACTCTGCCGGTTAAACGTTCAGACTTCAGAGACCATTTTTTAGATTGTTGGTCAGATTGTGCAGTCCAAACGTTTTCTATGCTATATCCTATACAGCGAGATTCCCTCGTGAAGTCGCGATCACATTAATAGTTTGACTAAGTTGTTCATCGATCGATCTATAATATATATAAGCGTGTTCGGGGCCGTGGCCAAGAGATAAAAACATTCAACCTGCAACTACCGACGTTTAAAGAAATATACCTATGTATACCTATACAACCAGAATTTTATAAAATTATATCGTAATCATCGGACTTCATTCCCGTTTTTTTAAATAATTGTTAATATATTATATTTATGTGTAAAACAATTAATTAACAATGAATGGTATAGGTATTGACTATTGATAACAAAATATGTAGATGTGGGTATAATAAGAACAATGAACATATTATTGTGTTATATATTCACTGTCTCCTCATATGCGCAGGCTTTTCACTCCGAGAGTAATCGCGCACCGGCCTAATCATCGAATATAAAATATTATTAGGTACCTATTTTTTATTCCTTCACTTTTTCTATATAAATATATAATCATAAGTGTCGGAGATATCGCGTAACCCTTGCACGATGATATAAAACATCATATATTATATAGAAATGATTAAGGACTGAGCGAGGGATTCGTTTTTTTTTTCTCGGACGCTTTATAATAATAATAATAATAATAATATTATGGCGGAGCATAATAATATGATAAAATTAATAGAAGATAATAATAATAATAATATGTGAGACGGGAAGGCGAAATAATACAAAGTAGCCCTCGTTGATGCCGATGAATGAAACCGCCTGAGCTCTGTATAATATAATATTATTATAATATCGTAGTGGCGCAGATAATACACGGCTCTTGTATTTGTTCAACAGCATTTTTAATGAACACGTCGAGACGGATATTTGTAAACCGAAATGACAGCGTTGGACGTAATTAATGCCACCGGAATGTCTTTTAACGCTCGAGCCGCGTACGTACCTCGCGTATATTAAAACACGAGCGGCGACCTATGGCACACACACACATATTATTATGTATATATATATATATATATATAGGTACACATATGCAAGCGACACTCGGCGAGCAAAGGTGTACGGTAGCCAATTAAACTCGATCGAACGATACAAAAAACATCATATTATAATAATATAATATCAAACGCTTTTGGCCTCGCAATTTTCGGCAGTATTTTTAAAAATAAAATGTTTGATTTAAACGCGCCACGTCTTTCATTGAGTGAAAAATATTGTAAAATGTACGTATAGTAACAATATACGGTCTACACGCGTTAATGCGTTATTATTATATTATAATACACGCTAAGCGTTTCAGTCTGTATATATAGCTGTATACCGCGTGTGCATAGAGTGAATAATATTATAACTGCTGAGAAGTAAAAAATAAAACGTTCTAAAACATCTGTGCATAGTGCGGCGAGGTCGCACGCTCGCCGCGGTGCGTTTGTATAATATATTATTGTGCGATGGTCGGAGGAGGAGACCGTAAAAAAAAATAACCGAATTAAGTATTTAGGGACGTTGTGCGCACTTTTGACGCGGTCGATCTCTCGTTATGCAATAAAATATTTAGGAACCTATGTACAATAATATCACGACGACTGTTAACTACTGAGTATACTACATCACACTATAACAACAACTATCGATATAGTATTATGGCATAATAATTGCAATATAAACGGCCGGAGGCGGATCGCGAGATTAACTTATTGAGTTTTAAGGGTTTTTTTTTTCACACCAGCTGTTTAACCACTTATACTACATATACGAGTATGATAATATTAATAAATATATCATACCTACTCGTAAGCGCACACGTGTATTGTAACGTCTTTCCTCGTCGGTCAGTATTTTACAAAATGACCATACCGCATCGACCAGTAAACAGTTGTAGGTCTACTGTCTAGTATCTGGATTACTCTGTTGTGTAGATTACTTCAAATTATACGAAAAAAATTCCAAAAACCTTTTTTATAGTTATAATAATTTTTATTTCGAGTAAAACAATGGATATTTGTTACACTGCCACCGTAGTACCATCACCGAGTAAAACCTACACGAGTATATTATAGAATTTCACCAATTTCTGTAGGGCCCAAATCAGTTAGCCTTCGGAAATGCACAACCGGGTGTCACGTCCTCTTGAGACCGTTCGTTTCAGACTCGCATGAAAATCGCGGATGATACGGAACACACCTTACAAATCAAAGGCTATAATATTATCTACCAACCTGCAAGTTTAAGTCGTTCCAGAGATATCCATAATTATCACTTATCAGCCGCGTCGACAAATCACTAGGCAGTTCTGTTGACCGTTCAGTGAATAGGCATTTTTTGGTTAAAAAAACCAATCGGATTATATATTTTGCGCCTAAGCGTTTTAAGTTAAAGCTTAAATCTTTTTAAATGAAATTGGATAGACATATTTAAACGCCGAATTCTTAGATAATATATAATACCTATATATGTCCTGACTTTTAACTGCAAGTCGTCGGTGGCCGCCGTAATAATTATTTTAAATTGTAATAACGACGAGTGGATGTTCAAACGTTAAACATTATTATCTTGGATATAAATATATAATATATTAATATTATAATATTATTATGATTTAAAAAATCTGTGAATGAAAATATAATATTATGATTGTCGGACGTGACGGAGGTTATTGGATCGGACAGCAACGCTTGGCATGGTTAAGCCGGCACAAAATAAAAGAAAAGAAAAAGTAGTGCATTATTTTCACCTTGGTAGTCGAAAATAAAATCACTTTAAACGTAATATACTCTCCGTGACTATAAATATACGCCCGCCGCCGCTGTACCGCTGGCCGCCGCCACCGCTGTCGACGTGTCTATTCGTCATCGACGGAAACGCTTGAATATTATTTCATCCGATTTTAGACATAATAATTAATTATCAAAATATTATTATACTATAGCAGTAAAATAGGTGCTTTAAATCTATTAAAATATATAGTTAATTAGGAGGTACTTATTATAATATTATATTATATATCAGTGGTATTCACTCTTCAACTAATTTTGACTTGCGACCCAGATTTGTCATCATAAAGTGGTTTATCGATCCTGTGACCCTATTTAATATAATCAAGACAAAAAAAGCGTCTATTTTCCCGGCCAATTGACAGATACAATTTTATAACAAATGGTGGCAAAACGTTCCAATTCTTTACAGATTTATTGCGCTGTTATGTTTTTATATTAAATTTCATAAATTTTTTAATAAATTATTTGAAAATTGCATCGCGACCCATTTGTCGAAAATCACCTATTTTCATAATAATATAATTATACTGACATGAACAACGATGACGCGACGTCAATAGGTCAATATATATAGGTTTTCGCAACTCTGTTAAAAAAACATTTGGTCAAAATTATGCCACTGCAGCGGATACGAACTCTGATATTATTGTTTTTATTAGATAGTTATAATGATAATTGATAATACACTAACATTGATAATATACAAAACACCCACGCATTATAATATACGTGTATATGATTATTATTATTATATCATGCGTACGACGATTAGAGATTAAAACCCTCTGTGGTTTTCGTTGAATTTCCACGGCGCGGGACGTTTCGCCTCGATCGGTTTAGCATAAATTTCGCGATCAAAACGTTTCACGAGCGGTTCGCTATTATAACGTAATAATAATATTATACATATAACTACTATTATATCGCCGCCGCCAGTTCGTTAAACACCATCAGCGAGATTTGAGCTGCAAACTGCTCGCGCACGCGCGTTTAACGTCGTATTGTAATATTACTATACAGATACGAACTAGAATATTATTATTGTCGTAGTAATACCCGACAGTATTATAATATATAGGTACTTACAGTGAACAAATAAAAAATTATAGTATAGTACATATACTGATAAATTAAATCCTTGTGAATTTGTTGGTTTCCTTATTTATGTGTTTAAACCAAAAATATGTCCAGAATTAAGAAAGACATTCGTAAAAGTAATCATAGTGATATTATTGCGCTCATAAGTATTTGATTTTAAGATTTGTTTTTTTTAAAATTATATTTGTAAAAATTGTTATATACCTATAGATGCCATTTCTACTATAATCTGAGAAAAAGTTTGATTTTCGTGAGCCAAGACTAACTATATAGTTCATGAGTGAGCCCCTCTTTAAAATGCAAAGTTTACTAATATGTTAGGTATCGTATATACTTAGGTCTTAGGTATTATATCGTTGTCGATGATTATATTATTACCCGCTCCAACCACCACCTGAACAAATGTTCATAATAATACCAGCTATTCACGAAATTCATATGAATAAGCCCAAATTGAAATCGATAAACTGAGTTTAAATATTTCACATAATATGTATCTACTATTATAAGTTATAGCTCTATTATTTTAATTATCACCTAATTACATTTGTAATGTATAATATATGTTTATTATGATGAATGTACATATTATTAAAATAATGTAAAATATAAAATGTAAATTGTTTTTTCCCTGTCTAATGACTTCATTGTTGAAGCCGTAGTAAATATAACAAAAAAAAATATGACATTTGAGGGCATTTACATAAATATTCTCAGATTTTTAATGAACACTAATACAAAAATCTGGAATTTTTTTTCCGATTTAATAATTAATCAAAAAACACTCAAGAGTTCAGAATATATGATCGACAATCATCTAAATCATAGAACACTTCATCATGAGCTACAAAAAAAAAATTACAAGTGACGATAGTAGTGATTTCAAAAATTATATTTCAAAATCAATGAATGGATGGCGTGGGTCACTCTGTATACCTAAAGTTTAGGTTAGGTCCTAAACGATATATGTGTTATATTATGCATATAGTGGAAAATGCGAATATCCGCCAACCTTACACCTGCCATGCAAATCCCATTAATTTTCCTGGTGATCGAACTCATCCCCATTTTACACATACAGGGTGATTCTAGGAAATCTGTAATCTTTTGGAAAAGTATCTAATATAATATATATATTACAGTTTTTACATAGTTTAAAGTCATAACAAACACACATCACAACAATATTTATGTAAAGAAAATTCCAAATACGTTAAGACCAACTGTAAGATAAAAGAATATTATAAAAGAATATTATATTATACGAGAATAATATACATATTTACATAATATATATATAATTATATTAAATATATAATATAGGTGGAGCTCACCCTGTATATTATTGTGCGCTACGAGAAAAATGTCGCGGATGAACGGACTTCCGGTCCGGTTAGTAAGAAAAATAGTGTGGTCGCAGTGGTCATCGGGGTTTGTGGGGGTGTGTGTGTGTGTGTGTATAAATATATATGTGTATATCATTACACGGTCGTGCGGGGGGTGAGCGTGTTGCGCAATACAATCCAAATTACTGGGCATGAAATTAATTGTCGTCCTCTGGTTCCGGGCCGGAAACCGTCGTGTGCATGTGTGCGCGCGTGTCCGCTGCGGGGGCGAGGGTAGAGTGCGAGCGCTCGCTCGTTTGCGAGATAAGCTTTGCGCGCTATCAAAGCACAATTGAAAGTTAAGCTCCCGCTGATCCCCGGACCGTGTTATACGATTGTCCCATAAAAATCGTCCCCCACACCTTCGCCGCGCACTTAAAGACCGCACACCGCCCCGCCCCGCCGATGGTCCTGTCCCTCCGGCGTCGTCGACTATACAGCAGTCGCGTCCCGCTGCAGCTCTCTCCGTCGTCGCGGCGGCGCGAACGGTATATACGCGTAGGCGGTCGCATGTGTATTGCATTGTATACAGGGTGTGTCTCGCCGCGCGTTCGACCTCCAGGCAGCTTATAATATAATAATAATATTATTATGACCAGAAAATAATGCGTTCGAGCTAAATATTTTATTTTCAATTCGCACTATGTTATGATACAACGAAAAAAATATATTAAGGGTCGTCTGAAATTTTGGGGTGGAGCTATTACCGTCAACCCCCCCCCCCCTCTCCCTCCACCACAATGGCGCTGCTGGTTTTTTTCCATATTATTAATATTATCTTATAATGACCAATATTAATTAGGTATCCCTATAATAGTTGAAATTTAAAGATTTAAACAGCGTTCGCACAATAGTTTTCAAATTTGATGTCAAAGCTCAATTATTCTATCCAATGAGTAATGAGAATGCTTACAGAATATTGTGTGCTGAGCGGAGTAAGAAACGCGACGAGACATCCTATTGCGTCCTGTATAATATGATAAATTGTGTTATGTGCATCAAATTCATAAGACAAGTCGACGTCCGTAGTATTGTGTGCATTTATACTCGGAAACAATATTATTGTATACATTTTATACGGAAATCCTGCGAAAACAATTTATATAGGTAGCTTAAAAAAAAAACCAATTATTATTATTTTTATTATTATTATTGATTAGGAATTCGAAATCATAACAGCTGAGACTTTATTATTGGGTTAAAAACCACTACTAGGTATAATAGATACCTACTGAGATCCACTGAGATGACTCGTTTTATAGTTATAATTTTATTATTTGTATTTATTTACGTTTATCTATTACCTAATAATTACGAGTAGAAATTCTGTCAAAAAACAAAAAAAATGTTCGATAAATAGGATTTTCTAAAGTGTTATTTAATATCCGAATCCTAACTACTGTGGTCTGAGCGGTGATTTTTTTTCGCGTTCCAGCGTATAATAATATTATCTGTGATCTGCAAAAAGTGTACGAAACATAACGATTTATTTTTTTTTTCGTTCAGCAAAGTCCCGTACGGTTAAAAACGCACGATTCCGCCTTCTCAGACGTGGAAAATAATAAAATAAAACGCTCGCGAGCAATTTGTGCGTATATATACTGCAGCAACCGTAGCACATTAATTTGTCGTCAGCAGTTATCCGGACATAAAATTGGCTGCACATCAATAAGCTAAAAAACATTTAATGCACTGTTTATAGTTATTTTAGTTTACCACAGTCGTATAACATTATATTATTATTATTATTAGTTATTATTACTGACGATAGAGAGTGCAACGTAATATACGTATACCTATACAGTAGTTAATAACGTGAAAATATTATTATATTATATATAAAAATACAGCAAACGGTGCTTCATTTAATCGTCCAACTGTGGTGCACGATGTTTAATTTTGCATGATAACATTTAAAACATTTTGTATAATATCATATTATATTATTATGGGTGTGTTAACTGTTATTGTTGTTGCGTCAAAATGCATTATTGTATCACTCGCATATTATTATTATATTTAGGGCTGGGATTTTGTTACGCAAAAAATTGAAAAAAAAAACACAAAATGGATACAAAAATCTCGAAAAATTCTCTATGAAAATGGGTTAACATTTTATTTCTTAGAATTCTAAGTAAAAATAATACACTTCAAACTATGTATTTTTGCTGTTGTGTTTTTCTATAATACCTGCCTATACTTAAAGAATAAAAAATAAAAAAAGCTAAAATTGGAATATTGTTATCAAACAACTCAAATGTTGTTACCATGGTACTATGAAAGTTTCTATAGTTTCTATCTTTATATGTTTAAGTAATTAAATCGTATTTTTAATTGTATAAGTATTTTTATTACAAAACTAATTGTAATATCGATGAACTCGGTATACCAGATATGAGCTCAGTTGGTATTCGTATCAGCTATTATTAATGTAATTCATTGTAATTATTGAATTGTAATTGATTTGGCGGAATAATTAAAAATAAATGAATAATATGAATAAATAATATTTGGTAGATACTAAAACGATATTGATGTATCTGTACTGTCATATAGCTATGTAATAGGTACTTGGTGCACGTATTCGCAGCCATGTCTGCCACTATATGTACTAAAAAAATATTTTATTAATTCAGTAAAAAAAATACAAAATACAAATAATTTCACTAAAATAATCACTATCAATTCAAACACAAGTTTTTCACTTGAGGAGCAACGTTTCAAAACAACAGTAAAATAAATGATACCATATCCCAACCTTATTGTTACAATATAATAATATACCATAATATTATAGTCTTTGTGTATACCGAAATCGTGCAGCGTGTGCATTGTGCGCATGCACATTTTCGATCGACTCACGATATTATAATATTGTTTATTGGAGTGCAATATTACGGTGTTGCAGTTAATACTGCCACGGATATCTTACGTGGCTATTATATGCAACACGTCATACAATGTAATAATATGATATAAACTGTTTACAGGGTGGACCAAGTGGTGTTTTTCCATAAAGTTAACAAGGGAAAACGGGGATACGCGTAGACCCACTGTGTACCTATATACAGCTGTGTTTGTCATAAATGTATACATTTTATTATAAATGACCCAGCAAGTATTTTCCGAATTAAGTATCCACATGGAAGGATACGCACAAATAAATTGCCATTAGTTATGGATCGAGCGACTGAGAAAAAGCCAACTACCTATAACTCGACGATTCGACATTTTTGATAATATTAGGAGATCAAATATTCTCCTCGAATCAATGTAAACAATAATCTTAATATAACAAAGATAATATATAACAATATAATATTATACCTAATACCTACCTACCCGGTGGTTCGAATAAAAACGATTGGATTTCGTCCTCAGTGGACATATAATTATATTGTCACTGTGACCTATAACTCTATTGACATTGTTCTTTTCTGTTAATTTATTACGGACCAAATACTTAAACAAACACTGAGGTTGTTCGCCGATACTGTCGAAGAGGTAGGTGATAAATCGTTACGAGCACTTCACAATTTAGCTGAATATTTTGAAATTGATGCTAAATATTAGCTTGGTACCTATATATTATAAAGTTATATTCTTTTAAAAACATCCGACTTGGTATTCAAATAATGAGATTAAAAGTTGGATACATTATATAATATTATAAGTTATTTATATTCATAGGTATTATCCGTTTGAGTGATATTTTATTTCATAAATTATTTTAGATTTTATTATTTATCGTATGTGATGCTGCAGCAGTAATTTATATTCATTTTATTTCATTTCTTACGACTAGAATTAATATATTTTTGTCCCAATGTTGCAGCAGTAGTTCGTTTTGTATAGGAGCAGGGTCACATATTATAGTATAATGGTTGTAGGTTTATACTTGACGTAATAATGTAGTATTAACGAAAACGGCTCTAGCGCTTAAGTTGTTATTTAGTGTACCTACTGTTTCGTTTGCAATATAATATTATAACTGTATATACGAGGTAAAACGTAAACAATAATATTTCCAAAACCATAATAATATATAATATTATGTAGCCCACCGATCGATATAGCCACCGCGGCCAAAGTTTTAACGCGATATTACAATAATATGTTTTAATCGTAACATTAATATATGAGCGCACAATGATGATGATGATGATAATATAATAATAATTACCGTCGTAAAGAACAACTTCACGACTGTTTTCGCACGTGTAGGGAAGGGATGAGGGCGGTGGTTGGGGGTGGACGACAACATGGAAAGATAGGCGGATCGCACAGAAAGTACACAATAATAATAATAATTTAGGGGTGCGGTATCTCGCTGTGGTATGGCGCTCGGCAATATTCGTGGGGTGGTGACTGGCGAAGACGACGACGGTCCGAAAGTTTCCTCGGTGGTAAACACTAAAATACGATTATAATATATAATATAGTTTCACTATATTATTGTTGTACTATACACTACCTACAGGCTACAGTTATATTGTTATTATTATTATAAACGGAACGGTATAAAAGCATAGAAGTTCAATTTTAAGCGACCGCCGAATAGAGTTCGCGTGGTTAATTTTTTCACTACGTGTATTAATTATAATATATTAATATCATTTTCCTTCGACCAACATAATAATATTATTATTACCTGTGTGTTTTTTTTCTCATCGATCCAAATGATATTTGTATATACGGCCGCCACGCATTAAGATCAAATTTACTATAATATACGCTATTATAACTTTAAAGTTTAATGTAGGTATATATAGTTTCCTATCAGAAGTCGATCATGTTATTTATATGTTGGGCTGATCGTCTGGTTGTAATGCTTCTCCTAACTGTTGTGTTATGCGGTGATAGTTTCTTATAATATTTTCATATTTTAGGCAATCTGTCAAGATATTAATTTGCTTAACAGTATAATCCATACCAATAGGTACTCTAAGTGTAGATCGTTTTTGGCAATGAGGTGATTGTGCTTGTTATGAATGTGTTTCCATATATTCGAATTTCGAAGGCGGTTTATAATAGTTTCGCCTTTCTTTTTTATACCTGGGTTTTGTCATATGTTTTGTCATATGTTTTGTCATATGTTTTTTGATTGTATTTTAGTTTTGTATCAAATGTATCCAATGTTTTGGATCCTATGTGTTTATATTTTATGATGATCGTAGTACCTATATGTTATGTTTATGTTTATTCTATTTTATTTCTCAAAAATAATACTGGGTGCCAGTAAATATCTTGTTAGTGTATAGTTTATACAATATATAAATTATATAGTATCACGCATTTTAATACAATATTATGAAACGCTGTAGATATGGTTAATATATTAATGTTTTCTTTAATGACTTTAACATATTATCTCATTATAATATGTATGTATCAATTATTAAACATGCAGAGTAAAACCATAGGTTATTCAATGTTTGATATTTGTAATTCAGCGTTTAATAAATTTATAAGGATAAAAATTAATTCTACCTAGTTCATTTTTTAAAAATTGACACCAATGTCATTGATTATAAATTATAATAACTAACGCTCTATAGTCGGGCATGGCATAATATTTTCAACGTTTTCATTTTTAGTTTCATAATAGTAGGTGTATTAAAAAAAATTGTATTAAAAATAACTCGCATGGTTTAATTCTGCATATTAATGAAATATGGGGAAAAGTGGTTTGACAAACACAGTACGTCGTGTTGTATATACCATATATTAGGGCAAAATAAAAGCATGTCCATCACCTATCAAAAAGTTTTGTAATACTGGCTGTTGTTATACTACTTTGCACAAATCTTCGGAAAAATAAATTAGCCTGCTCGTCAAATAATATAATTGAGTATAAAATACAAATGTGTAAAATATAACAAATGACTTACATTTATTTTTTTATAAAATACCAATACACTCAAAAATCAATTAGGTATCTAATATCAGTATTGCCGAGTAATTTTTCTAAAATGTATGAAACATACAAAAAATGTGCATTGGAAATTTTCATTTTTTAACTCGTCGTCACTATTTGTATACTGCAGAATGGATTGGCAGTTTGGTTTGCTATAAATCGAGAACATATTATAAGACTCCTATAGGACTTCCGTGCTCCGATAATTATAATATATATATTATTATAAATAAGTCGCGTCGGCGCCACGTGCAGCAGCTGATTCTCTTTGGAAAACAAATTATTATGTATATATACGCCAACGGAACGCCGACGCCTCGCGATAACCGTGTGCCGATTATGTAGATTAGACGTCGTCGTTAACTTAATTTACATTGTTGTATACTTGTATACATATCTATATATATATATTATTCGCATTTTGTATGTGCGCGTTATAAATTATGTAACAGTCGACGCAACTACTCGAAAACAATGTAAGGGGATAAAAAAAACACACACACACACACAAATAATATATACACCGCACGAGACTTCGGCCGAGTTGACATAATAAATATATAGGTAACGAATCGATTGAATAAATATTGACGGGCGCGGTCCAAACAATATTGATCGATACACCTACGAGTCACATTTCGGGGGGTATTAATTTTTTTCCTATTCTCGCTCGATTCGGCGACAATTTTGTAGGTACCTATAATAGATACATTATTATTCTGGTTAACCCTCTGAAACTCTGTGAACGAAAATTCTGACAGAGTTTAAACGCAGCCAGCAGCAGCTATAGTTGGAACACCGAGTGCTTTGAAGTTAAAAAACTCGAAGGACTTTAAATTTATCGATCGCGAATTTATCGATGTACCTCGCACAGGTATAGACCGACATTTTGAATCACACGAGTTGCCACGACGCGTGCAATGTTCGCTCACGACGGTTTAGCGGCTCGCTGAAAAGTCATCTTGTCGGTCGTAGTAATTTTACTATTACCACCAGCTACACAGGGCCGTCCTAAGGATCTCTGAGGCCCAGGGAAAAACCAATTTTACCACTTTTTTCAAATGTGAGACCTATAAATATAAGCAAAAAGTGCTAGGCCTAGGACCTGGGCACTGCCGCCCCCCCCTAAGGACAGCCCTGACTAGCACCACGAGTATATAGTAAACAATAATATTATTATGATCATTATATACCGTGTGTCCTCAAAAGCAGGGTACACTATAGAATTAATTCATACAAAATTAATCATACATTACTCAATACCTACCCTATACGTATTCTAATTTCTAGGGACATGAAACTGTATAGACTATTGGATCTCCTGCAATCTCCCACAGACAGAATTCTAAAATATGTATAAGGTACTGAGAAATGTAGGCAACTGAGTGTACCCAGTTTTTGTGGGCACTCGGTATATATATATATACGGGGTATTATCTATCATTATAGTATCGACACTCATTATTTAAATCTATAATGTCACACGTTATGACGGGCAACCCGGCTTACGACTTGGCCGGCGGACAACTGGAGCTAGAGAGCACTCTGTATTATATATTATATTATGTATAACTACCAATCAGCAACAATCACAATTTGCTACTCTCCCTACAGGACAATATAATATAAGAGGGTTCGTCGAAGGATCTCGTCAGTACACGGTTTTACAAACGTCTTGGGCGGGTTTTTGATGGTTATAAGAACTATACCCAAGACGTTTATTGGTGGTAGGTCGTAATACCACTCACTACTAATGTTTTTCGTTGCAAAAGTGTATTGTCTTGTATAGGTAAGTCTAATAAATAAACACACTATACATTTATGAATGACGAGTGTTCATATTTTTTAATGCTGAAGACGAACAATTATTTATTGGTCCACAACAAAAATAATGAGTTTTGGTCAAACGCGTTTTAAACGCCGTGTGCAGCTCGAAATTCGGTTGTTGTCGTTATTATTATTATTAATATCGTTATGGTCGTTACACCGTTCGGGAGGCTTTCGAAAGCTGCTCGACAGGGCGGAGGCGTGAACCGCGCGCGAATCATTTTCCAGCAAATCGGGAGTGGCTGAACGGCGGGGGACGATAAGGCGGGAGAGCTCCACGAAAATGGGGTAGGGGTGGTTCTAGCGACGAAGGGGTGGGCGACAGAGGCCTCGGGAAAAACAATAGAGACTGTGTAAACAAACGATAACGTCACCATGGCTACCACGGAGGCGGTGGCGGACCCTATATTATAAGCGGTAAATAATTGTGTTTACCTTTATACATATTATACACAATAACAATAATAATAATAGTAGGTAATAACAACAATATTCAAAATAATATTATAATTTGCCTGTTCACTTTCCGGTTTCTATAAATCTATAATATTTTATATAATATAAAAACGTCATGGTCTATACTATATTATGAATATATGCCCTAACACCGTCACCGTGGACGTCCGGTAAAAAAATATCTTCCCAATATAATTTAAGATATTTGTTCTCATATCGGATGAGCAAAGTTGACCCCTGTCGTGGCTACAGCGATAGTATATAAAGTACCTATACCGATAGGCGATAACACATATATTATACCATACGTATATACATATTAAAATACAGTATATACCGTATAGTAATATGGCGTATAATATAACAGCAATATACGATATAGGTGCGCGCGATAATAATAATAGTAATAATAGTAATAAAATACGACGTGTTGGCAGCCAACTAGACATCAGAGCACAACTGTGGTGTTATATATATTCAATTTCGACGTGTGCGAGCGCTGTTGACCCGAAGCCAAACGACGTCTTAATATACAATAACTACCCCTCCGCACCATCCCCTAACCATCATTACACGCGCACGCTCGTAATATTCATGTACACAGTACTGCAGGTACTCGCACTTATACAGGGTGATTTTATATTTTTTATTATTACATTTACTGAAACTTTGATTTTTGGTATTTTTAAGACATACCCATACTAAAGGATAATTTTATTATTACACTAAAATACCATTTAAGCAGTGTCCTGCGACGAAACAAACTTCTTTAAGTTCATATAAGAACCACAATTGTGTAAAGTCAAAATAAATAACTATAATAATTGTCCTTAATGCATATTATACATTTTAATAACTCAGAAACTACTCATTCGAATTCCGTTTAAAATACATAGACATCATCAAATAAAAATCATCTGCTTAACAATATAATGTATGGTTAAAAAACATCCTTATTTGAAAAAAAACCCGATACACTTTTTTAAATATCTTGTAAAATTAATCAAGACAATGACATATTATGAATATGAAAATATGGTCCTTATTAAGTGTATTAAAAATCAGAGTTTGAAAAAATGCATTATTATAAAATAAGAAAGGGGTGATCATATACTTGGTGAATCACTCTGTATGTACGTGTACCCTAAGGTATATATTATAATATCATTATGTGATACGACGACGACGTTACCTTAGCGACAGTCTCCATCCGACCGTATCGCCGCGACGTGTCGTTATTATAATATATTATTATAATCGTTTATATTTTATATAGGCACTAACATTACGGTGGGTGGGCGTATAGTGTGAGAGAGGAGGATAACTCTGTTGTATATTATTTCATAATAATATAATAATATTATACCGCCACACAGAGTCATCTTCTCTGACGCTTAGGAAACGGTAGGATAATTATTATTATTATTACATGTCTGCATTATTAAAACACACACATCGTCTGTACAATCACAGACGATACGCGCGATGTATACCTACAAAATTATATTAAATTATAAATGTATTATGCATAGTTTATCTATGGTGTTGTGTTGTAATTATTATATCTTTAAATCATAATATTATTATTGGGTAGTTTTTTGACTCGTTTTACCACGTTGGCATGACGTATAATAATATTATCCTGTGCCCGCAGAGAGCAATACGTCATCGATTCTACCCGCAACAGTTTTCATCAATTTAATTACGACAACGATTTATAATTATTATTATTATTGTTACGTCGCATCATCATTGTTTTGTGGGAAAGTTCTCTCTCTCTATATGTATATGCAGACATTAAAATATACTAACGCGATCATAATATTTTGACATTTTTGTGTCGTACCTATTCAATTCAATAGTAATATTATGGCGCACAGTGGACTAAACAATTATTATTTTGGTACGAGCCTGGTAAATAAAATATGTTAAATGTCATTATAAAACCGACGGAATGAAAACCAATTAATTATATTATAATATTGAACTGTTAGACACGGAGTGCATTTATATTCATTGCGAACGTAATAATTAATGAAAACAAAACCAATGCACTAAGCCGGTTACATTGTGTACCTACCGATATTTTAAATTTTGCAATTACTATAATACCGTAGTCAGTCATAAAAACGGCGTTTAGCTACAACCATTAATTTTTTTCGCTTTTGCAGCGGGCGACACTTGGCTCACGGTTTTAAACTTCGTTTTATATTTTTACGCTGAAAATGAAAGTAGGTAGTAAAATACTGAACACAATTCACTGCAATAAAGCTAATTTATCAAAATAAATATTATTATGTACCCACCTATTATACCTGCCTTATGGGCGGTATACGCTTTGCGTTTTAACTTGTGCAAATAACGAGTGGCATTTGTTTTCCCGGAAAACGAAATTGGATTGTGTAAGTACAAATAATATTCTAGTTGAGTCGTTTGAATTTTTAATGGAATATTTTATGACCTTCTGCATAAGAAAATCGGACGGTGAAACCGAAAAAAAAACAGTTTCACACTGCGAGATTTCCCCTCATTCGGTAATCATTAAAAAAAAAAAAAAAAAAATCGTGATTCGTTATGCACGAGGTACGGACGATATCGGACGATAATTTCGTCGAAAAAGCGTAAACTTTATCGGTCGTTTTAAATCTACCCTTACCTATATATATTTTTTTTTTACAAAAAAAACCCCAACTCAATTAGTCATATCGTGGGCGGAAAAACGGTCAGACGTATCTTGTAGAGGATTCGTTCAAACACGACGACCCTTAACGACGGTCGTACACTATGGCGGCGATCATAATAATAGTAATAATACCAAGTGCGGGGCGGCGATTCTTGGAAAACAAAAAGTTACCCCTCCGGAAGCGAGACCGACTTCGTACATAATATAATAATATATAAACACGCTGTAGCGGTGCGTATAAAATGTTTATAATGTTGTTCGAAACATGTCTTGTCCGCGGACCACGAAAACCCGATATTATGTCTTGTGTGGTGAACGTATAGGGGCAAAAAAAATAAGTCCCCATTTGTATTTTTTATATTATGTTTGAGCTCTCTGCAGCACAAACAGCTGCGGGTTATAGCCCTAGGTGTGCAGAGGTGGTACACGACCGCAGTATATAAAGATCCTGTTTCGAAGTCTACATGTTTATTTTATCTACTTTCTTCCTCTCAGCTCTTGAATTTACTATGAAGTTTGTTTATTATGATATATAAAATAAATAAATTGTGGTTAGGATTGTATTGCTCTCTATCTCTAACACGAGCTTTAAAAGAGATAATCATGTATAATATTTAAAATTTATTTTATTAAAAAAATATACGAGATCTTTGCAAACGTTTTTCGATTTCTAGAAGACCGCGACACAACATTATAATAATATTAACAGTATATTATTATTTTTGTCGTATAGAGGCCGACAAGAGACGTGTTTGTCTTTATCTTTCCCATTCATTATTATATAAAAATGATTGTGCGGATTTTAGTATAGTTACTCGCCAATCTTCGAAACCGCTCATCCAATTGACACAGAATTTTGCACACGGATACCTCAGGTAACTCGGTAGCTTCGCTTTTCAACTTAAGACAGCTGTTTGTTGCTATAGGGTGGCTCAAACAGGAATTTCGTTTTGGATCACGAAAACGGAATATTAATTTATTGTTTATATTTTAATACGAGTAAGCTCGCCATTTCAGGTTACAGAAATAAAAGATAACTGTGCATAATCTATATCCTTAGTACCTACCTGGCTACCTATATATTAAAAGCGGAAATGTTTGCTCGTGTTTGTGTGTGTTTGTGTGCTTATGTAAGAGATCCACAGCCAAGTCCAATATAAACAATATTAATGTGATGGTACCGATGCATAAAAAAGTCACTCGGAATCGTGTATTTGTATAATATAAATAATGATTATTAATATCTTTAAGACTCCTACAATTTTCGAAATCGTTACCTCCCTGCACCGCGACCCTTCTCCCCGGTCGGGTAGTTCGATTACGATTTATTTGTATATAATGTAACATAACAATATAATATTAGTTCACGATAAACAAGTACTCATCGTCGACTGTTGTTGTTCACAGGCGAAGAATGTTCGCGCAACTACATAATGGACGAGGACGACGAGGACATCAGCGTGAGTGGCGACGGTTGCGGCAGCGACATGAGCGACGACCGGGACAAGGTCAGTGGCGACGGGAGTTCTTCGACTGGCGTCGGAGGCGGCGCAGGCAGCGCAAAAAAGTCCAAGTCGTCTTCCGACCACTGCGGCGGAGGCGGTGGAGGCGGCGGTGGCGGAGGCAGTTCGAAAAACGGAGGCAGCGGCAAACCGAGGCGGGCCCGGACGGCGTTCACGTACGAACAGCTGGTGGCGCTCGAGAACAAGTTCAAGACGACGCGGTACCTGTCGGTGTGTGAGCGGCTCAACCTGGCGCTGTCACTGTCGCTCACCGAGACCCAGGTGAAGATATGGTTCCAGAACAGGCGGACCAAGTGGAAGAAGCAGAACCCCGGGCTGGACGTGAACAGCCCGACGGTGCCGCCGCCCGGCCCTGCCGGGTCGTCGGCCACCGGTGGACCGCCGTTCTTCCACCCGCTGGCCTACTCGGCCGCGCACCACTACCAGACGCAGAGCTACTCGGCCGCCGCGGCCGCCGCGTACTTCCACCACCTGGGCGCGCACCACTCCACGATCGGTGGCCACCATCCACCGTCGTAATGGCCCGTCTCCCGTTCCTAAATATTGCAATAATATTAATGGTAATAACGCGACCGCGTGCTCCCCCCTGCACCGTCCACGGCCGCTGGCGCGCGGCGAGCGCGGCGTCCGCCAGATCTCAAAATAATAATAATAATAATAATAATTGTGTACGATATTATCTTATTTTTCTCGCCACCGAGCCGGAGTCGACTTCGGCGAGCCGACGAGACACCGCGACGACAATAATAGTTATTACACTGATTTACAGTAGTCGCCACTGAATTTCGCCTGTCGGACCGAAGTGTCCCGGTTTACACAGTGTACCAACACATGGGGGAAAATCCCTCTAATGCTTACTGGTTATACACCACTGCATGTGGGTTAACCAAGGGGTCGATGTGTATTTTTAAGGCCATTTTTCCTCATATTTTTAGACCGTTTTCCCGATTTGATCGCATATTCTTTGACGATTAACGCGTTATTTCCTCAGTGTTTTTTACATAATTTGAAGTCGTTACGAAACAACATTTTTGAAAAAAAAAATATATATATTATATTAATTGTATCGTTATCAACTTATATATTATGTGTTTTTCTTAATGAACGAGAAAATAAACAGCCTGGTAAAAACGAATATTAATTATTACCATGACATGTAAATGAAAATTGATTTTTTTTTTATTACGGCATGCAAACGATATTATATTTTATAATATTATGCATTTATTTTTATTCTTTGACCTTTATCTCCTAGTTATATAGACTAATCCGTTTAAAGTGGACTCAAATGCTCTGGTCCTTCAAAGTGAATCCAATAAGTGGCGACTACTGCAGCGGTATTATAATATTTAAAACGACACTATATACTAATATGCGAGGCGGTCTGTTCACCAGTGCTCGAATTGGGAAAAATTAAGTAGAGGAGCTCAATCTAACGATTTTAAAACTGCGTTCCAATGGCGCAATTATTCAACACAGACCATACAAAAAATAGAAGGGGACCTCTGTCCCCCTGAGCACCCCCCCCCCCAATTCGAGCACTGCTGTTCACCGAAGCACATCGTCCGGAACGGTTTTCCTGGACCAAAATTCCGAGTCCAGACCTCTGCAGCTGAGTGTTCAAGGCGGTATTCAATGTTATATACCAACAAATAACCGTGAATACCAGGATCCATATATCATGGTATATTAAGTATATTATATTATTATGTACCCTCACGTATAATGCGATGATGATAATAATATTATGTCGTGGTGGTGTTATGATAATATTTTATAGCTAATGTTTTCCGTACCCCTCTGCGCCCATCGCCGCAAACCCATATGATAATACTATTATGTATATTAGGTATCTTGTTTAAACTATTACGATTTTACGTCTTATTCTTGTTACATATATATATATATATCATAACATAATATTATCAATATATTGTAATAATATTATATTGAACAACGGAAACGATCATTCGTAGTGATCCGAACCGTGTCCGAAATAGTCAAGCGATCGACACGTATAAAAGCATATAATACAATATTATTATTGTGGATAAAATTATTGTTGTTATCATACTAATTATATGTATATTGTGTCGTGTAGGTGTAATGACATCAGGCCCTAAGAAATGTTTCGGTTGGTTTTCGAACCAAACCTTAAGGTTTATACCTACGTATTATAATACTGAGGGGTGTTTCGAGTTGTTCCTTACAAACTTTGAGTAAGAGGTAACTATATAATATTATATCCATTTTGGCGTTAATGCAAAACATGTAAGATTTTTAAGGATATCAGAAATTCTGAAAAATGTAGTTACTCTTATACCTCTATTATACATAAAAAATAGGAGGTTTGGGGACGACGATATTCTTGTGTTATTATATCTACAAGGTTCGATATGAATCTGACAGATGCGTAAGTACACTCAGTGGAATCTCTGCACGTTTACAAAGGAAGTTTTCTATTCCTAATGACACATTATGAGAACAGTATCGAAGTTTTTATGGAACAGTTTGAATCACTCTGCAGTATAGGTACGTCATGATACATCTCGTGTAAACTCATAAAATATATGTATATTTATATTATTGTTGTTTTGTTTATCTGTTTTTTATGTTTATTGTTTGTATTATTATTATTATTATTATTATTACTACACACTCCTCGGTCGAGTCGAGCCGACGTAATAATCGAAACAATTTTTTCGTTTGATTTTGTCACATATCCGACCTGCAAATGCCCACCGATTACATTTTGCAATAATATATCAATTTAATACAAATAATATAATGACTATTTTTATACACATTATTATTGTTAGATAATATTATTATTATGTTATTGTTCATTAATCGTTTTTTTTTTTTTTTTTATGAATTTTGGCTTTTAACCAACTACAAAATAATATCAGAAAATGTAATGCAGTTAAATTATATATTATTATTATTATTATTGTTCTTATACGTTATAGTTATTGTATCGTCGGAATATCGATTTAGCTACGATTTGTGAACTATATAACTGTATCACGCGCATATATATTTTTGTTTCTCAAACGTATACCACTCAAACACTCAAAATATAATATATTAATATAACATTTTTAATGTATAGGCGTACACATATGCATTATAATATAATTACATTGTACTATATAGATTATCATCGTATATAGAATTAGGTCGGTTTTTATTGTTTGTTCGGTACACGTACGTATTATTATTATTGCTATATGTGTAAATAAACTATATATATGATATTGTATTATAAATTATAATATTATTATTATATCGTGTTCGTTGTAAATTACTACCACATGTACAGTATGATAAATTATGAAAAATAAACGGACTACCTATTATGTTCGCTCGTAAGCACTCTTGTTTTCATTTCCAGGCCCATCCCCCTCGCGACTGCGCTCCCGATACCAGCACATTACATTATGTATAGCTGATATTATTATGTGTATAATATCGTATTATTTTATACATAAGCGTACCTACCCCAAATAGAGGCGACACATGTGTGTCCGTACACAAACATTGTAATGTTATATAATATATTAGCGGTTGTTATTCTAGCACTTTTTTTTTCTCTCCGCGCGCTAAATCCACGAGGGATTAAATGAGCGTAATTTAAAAAAAAAAAAAACCTTCGACCGCGATAGTCATTATAATATATATTAGTAAAAACGTGTACAGCAGCAGCGTGTACGCACGCGGCGGGCGACTGTGTACATAAATCATTTTTTTTTATTGGACCACTATAATATAATATTATTATTTTATATTATAACGATCGCTCGCCGATCTCTCGCGAGACTCGGAGACCGCACGCAGCGCACGCGATTATAAAAATTAAGTAGATCGACGACGTACGTAATGTGCGTAAAACGGGTGACGGCGATAATACACGAGGATCATGTGTGCTTTGATAACAGCTTTACTCGACCTATTTAGTAGTAGGTTAGGCGAATAATGATTTTGGAAGGATCGCCAGCAAAATAAAAAAATTAATAATATAATAAGTGATATTTTTATTTCCGACTATATACCTGCCTATTACCCCGATAGTCGAAAAGAAAATTTCTGAATAACAGTTTTACGCAAATCATTTTTTTTTTCGACAAACACAATAATTATATTATTATATACGTCCGGTAAAATATTATATATAATCAATAATGTATCAAGATTCGAGTTGTAGACGAGAAATCATTCCACACGTTTTTCGTTAACTAGGTACAATATTGTGATGTGTGTCTAAGGCGGTGTACACACACACAAACACACAAAAAAAAAGAAAAAGATCGACAATTGCTTTATTTCAACGGTTTTATTTTACATGACTGGGTCGTCTATTGTCACCTATAGGCTATATTATATTGTAGAAACAGGTTCTAGAATGAACCTTCCATGGCCGATCTCTAATAATACTTTTATTTACCTAATGCATAAGTTCCCAATAATTGCGAACTTTTCATCACTCCGTGTCGTTGGACACTAAAACGTATAAAAGTATGCGCCGATAACCGAATAAATGAATAATAATAATTGTACTGTATAGTATGTACATATAGTGCGATTGTTGGTATTAGTTATTGGCGACTTATTGCAATTAAAAATTGTAATGGCGTGTGTCAGTTAAAACTGTATTCTACAATATTATAAAAGGTCGCTAGAGAAATCTATTGGATTTATGGAACAACAACTGGTATAGAACGACAACAGGTTGAACGCGTATATTAGGCATTCACAGGTAGGTTTACTGAGATGTATATGTGTGCGCAGATCCTCAATTTGTAGATATTCAAGTGAAAATTGAACGAGCCACAGAATTCGGAAACCAGTGCCGGACTTTGAAAACAATTTGGCTCGGTAAGACTTCATTTGTCCAGCCCTCCAGCTATATTTTCATCCAGATCAAATTCACTAATTTTTTAGAGTATAAATGCGCATGCATATTTTGAAGATTTTTAGGACATGCATGTTTGGTGGCTACATCCTATATAATATTATATAGATCAATAATTAGTAATAACTAAACACAATGACTAATTGTTTTAAATAGTTTGGCTAGAAGGTAATAAAAAAAAGCTAATTGTTTGCACTCCATCTTTTTTAATAAAATGATTATTGCTTGTACATTTTTAGCTAACAAATACCTTTTATTTTTTACAATGTTTTTTTTAAAAACAGCCCACGTCGCTGCAGTGGTATCCCGATTCCCGACACCGATGAAAACGATATAGGGGTGCCGCTGGTGTTGGATATCCGTCAGAGGGATACATTTTCGTCTAACTCACATCATTATCGAAGCTTATATATCGTTCAGCTGTTATGTTATAAGGTCTCGTGAAAACACATTTACATAAGACATGGACAACATACATAACAGTAATAATCCCGACATGTGTTAAACATAAGCGAATCAACTTCACCAATGTTTGAATCCTAAAATAAATACAAAATAAATATCGACTTAAATTGTTTTGATAACGTCTCGCTGCAGTGTGTATCGTTAATTTGTCAAAGAAAACATTTCCTGGTGAAATATTAATGGAAAAATGTATTTATGGAACGATTTTCGTCACATTACGAGTTGAAGTGCTCAATGTTGTTTAATATTTACGTTTTCTGCAGTGTTTTAAATCAGGGGATCTCAAACTTTCTTTGCCCACGGCACCCTTGAATATTTTCTAAAAATTCTGGAGCACCATATGCACAGTATACACGAATACCTTTTATTTTATGCAGTTATAAGTTACAATTTACAATTAAATATACTTAATTTATTGTTTTGAGAAAACAATGTAGTATTAATTCTTTATTATACTCTCTGTCTATATTCTGCAGTCGGTGGGTCTTAAAATTAGCTATATACCTAAATAAATATATAGGTTATAAATTATATCTAGAAATGACAATTTTATTATACTAGACAAATAATACATTTAATTTATAATATCTAAACAATAAATTATAATTGGTATAATTTTTATTTGTATTTTATTTTTATAATATATATACAATCTTTACTACTTATCATAATAATTGTAAGTGAAGAGAGACTGAAAACATGGTATACGTTATTAATAAGTCACCCAATAGTGACTCTTTGCTTGAGACAATAGGTATATAAATAATAAATTTGTACCTAATTGTGTCGGTACGATAGCATTCACGAACCTGTATCAAAAATAAAATATAGTGGACAATAAGAACAAACCACGCAGAAATTGTATCACTTCCACACTAAAATCAGTTTATAATACCTACGGTAATATAGAATTGTTTTATTTTAAAAACTGAGAAAAATACTATTCATATAAATATCAAATACTCGTTTATATTTTCAATGAGTCCATGGCACATCTAACCTAAGTTCACAGGTTGAGAGTCACTGGTCAAAATAAATTCCAAAAATAAAACATTTAAGTTACGACTTTTTGGTATTGTAAGTTATAAGTTTATAATCAACGCCCAACGGTTATAAGCTGCAAACAATAATACATTCATGTGAAGGCGATTCCAATATAAGAATTAATTAGTTATAGGAATACGAGTATTTATAGTATTTAAAATTATAATTATCTATTCGATATTAGGTTTGAGTACTCGTTAAATAATACAGTTGTCAACTAAGATAATGATAATACTTATCAACTTTAGTATTTGACTGTATTTTTAAAAATTATTAAAAAAATTACATAGTAAAAATTAATACTATAAAAATATTCAAATTTGATTATAGAATAAAACTCCAAAGTGTAGCAAGGATGATCAGTGGTAGTTTAATTATAGTTCATAATCGCTCCAGTTTTAGCTTAAAATCAGTAATAGACAAATTTAAAAAAAAAATGAAATCGCCCGCCGATGATTGTATCCAGCAAAATGGAATTGAAGATAAGTATATTTTATAATTCCACATTATACAACACTTTAAATCAACATTATTTACCAAACTATATAATAACTAAATAAATTAAAAATGTTTACGATTGTAACGAAATGTATGGTTTTCATCGGAATTTAATTATGTTTAATATTATTTACTGCCAAGTATATAAATATTATAAATTAAATGTATAATTGTCATGTATGTATATATATTAATATATTATATATCATTTACAACCTATACACTGATAACATTGTGAACTACAAATATTGAACAGCAAACAAAAATATTACATTGAAATTCAATTGTTAAATTAGAGTGAAACGGGTAAAATGCAATACGTAAAATTGAATGTATTTTCAATCTGGATCGACTAGAATAATACAATTCTACGGGAATAGTGAATTAATTACGATTTATCGTACCACATTGGATATGAATTATTTATACATTCATTTTTCTTCTTCTATAAATCACAACTTTTCTTAGAATTGTATATATATTTTTTGAAAAAAGCTTGCTAAAATAATATTCTAACTTGAACCGTTTGAAATATTTTTAGCCATAAATATAAGCGTATACTTTCTTAAAAGGTTTTTAATCGAAGTGTGATTTATTATTCGGGAAAATGTAAATGTATTCCACTCACTTTAGGCTGAACTGTTGGTGACAGGCCCAATATAGGCTTCAGAAAATGTTAAATGTCAACATATTATAATATCTCGAACGAGACGTTTGAATTTGAATTGTGTGTGATAATATAATATTGTAAAAAAAAATCAATTTACTATCGGTAGAACTTACCAAGGACGCCGTATATGTAATAGATGGAAGATGGAACCGAATACCGACTACATTGTAATACATTATAATTTTCTGTCCATATGAAGTAATCGAAAACCCCATTGAAGTATTAACACAAAATACATACAACAACTTAAGAACAAAAATCATAATATTTTATAATTAAAATAATAAGTATTTGAAATAAAAATTATTCTTGTTTAGTGAGCAGATAGAGCAATAACTAGATTATAAAAATATTGTAAGATATATACATTATATTATAGAAAAGACCTTTACGTTTTTCATGAAAATCATGGAAATATTTTAATATACCTACCTATATAATATATTGAGATTATAATATGACTTAACATATACCTAAGGGTAATATTTTTTTTATATAATAATAACAAATAGGTACCTTATTAAATGTGTGTATTATAGCTGGTTTGTATAAAATATATAAATGGTTATGAGTAAAAAATAAATAAAACCAATGGTTCATTTGTCATTTCAAAAGCAAGTATCGTGTTTCCAATAAGTCCCGGAGGACGTTTAATATTACAGTGTATAATATTTAATTTAAAAATTACTTTCGGCTTTCCTCCGAGTTTCATGATATACCAATTATATATTATATCATATAAATATACTCACCCCAAAGTTCATAGGCTATTGATTTCCTCATCACAATCAACCGAAGTGTATAATACTATAATGACATTTCAAATCACTGCGGTAAAAAACGAAAATTGTTACTTTTTAGTTTCTACGCTAACGTGCGATATTGTTTATTACGAAAAATAATAATAATAATATATTGATGGAATTTTTTTTCGCAGCCACAGATTTTTTTCTGTTCAAGTATTACATAGAAATATTAATTCAATAAAACATAGTCACATATATAGACATAGTAAATAGTTGACTAAATGTAACCAAATTACCAAAATATAGATTCGTTATATCAGTAACACACGTATAGGATAATCCCGGTTAGGTTTATACTTACAATATATGTATTATTATACAGTACCTAAGTACCTAGCCACCTAAGTACTACCTGCATGTCGTTCGGTAGTTAAGTACTGTTAACTGTAGTAAACTGGTATATGGTATACTATCACCTGGGTATATCCGAGTGAGCTGGTAATTATGTGGATCTTTGCAGTATGATATTATATACTTCGCCATAGGTTTATGGTTCAGATTTAATCGACACCTCGTGGTCAAAAATGACGACCAGCTGCTGTTAGAGAGCACCGTTAACATATATATATATAATAACTATTATTATTCATTCCAGACGGATGAGATCATAAAATAATTTTGTAATCGACCACAGATCGGTACTTACACAGAAGTTACACGTGAGAATCGAAGTATTTCTGCTGTGGTATTTCGATATACATCTATATAGATACGTCATACCCGCTTGTTTAGAAGACTTAGGGCCAGTATTGTACCGCCTTCGGTTACACTTCGATCACGCTTAATCAGCTGATAACAGATTTTATAACCGGGCAAATTCGGCCAACTAAACTTCGGTTAACTTTAATCGGAGATGGTACAACTGGTCCTTAGGGCCAGTATGGTACCGTCTTCGGTTACACTTCGATCACGCTTAATCAGCTGATAACAGATCTTATAACCGGGCAAATTCGGCCAGTTAAACTTCGGTTAACTTTAATCGGAGATGGTACAACTGGTCCTTAGACTATACGACTGCGGCACGTTTGTCTGTCGATGGTGGCGAAATCGTTTCAGTATTATATTGTAATATGCTATTTACTTGGTCCGGGATATTATTCGGTTATTATTTCTTATCGAATCTATAAAGTTATTTGATATTTTGATGGCTTAAGGATATCAATATATTTTTACGGCTTAGTTTTTGTGTGTACGCCCACCGGCTATTACTTATTGGGTTTATGATATTCCGTACATAAGCAATATATGTAGTACATACCTGTTATTATAATATATAAGTATCGTGTTACTGTAAAAAAATCCCGACATCCGATCCCTATACTATTATAATTGTATTTTTAGTTTCACATTTATCACTGAATGTTTTCGGCTAAACCATTTCAATTGTGAGAAATGAAATTTGTTTTACTAAATAATATATAATATCTCATCGACTTGGTCAACAGTTCAATCTGATTTAAAATAATAATGAGTGATGCTTAAACTTAACATATATAATTTATGTATTGGCCAATCTATATATACTTATAAGTTATATTTTGTACCTCCTTCTGAGTCCTTCAACCACATGTATACACTTATATGTCATATTAATCTTACTTATTGAAAATATTTTTAACCGCGTTTCGAATTTGTATATCTAAGTAATTTTCGTAATTAATTTCTTTGTGACGACGAAATAAATTCGCACATATGGATTTTTAAAAAAAACCCTCTAATTTCGAGGGAGAACAATAGATCTATAAAAGGATTATTTTAATGAGCCTTCACAGTGCAGTGTTCCCATATAGGAAATACGCATCCGGTAATATTATTATCCACCAAACACCATAATATGCATCCTTATAATAATATTAATAATATTCAGTGGTGTCATATTTTAATTTTGTAACGTAAGCGTATTTTGCTCAATCGCGTTCCGTTGAAATCAACTACATTAGAACAGACTGCACAACATTAGTCCATTGGAATAATAATAATAAAATAGCGGGTAAGTGTATGTCTCTCTGCTGTACAGTAGGTAACAACTAACAAGTGGGTCATTGTATAATGAATTGTATTAAACTTGAATTCAATGATATACTATCATTGTATAAGAAAAAAGATTCTGAGCGAAGACGGTTTGTCAGTTTGGATATTTTATATTGTCATTAATTATTATATCATGTAAGTTGAATTAATGCTATAATATTATTATTTTTTATTCGTTTCTATGGTAATACACAAAGCGTTAGAAATTAAAATCCAATATTTAGCGGTTTTTCGTAATTTTTAGGTGGTTTTTACCGTGGCATTAAATAACTATTGATAAACTCGAAAAATGACCCCTCTAAAGTACTATCTTGATCCAGTTTGCTAAAAGATAAGGTACTAATCTATATGTTGAAATCGAAGAACTCCTTCTGGTAGACATTTTGTATACAGAATATAAAATTAAAAAAAAAAATATAAATAAACACCATTGTAAAACCACTAGCTTCCTCGCTCCGCTCAGAATCTAAAAATAAATAACAACATTATAATATAAACTTTAGTTCGCGTTTCAAACTTGCGCAGTGACGACGAATTCGAAATATTCGTATATTGTAAAATAAAAAAACCGAAGCGGGAACCGTCGTAATCATTTCCGATCATCGTTTCTTGATCTCGTGACAACGACCTCTCGCACCTACGGCCATTATAATGTCCTCGGGGGGGAAACCATGATATATACTAGCTATAGGTACCTATGTATAACGTCAATAATAACGCCCGTCAAGTATATTTTATGCGACCGGTCGGTCGAGTATCGTGTGTGCACGGAGGATTTCGATTATCATAAATCGCAACGGGGCGAAGAAGACCCGTCCAATTAGCAGACTATATAACCCATACGGTCCTCCGGGTTGCAGTATACGTCGTCATAATATAATCGACGCTGCGGAAATAATACATCGATTGTCGTTTGTCCGCGCATTGTGCGATGTCGCGTTATTATTATTATGGTCATCTGAGGAATAAAAGCGACCGGAAGGAGCTGCGCAAACCCCCTCGTGGGGGTACAAACGCCCGTCCCTGGGGTGGCAGTTAGTTATAATTGGCATATAAGGGTCTGCCGACAAACACACACACACACACACACACACGTGATTTAAAGTTAATGCCATATACAGGGTGTTTCTGCAATGAATATCACCATTGCATGATAAACACATAGTATAGGTGTGTATATTATTATATATATTTGAGTATACGATATACTCGGTAAAGATAGACAAAAAATGATTTTCTTTAAAACAAGGGTAATTTATTTTTATTCTTAAATTCAATGTTAAAAATTCCACTCTACACCTGACAAAGTCTTCAAAATTATATGAACATAATATATAACTACACGCTTTACGGGCCGTTTTGCACCTCGCCCGCTCATATAATAATATAATCGAATACATTACCCACCGTCATCTTGTTTGATGATTAACATTAATTATACCTGTAGGAATTTAATATTATTCTGGAATGGTTTCAATGGTAAATCCAACACTTACCAGATGTGGTGTGGTTTTTACGTAGAAAAATTACTAAATAGTAAATATACTGTAGTAACTATTATATTGTTTACCAGTGTGATTATTGTTCTTACAATCGTTTATGATCAATATATTAACACATTCTAATATATAGGATTAACATTAAAAAAAATCGTTTATTATGATAAATATTGTCTAAAACTTGATGAACTTCATATTATATTTTAAACACTATAATATTATTATTACAATATAATTTAATAATTATGTGTATATTTTTGTTTTTTATCTAATATATTATTATAAAATATATCGAGTATAATGACGGACCTGTATACCAACACGTAGGAGCAATCAATATACATTATTATAATAATGCGTGGTCGCGTCGACTTGTCGGGAGTTGTCTCAAGTTCAAAAAACTTTAAACCACACTCGAAGAAACAGTTTCGTTTTCTATTACCTAGGTTCAAGCCTTCCTGTAACTATCGGTAGGTACTAGTCCGAGTATTTCCGAGCTATCGAAATGATCGTTGTAGGTACTTGGCGAAGCGCACCCTGTACAGAGCAGAGGACACTATTAAAATTAATGGATGCCCATCGCTCGCACCGATTGGCGATTACGTTATGTATCGTTATAACATCCGTGACTAAGGACCCCTTCGCAATATCGATGTGTATAATATTATGTCTCCCGTGGTACAATATCATCGTCGTAGTGTAGCTTCGTATGAGGAACAGAAAGAATGTCGAAGGACCAAAAGGACCTGCAGGAGGGGCAGAAACATGAGCGGTATATCCCACGAGTTTATAGGCACTGCACCTCGTCTTCTCCGCGATGTACCTACACATGATAATAATGTAATACTGCAACCAAGTCTCTGCCTAAACCTAACCAAGTCTCTGAGTATATCGGCGTGTGCATCATTACGCGGATCGTTTTAACATCCACGACTTAGGACCCCACAATATCGATGTGTGTAATATTATGTCTCCCGTACAATATCATCGTCGTAGTGTAGCTTCGTATTAGGAACAGAAGGAACGTCGAAGGACCAAAAGGACCTGTAGGAGGGGCTGAAGCAGGAGCGGCATATCTCACGAGGTTATAGGCGCTGCACCTCGTCGTCTCCCCGGAGTACACATGATAATAATGTAATACTGCATCCAAGTCTCTGCCTAAACCTAACCAAGTCTCTGAGTATATCGGCGGGTGCATCATTAAGCGGGTCGTTTTGACTCGAAGTATCGTTCGCATTATATATTTTGATATCGCCTCCTAAGAGTCACGGTCCCGTGCGCCGGGAAACGATCTCTGCTAAGCGTGGAGGGCTCTCCCCCCATTTCGATTATTCGCGTCCGCGACGCATTGTGATTATTTTGCAGTATCGCTTTGTTTGTGTCTTGGGGTTGCGTATGTGCGAGCCGGTCATTAAACGCAATTATTGCGCGACGACGACCACCCCTCTCGCTACGATAATAATATAATGTTATATTGTATAGTCATATTACGCGTACATTATTATTACTATTATTATCGAGTATATATTATAACTACGTCCACCAGCTCGACCGTAGTCATTTTTTGCGTCCCGGCGAGTTTTCCTGTGTATACTAACCCGACATCGATGGTTTCCGGATGACTATATACGGTTTAACGAAAGCACGCTTCCGACAACCATGCACAGTTTATAAGGATGTATGATACATCATAATATATTATAGTATATAATATTGTTATATGCATAATCTCTCTCTCGATATCTGCTAGATTTGACGATCATCTTACATATTCAAATAGTATATAATATATAGTCGTATATCATCCGGATAACATCTCTTGTATAATAGGTAGTCGGTACATCGGTTTGGTATTTTTATTAATTACTAGCTGATCCTGCACAACGTTACCCTTGAGAAATTAAATAGTACTAGTGGATTTTTACCCCGACTAAGACTCCGTGAATTGTAAGCTATATAAGACAGTTTTAACACAGTCATTGTTTGAGTAGATTTGACCGAATATAATAAATACATGTCTACAACTATTTCCAATCATAATACCTATTTTATTTTCTGTAACCTATCATGGCAACGGTATACGTATAAAACAATTTTCGTTTTTCGTGGGCTGAGTATGAACCTCTCTTTAAAATTTAAAGTTTTAAAAATTGGTTTTGAAGTGTGGGATTGCCCAAGTTCCACATTTTAGAACTATGAATGCCATAAACTTGGGTGTAGATTACATACACACAAACAAACGAACATTATCTTTGATATTACCATTAATATATTATTATATCGGGCATTCGGGTTCGGTTAAAATCACAATCGTTGTGTATGTGTAAATAATATAGGTAAGTATTAGGTATTTATTGTTATATACAGTGTTATTAGATGGTGTTGGGTGTTCGTGTAATATTATTTTACAATTTATCGTTATTAAGCGTTCACTGACTGTACGATATGTGCGAGAGGCGCTGTTTCTGCACCGATAGTAACACATACCTGTCCTACCTATGTATAGTCGGTATAGGCAACATAGATATTATTACTATACCCCACTAAAAATAAGAATAAGCCACCAGATTTAAGTTAAAAACCGGTTTTGCCCGTGGCTGCCTAGTGGCTTCTTATTTTGAACAGGGTTTTTCAAAGGAATTTAAGCCTATATTAAAATGGTCCAAAATAAAATTATACCATTACCAGGGCTCATATAAAATATAAATACGAGCTGTGCACCTCGTAGTTGTTAGAAAATAGTCACACCTCAAAACTTGACAGACCTCCTAGTGTCGACTTGTGTCTGTCAACAGCCGTCAACATTGTCGAGAGCCTCTATAATATATCATTCCCAGATTTAAAATAATTTTAATTTAATCGTTTGATAGTTTAACGTCAATATATTAGTAAAGTGTTATACTATTTTTACCTCATTTAATGGTGTTCCGTTTTTTAAAACAAAATTATATGAAGATATCCATTTTCTTGACAAAAATCTTGACTGTGACATAACTGATGTGCTACGTAACAGTTACGCCATAAAATAATTAAAAGTATATAATGTGTTTCTTGTTCGGGGATCACTATAATATGTATTGAACTGTCAGAGTTATGATAATAATTATAACACGTGAGTTTATATCGCGTATTTCTTTTCAACACGCGTATATGCATAACATTTAATTTACTTTTAAAAGTTAAAAAAAAATATTTACACATTTATTTATATACTTAAACTCGAGGTATTCTACTAAATAATTCTACTAAAAATAATAATGATGAAATTATATAAAGCATTTTATTATCAACCTCATTGGAACGAATGAATAATAAAATAATATTTTTTACTTATATGATCTATACACATTGTTTTTCATCTTACCTTGAGTAACTGGTAGATAGAGCTGTTATAGCTTTTAGAAACTGGAAAACGTTTTATAAAATCTTATAGTGGAATACAAAGGGTCAGTCATCTTCATGAAATCCCTTAAAAAGTGTTTATCCGTTTACTTAGTTACTTACCCACCAATATGTGGATATTTCTGATGTGAGGAATACACTAGTGTCTAGTAGGTACTTTTACTGTGTCTGTTAAGTGTTGACACATTTTTGAGTGTTTGGAATATAGTCTAAAACCTTCATGTGGCCCATCTATTAATCATAAATTCGGTGCAGCTCATGGCATTCTGTCTGAAAAGTTAGTACAAGATTAATATTATCATAACCTGACTATTGGTAGAAAATAACTAGAAAATCCTGGGTTAACTTTTTTAGGGCGTTTTAACATTTTATCATGTTAAATCATGTTAAATCATACTTACAAATACGTTTCTTAATGTTATAAAACCTGGAAGTATATAGCACTGTAAATATATTGATAAAACTCAATTATTTTTAGATTAAAAAATGTATTAATTAATCTAGTTTCGTCTTAGGTGGGACTGACTGGTTATAGTCACTAGACACGGATTTCAAATTTACATTTTTTTTACATACGAAAAAGCACCGGGCATATACAGGGGGACCGTATCATGCAATTGTAACGACTCTGTCTCCTCCACTGGTACTCACCCTCAGCGAGTCGCACGGGTCTCCTAGCGATAATAATAAACGAAGAAAACTATACTTCTATACATTTTTATTTTTAATTAATTATTATTTTCAAGTAGGTAGTTGGGCTTTTTTTTAAGAGTAGACGCAGTCTCAAAGTCAACAATGACTTATAATAACAATAATATTATTCATGTTATTATCAGTTTATCACAATTATATTGGGGGGGAGGGGGTTAACAGTTCTATACCATTATGGCAGTGTACCACAGTCATTCTGTGGTTTTAAATTTTTATTTTTACTGATAGTGAATTATCGTTCTCAATATTTCATTATTCTTGGTTATGCCAAAACTCACTAAACCATTAATGACTTTTATCTCATTATAATTACGTCCTTCTCCGTTATTGAAAATAATAAACTGTAAGTTTATGGCAGGTTAGAGTAGGAAATGCACTAAGACGCCTCTTGCAAATTGTTAGAAAATAATGTTTTACACTAGAGAGCACCGTTATCTCAAAATTGTGAAATTTGCCGTCACCGAGTTTTCGACTAGAAACCGACGACATACATCATATTAGTACATAAAATGGATTTATAACAATATCGCATAAACATCGTTGTATATATTATATTATATTATAATATATACAGTAATACAATAGATACATGTGTATTTTACTGTTTCGTATCAAAATAGAATGAAAAAAAATGAGGGGCAAAGAAGCTTTGTTTCTTAAAAAGCCTTTTCCTCTCCGTTAAAAGCACTACGGGACCAGCTGCAGCAGCTGCAGCCGCGTGATCGGATACTGAGAGCACGGGATGGCAAGTTGAATATTTATAAACGATTGGTAAAAGGTTCAAGTCAGATGCATTTCACGGGATTTAAACCCATTTATAAAAGGGTATTGCATCTACCCTACTGATTCCCTATCCCTCCCCCTCTGCAACATCACCATACCGGATTGGCAGTCTTAGATTGACGGCAAAGCTTTGTTAATGCCATGGGAGCGGTAACAACTGAACTTTTAGATATGTAAATAAGATTCTCCCAGCCCGTTGTTGGAAAACCTCGTCGACATTATTTTGTTGACCTATGATAAAAGTCGCTTTCGCTTCTTTAGGCTTCCGTCTACTACCGTTCTATAATAATTTGATAGAGTGAAAGAGGGTTTTTAAGTCGTTTAATGGCGCTATACGAGAGTCAGGATTAACACTTTTCCCCCTCCCTACAAGGATCCCGTAACGATTGCGTTAATTGGTTTCTCGTTTGAAATGATTAAAAATCAAATAATTCAAATCAACGAAATGCAAGAGATCGAACAATAATAATTAACATAGTATTTAAAACGGCACTAAAATCTTCAAGGTTTAAATATTTATACTTGTTTAATGGACAAAGATATTAACTGCTTAATAAAGGTTGTTCAAATAAAATGAATCGTGTACCTATACAATATTGGAACTTGTATTAATTGTAGTTTCACATGACATACATCACTTGTACCTATATTTAATTGTAGTAGTTACCTACTAGTTAGTTATTTTAAAGATCGTACAGAAATTTCAAATTTAACTCCAGCTCAAATGGAAGTATAGAACACGTCCTTTAAAAAATATAAAAGTTATAATCAACTCTCCAAGTCCACTTGACTTATGACTATAATACAACAGGAATCTAGCCACTTCTGGTTGACCAATACATGTCGTCCCTGCGGCCCGAAAGCTATGATCGATGAAATTAATCATTAAATCGTTGCATTATTATGCACCTACAATTGGTACAAGAAAATCTCTCGACCTTTCGACTTAACCTCATTAAAATACCCTAATAATACATGTATGATGTATGATGATGTATACTGTGTACACATATACGAATACAAAATACGAATATAAAATATATTTGTTAACTTTTATAACTCCTACCTATAGTGTATAGTTTATACAAACTTGAGATTATCGATAAGCAGGTATCAGCTGATTAGGCATTAGTGTATTATACCACAAAATAATAAATAAACGAACAAAAAAAAAGGTGAGCAAGTGAGTGTCGCAGTAGGTTACAACAGTGGGTCACTATAATGGATGGTATTAGATTTGAATTCAATGACATAATATCATTGTATAAGAAAAACTATTCTGAGCGAAGACGGTCAGACAGCATATGATATTAATAAGTATATTTAATATTATTGTGAATAAAGTAATTTATAAATAACCTATTTACGTGGAACCTTGTTTTAAATTTTCAATTCTTAGCTATTAAAGATATAAAAAAAGACTAAAAAGATTGAAGTTTAAAATTGTTCCTTAAACAGCTAAAGACAAGTCAAAATATTTTGAAAATGTTATTTTGTATAGAAAATGGAAATATAAACATTCAGTGAATTTTTCATGTATCTATACAGTTATTATTTTTAAATTACAACAAAATAAGAAATCGAGTGAAAATCCAATGCTGTAAAAATATGAACTTCAAAAGCACATAAAATTTAATTTGACTTTCTTGTAGAAATTTTTTTTTGATAAAAGTGGACGAACTTATGAGGAATTTTTTATTACATTTTAAATCTTAGATTTCTAAAGAAAAATGTTTATAAATTTCTAACTTAAAATAATTTACACAAACCAATTTAGCGTAATAATTAAAAGTTTCCCTTAATTTTTTTTTTCTCTGCGCTTTTGAACACTAATGGGAATATTGGATATATAAAATATAAGTAAATATTGTCAGGTTCTTTTAACAAAATAAATGTACTGGTATTTATCTTTAAAAGGATTTTTAATGTTAGTATAAATTAGTTATATATAAATAATATATAAAGTAATTAATTAGTTATTTAGTTATTTTTACTTGATGGAAAAAATTTTACTAAGATTTTTTGTCTTCCCCAATATACCAACTAGATTCACTTTCTCGTCGAACAAGATGCAGAAGTTGAAAATCGAACCATTATTTCGACTACGTATAGTGTAGACTGCAGACACAACAAATTATTATTATTATTATTATTATTATTATTTATTTATTTACAAACGAACAGTGAATAAGTACAATAAAGCGATAGGAACATTTGTTTGACACCTTTTTTAAGCAATTGCTTGTGTTGAAGGTGATGAGTTCATAATATCTTAATAACTAAAGTTTACACCGATCAGTTCTAATATTAAATTATTATTAAAAGGAGAAAGAGAAAAAAAAAAAACAAAACAAAACGTAAATTTAGAAATCGAATTAAATCCTTAAAGAAAACTTATTTGACTCATTATATAAGATTTAAAATGCTTAAAATTACTGAAATTATTAACATTAATTGACATTCTATTATATAGTGTAAGTGCTCGATTTAGGCAACTTTTATATCCAAATTGTTTGTTACATTTTGGAATAGTTACATTTATATTTTTCCTAAATAAAAAAAAAAAAAACACATCATTGTAAAATTAAACGTTTACCGCTCAGTTCAGAATCAAAAATATACAAACTGTATAGAATAAAGTATAAAATCGAATATTAGACAGCTTAATATTATTGGTCGATAATGTTCAAAAAATTATTTTTGATCCGATACTACAAGTGTAAGACTCTGACACCATCAATATGATCACGGACAGATCTAAGATATCAACTGCACGTGTTGACGTTCATTTTGTGCGTGCATGTGTGTGAGTGTGTGTGCTACATTACGTGCTAAGGTAGTGAGGTTAGGACATGCAAGTTATACGGCTCATGTAATATAAAATTAGTAAAATGGTGTAATTAATCGTCTCGTTGATATATTAGAACTTATTAACTTTGGCCGACTATATCTTTTAACTCTCGACACCGCCTCTGTCTTTAGTCTGCTACATATATTACAAGTTATAATAAGGCAACAGTCCTTTTAAGAAACGCAGCATACTCTTCGGATCATTACCAAACTCCCGGATTTAAATCTATTTTCGCATCTCTGAAGACTTTTTTCTCGTGTTGTATTTTTGTACCCACATATTGCGCATAAATGTGTTTGAATCACTGTGACTATAATATAGTATTTTAAACAGTCACGCATAAATCGTCTTAAAAATATTAGATAGGTACCTATAAACAAGTTTTCAAATGTGAAACCTACATAGGTATACACGATAAAGAACAAATAAAGTATAAAATTGTAGAATTTTTTGTACAATAAAAATAAAACGATTTAGAACACAATATGTACCTTTAATTGTATCCAATGAAAGTTTAAATCGATAATTAATTTATTAAGTATTGACCATGCATATATTATAGTTTTAATTATTATAGTAGCAATGAATTCCACTAGAAATAATACTAATTAGTAACAACAAACGGACAAACGGTTTTATTTGTAAGACACAGTTTAAACTATATGATATTGTACAGTCTAATAAATATTATTTGGAATTACCTACGTTTTAAAAGTAAATTTTAAATAGTATTATTTAGTCGGGTGGCACTACTGAGTGCCCTCCCCCATCTGTCATTCACGTTATTATGTAAATACTATATCAATATTACTTATTGTACTAAATTTTGTATAGATTCTAATTATATTTTAATAAAAAAAAAAAAAAAAAAAAAAAAAAAATAGTATTATTTAAAACTATTTTACATGGGAATAAAACATTTTGAACACATGGGTTATGATGATGGCTGAAGATCTAAAAATAAAATATTGAGTTGAAATCCCAGCAAACTCTGGTAAAGTGCACGGTAAATTTAACAGATCATTTAAAAAAGCGTAACAGTTAAATTGAGGTCATTTAGCGAGTCTAATTTTTTAAAAATAAATAATATTCCACATTCTGTGAATATTAATTAACCATACACTATATTTTTTTTGTGAAAAAAAATTGTAGTAATAGGTACAAAAAATAATATATTTACATATAAATTACAGTGGTTCGTATCAATTATACTAATAAAATACAAATTGAACCAGTGAGTTTAGTTTTGACGATAACTAAAAATATAGTAAAATCTGTTGTTTTTTTATGTAGTTGAATAACCTACGTGGCTACGTAAATCCGTAGAACTTTCTGGTCTATATAATATATATTAACTAAGTTGAATAGATATATTTTTGTTTGTATAAAGTACGACGTAATTTATTTAATTACTTATTAAAACGGTGAGCGGCGGCGGCGGCGTCGTATACCTACCGGCGAATTATTAAATCGTGTAACAATATTATAATATAACAACATTAATGAATAACGAAGAGGGCGTTAATTGATGGAGTTGGTAGGTAAAGCCTATTTAACTGAGGTACGGTTAACTTTTTTTTTCACGTTTTCCAAAATGGCGTCTCTGTCGTCGTGATTAATTCGTTTGAAATGAGCTCAGACGAGCTCGAGCCGCGCGTAGAAGGAGCGACGAAGAGAGAAGGCGCAGAGAGTGAACGCCATTAATTAACAATTTCCATCTCACAAACTTTTGCTAGTGTAAATCCGCTCGGGTACCAAAGTACACGGTTTCCGTAGTAACCGATTAACCAAATTAAAATATTACCGAAACACAACATTTTGCGTTGCGTTAAAACATTTTAAACGCCGCTTTACATTAAAAAAAACACGATATACTTTACTTAGTTAATTGGAAAAAATAAAAAAAGGAAAATGACGTAAAGAGGCTTAAACGAGTTACGTCAATTTAATTATAACACGATACACTTTATACAAATAATATATATTATATTATATATATTTACATGCATATGCCTATAACGTTATAAATTATAATAATTAATATTTATTACATGTATATATGAGGGGTGGAAATCCAAAACGTACTATTGCCAAAATTGACAAAATCGAGTTAGGTATCGATATTCTTATGGAAAAAATATCGATACATCGATTGACGTCGTCAGAATAGATCAAAACGTACTATTTCCTGGTCAAATTTGCGATTCAAAATGACTGGTTAATCCAAAACGAACCTTTTCCAAACATAAAATTGATATTTAGAAAATCAAAACGTACTTTTTCCAGTTTTACGCCAAAATGTACTATTGTATGTTAAAAGAATAGGATCAAATCATTAACTATATCAAAATGAACTCTTTCCAAAACTTATTTTTACCCATGTTGTACATATACATATTATATATAGGGAAGTAAAAATGTTATTCCAAAACGTACTAAAATTTAATTTTAAAAATATAATTAAGTTTTAAATTAAATTAAAAATGTAACTCTAGAATATTTAACACATTTGAATCGTTTTAAACATAAATAATAATGTGTTATTAAATAATTTTTTAAAAAACCTTTTTTCCAAATGATTAGTCTGGAAATGTCAAGATACAGAAAATCACTTCTCCTGAAAAATCAGTATTTTGGCAATATAGTACCTACGTTTTGGATTTCCAACCCTAATATATACGTATTGTGCTTGCTATAACAAAGTGAATTTAACTTGTGTGGTATAGATTTGTAGAAACGATAAAAGTGTGTACGCAGAGACATGTCTCGTTATTCCTCGTTATAATATTGTTAGGTAGGTATACTGCAGTATAAATTGCTGTATGATATCGATCGAAGTTGAGTCCTGGCAGCGAAATGAGACACACCGTGTTCGAGGTAATCGCCTCTGATCGAGCAAATTATTAAACTAACTGCTGTCTCGCCGGTCATGTGCTAGTGGTGGTGACGATGGGGGGGGGAGAGACATCAGCAGACGACGTTCGGGGTTCAGGGCTGAACGACTGCAGTGCCGCAGACCGATGGAAAACACGAGACGCGTCTAACAGACTTACAGACGTCTGGAACACGACGGGGTAAATGGGTGTGGACACACACACACACAAATAATATTTATATATAGGTACACTGTATTTCACGAGGAGCTATGCAGTGTGTGTTTCCTTGAGGGCGAGAGACGACGACGACGACGACGGGGTCGTATAGGTACCGTACTACGGCCAAAGTCGCAAACCGATTGACCCGACGATTGATTTATCGTGCGCACGTGAACGGGACGGACTTTGTTATATAATAATAATATACACTCACACACACACTCACGCACGTGTATAATACTCGTTAACTGTGTGCGTGTGTGCAACACAATCGTCGAAACGACAAAGGTTTACGACCAAAGTCGTGGACTTGGTATATTATATTAATATGGTAACGCGCGTGTGGTGTGCGACTTTATTATTATTATAGAATCTCGGATCGGATTACTGCACATTATAATAATAGTGTTATATCGTTACAGATCGGCGAATCGGCCAACGTGTATTGTTCTGAAACGACCGTAACACACGATCGCATAATGTTCGATATTCACAGTATAATATTTGATGGCGCCGGCTGCTCGATAATAATAATATAATAATACGCAATATGAATGCAAAATTCGATTGATTTGTATATTATAATTATTTTCCACTAGCTTACGATCGGTGGGATTATTAGGTCGTCTCGAAGGGAACAATGTTATTATTTTAGGTATAATTGGTCGTTTAGAAATATTGAAATGATTGTCACCGCGTAGGCAATCATAATAATATTATTATATAATAATATATTGCCACGGACCACGCGGTTAATCTTCGCTAATCGGGCGGTGTCCAGCAATAACAAAATATTATCTATAAACTCGTGGTCGAATAATATAGCCAATAATGCCATAATATGTTTCAACTATACGCTTTTTGCGGCTGATCTACCTGTACAGTTGGACTTTGTGTCAGTGACGAGAAATTTGTTTTATTCGTGTCAACCAATAGGTAGATTTATCGAATCCTCACTAGCAGTATTATGTACATGTCAACGATCACTTAGGTATTGATTGAAAATCACCTGTTAAAATTCAGCTTCATCGGTATTGTTAAAAATGTAGACTATGTTATACAATATACAATATACTTGATCCATTACCTATTACCATTGTAATAACTAATAATATTTTTAACTGTATTCGATAAACATTATTTTTAAGTCTAGAACACATCATGACAATTATATACATATTAATATACATTGCTTATTATTAATTATTAACTTTTTACAGGCAACGAAGTGCGCGGGATCAGCTAGTATTATAATTATATACTACGTTACACCATAATTTTTCGTTTCCGCAGTAGCTGTTGATTATGTTAATCGGTCCCAAAAAGGTAGGTATAGATATTTTTTACTGTACCCTTGCTGCGCAGCTGTACCCCTATTTCTCATTGGTATAATATAATATAATATTATTTATGTAGGACTTTCAGAAATAAAAACAAATTGAGCAAATTCCACAAAATATATGCATATAATGTATATTATATATAGAGGTAGCTGCTGGGACAAATAACACGGTCTTGCTTTTAATTCGTTTTAAATTTCATTATAATCCATTGAGTAATTTTATTATATACAAACACGGAACCAAAGCATTAGTGAAAAAAAAAACTACAGATTGTGTTATTGCCCTAATTGCAAATAGGACTTAATGTGTGTGTGTGTATGTGTTTTTTTTTAGTCATCCGCGGTGGTAAAGGGGCGTATAATCGACGGGAATGATGTATATACGCCTTTTCCTGGCTCAAATTTGATCAATCACCCACAGAACCACACACACACACACCCATGATGTATATTCTCGTCGTCGCGACCGCGTGATAAACGTGATTTTGATTAATAAACGTGGATTTCCTAAAAAAAAAATAATAATAATAATAATAACAATAAAAATAATAATGTAATACCTAACCGTTATGTCCTAACGTATAAAAATTACATCATGTTGACAATAGACATCACGCCTATCAACGTATATAATATTACAGATACATGATATAAACGGCAGCTACAATATAAAATATTATATAATAGTGAAATAAAAATGCATATTTTTGTTTACCATGTTAATAATGAGACTTGTATAATATAATATAACTTATTATGTACTGAAAAAAAATAATCTTTCATTATATACGTTTATAGGAATATTATTATTTTATATATTTAATAATGTAACATTAACATTGAAATATTAAATATTAAATAGCGCTTCTCGAAGATTTTGTTATTTAAAAAAAATTGTAAATTAACTAGGCATAGGTACATTTAGGAGCGTATACTTACCATCAGCCTCCGCACTTTATATTAGTAAACCATCACATGAATGGAGCACTAAATTGCATACGATTGATATCACTTAAATATATTAACACTTTTATAAAACAATATATTACATTTTATGGGTGATTTGAAAAATGCAAATGTTCACAAAAGCTGTATTATAATAATTTTAAAAAATCATACCTATGTTGATTTTTCATTAAAATTTGTGTAATTCATTAGTTATTATAATTTTTTTAATACCTATGTAGGATCTGTGAAACGAGCTTTATAATAAAATAAAAATAGCTATTTTTATTGTATAAATTTAAATATAATACCCCTTCGTGTACACCGATTTCAAGAGTTATAAAATATATTAAAACCTCATCCTTTTTGTGTTTTGTTGTTAATATAATTTTCTTTTTAAACCTGTACTTACAAACATGAAAATGGTGAATATTTTAGGATTATCCTGGGAATAAAACATCACCTCATGAAGTGCTTGTGTAAAATGTCTTAACCATAAGATCTAACTTACGAGATCTCTGAACTGAGAGTGCCAATTCTCACCGCTTAAACACACACTCAAAAGTTTATAATACTTACAAAGTAGGTAGTAATGAACGACAACTGACTTGGAAGAATGAAGATTATACAGCAGTATGAGTTTACTGATACGATAATTAATGGGGTAAAATAACATTGTAAAAACCCCAAATCGTTAAAACAAATAATAAATTAAGCAAGTTGCTGCTGATAACAATATTAGCATAATATAACCTACTTTGAAGTTCTAATCGTTATAGCAGAACAACACAGTTCATTTTAAATTTAACTCGTGGTAAGCCGTATCCTGAACGTATCATTCTGACTAAATCCATTATTGTATTATTGTATACGTATAACCGCATATTAATAGTAGCGGTAACAACAATATATTTTGCTATAAATACTAAAGTCGAAGACCCCTTTTGATTATATTGTTCCAATTATTATATTATAATGTCCCTTGTTCATTAAGTAAATATAAATCTTTTATATTATTTATTAATAATACCATTGATAGTATTTATAATCAATGATAATACTATTGTTGAGTAAAAAAAAAATACAGTAAGTTTTATGTAAAAAATAATTATTAAGTACCTATAGGTAGGTTATATTATATTAATTTTAAACTCATATACAATAGCATTGTTACATCTGTATTCCGAAACCCAATCCTGGTAATGTTATTACTAGGGAATGGATTTTATTGTAAATACATATTATATTTTTATTGGAACGATATTTTTAATCTGACAAAAAATGTGTACGATTTAAATCATTCTAATTAAAATAAACCCAAATTTATTTTACATATTATTTTGGTATAAATACATATTTTATAATTTTTTATTTTTTTTTCATTTTTCATGGACTTATTAGTTATATTACATAGATAGGAACATAGAACACTGTTTGAATTTTGTTACACAATTTTACTATACACTGTTTGTTTTTAATTTTGTTATTAGATGTTACATAATATGACATATAGGGACGTAGTAGGGCATTAGTCGTTAGGTTCATGACGTTTACATTTTCAAACATAAGTAATTTACACAAAGTTTCTAAGATATTAAATACATCTGCCACATAATATCTAACTGGGCACATAAAGTACGTGACTTGTTTAAATTGTATGTAACCATGATAGTTTTTATACCATGACCTACTAGTAATAGCAATAAGTTGCAACTTGAAACTTTCTATAAAAACTCCTCTCATTACTGATAATTTAATGAGTTAGTAATAACCAATAAAAATTGAAATTTTGGTATTATTTAGGCACTAAAAATCATAAATCTTTATTCAAATTATTTATTATTTACACCAGGTGTCAGGTACCAACATCTAAAGTCAACATGTGACATGTTATAAATACTAGTAGCCCCCAAAAATAATGTTAAGGTAAAATATAAAAAAGAAAGACTCCAAAGGTATTCCAAAGTTATTATTTCATATAAGTATAGAAAAAATGTCAGTGTTGTTTTAAATTATTACTCTTTACTATATTTATTTGCCTTTACACATTTTTACATATTTCAGCGTTAATTGTTTCCCCTAATTCATTGATACTTTGAACACTTGATGGAACTGATTGTCCATATTTCCCGAAGGTTCACTCTTCTGTAAAGCTACTTTAAAATCTTTATCACAATATAATGCTATAAAATACAGATCGTGGCGATTAGTAAATTTGAATGTACCTATGGGTACTTTTTAATAACTTATATTTATTGTGATATGGTCACTGATAACCACATTTTAAATGATTTTCATTTATTTTTGATTTTAAATCTTTTTTTTTTAATATAAAAAAAATCTGTACATTTAATTTGTATAGGCTGCATATAATACAACATGAATGACTTGAGTTTTTATTTTTCATCACCATTTTGGGATTGTAATTTAAATAATTCAATGGTAAAAAAATACAAGTCGTGTTGGCCCCTCGGCTATAGCCCCCTCCTTAACCACCTCCCGACCCCATGAATAAGCGCAACTGATGTAACATTACCAATAACGGGAATTGAAATAATAAACTGAATGTTAATAACATAATACTACCCATATAACTTGATACATTTTTAAATTTTAAAACAAACCCATCGTCGTGCTGTGTTATTGTTAACAAAACTGCCGTTACGATAATTAACATTATAATATTTATAACACTGTAGATAAATGTGTGTTTATGCGACACGCCGGTACGATTGCACTTATAATTTACACAGAATTTAAAGTAATAATATAATTATGTTTAAATGTTTATTCAGAAAACTTAAGTTAGTCGTTGATAATAATTTTCCATAGTTATATTGACTCGAGTAATATTTCTCACTGCAGAGACGCGTATTTGTAATCATACGTAATTATTAAGAGAAAAACTTTTTACTGCAGCGACACGGTGTTCGCTGAGAGCAAATTTTCACTGTATTTTCATAATTTATATTGGCGTAGCGACATTAAGAATAATATCTGCAAAATATTTTACTGTATACTATTATATACGCCAAAATATAATATTATCGTTTCATTACGAGACTGTCTCTATTATACGTCGCCAACATTACAGACGGAGCCCTTTTAGTTGTGTCACAGTTAAAGTTTTTAAGTCAAAAACAATGTCATCGGTGTCACGTGTATGTGGATACATACATTTCCCTCCCTCCCGTCACAAGTAGCGTAGTTATTCAAACAGACTGTTACCTGGTATTGGTTTTTCATTTAGCATCAGACAAAAATAAAATAAATTATGAAAATACTTTATAACACATTTTTATAATATAATATAATATGGTCATTGAATAGTGAAACTTTTATATAAAAGCCACCGAAAATACTATAATTGATGGTCTAGGCTTTGACGCGACTCAAATTGTCGAATATAGTGGTGGCTGATCCAGGAAGTTTATTGGATAATTTATATCCACTATATTATTATAAGTTGTGTAACATTATAGGAATTGCATTAAACTGAAGAATAATACAAATATTTTGCTATACGCATTATGCACATCAAACATATTATTATTAGGTGGTGAAAAAACAGATAATATTATATAGCCATGTATTTTGCACCAAATTAGGTTAAGTTCAATTACCCAACCTACTAAAAAAAAATGCTACCAGACTATACGAATAGTTAAATAAATAAAATTATTATTAAATATTAATGTTCTACTTTTAACTTGAGATGTTAAAACTTAAAAATAGTTTACAACGTCTCATTTGACTTGGTAAACGACTTTCAGAACTAAAATTTTATCTTTAAAACCATTTGATGGTTGAAAATGTTTTTTTTTTTTTTAATGCAGGATGCACGATAATATATTTTATCTAGTTAATAGTTTTACCTTAGAATCGACAATTTTTAAAATTATACTTTCAATAAATTTTATTCTTTCCTAAAAAATTGGCTGGTTAACCGTTTTTATCATATTTTTATATTATTTTGTTGAAACGGTTTGCTTTTTATTGCTTATATACCAAACGATCGATGCGATAAGTTTGTTCCCATTTTGTGGTAATGTCAAACGTTTTTCAATTTCGGACATGTCCCATATTCTTATACGAACGTTATTAAGAATGTCTGCTTCCATTATAATATTAAATATATACATATATATATTATGTGTGTATGTGAAAGTACTAATGTATTTTTTCCATAACCATATTATGTAGTGTTTACGACACGAGGTTTGTTAAATTCGGGGTGAACCTCGTGTCCGTTCAGGTCGGTCGGTGATGTTTTGTTTTATATAAATACATTTTTCCGGCTAGTTGGAAAATGGAAAATATATACTCCCCAGCAATCAGCTCGAATTGCCGCCGAAAGCGCGTCAATATATAAAACGTTGAAAAGACAATACGAGACTTCAGTGGCGTTTTTCCTGTTTTTTTCCCTCCCCCCGCTGGCCACTGCGTTCAGTTAATAATGTCCCCGGGGATGGATTCAGTTAACGCGGACCCTAAATGTAATGCAACGGATACCGTGTGCGCAAAAAAACCCATTAGCCGCACGCTACCGGCTATAATACGACACTCGTCACGTCACTCGACACCTAATAACCTGATGGCGAATATTTGATATTTTATACTGCTATACCGCTGCTGCACTGCAGCTCCGTCGCAAAAGACGGAGCGGGGGCAAACCAAACGCAATAAATAATAATAATAATAATAGTAATAATAATAATGATGATAAATAAATAAAAATCACGATCGAATAAAAAATTAATAGGCCCGTAAATAAATACGTCACGTAGGCTCCAGCTATTTGTACCCGAATTTTAACGCCATCGGACCGTATACTATTACGAATTTGTCAGCAGACTGCGGAGAAAAAGCGAAAAAAAAAATCTGTTTTCTTGTAACATAAAAGAACAACCCTTAAAAAATCCAAATCGACACAGAAAAAGAAAATAATAAAGTGGCCAAATGCTATTTTATTTATTCTTTTATTGAGTGCTTTTTCTCCTTCACCCTTCGGGGTATCTTCTAAATATTTAAAACAAAAGAAACTGCTTTCTTTTTTTTCTCTTCTCTTTCTTAGTCTTTTTTCCGTACCATAAGGTTAAAAAAGCTGTTCCGAGAGCACAGTCATAATGCGACAATCCCCACATAAACACCACCCTCCGGGGACTTTTATTTTATACTTTAAGTTTTTTAGAGGTTTTTACATTATAATACGAGCTAAGAAACGACACACCGACCAAATAGCAAAGTTCTCAGATTAAACTTTCATTCTACTCTTGTTCACACCCCTAAGATTGCTATACAACAGCAGACATTGTTTCTCTTTTGTTCCCTACATTCGTAATAGAACAAATTGTACTTTTCTTTATGTACACAAACTCTATGGTTAAAGAACACCTTTCATTTTTGCTAAAATCATTATTTATTTTCATGAGGAAAAGGTCAATTATCCATTCTAAAAAGTACTTTTTAAAGTTATCAAGTTTAATTTAGTTTGTTTAAATATTATAGTTTTTGAACGTTGGCTAACGAGAGTTAAAAATTTGTGTTTTAAATCATTTTTTATTTTTATTTTTTGTAAGATAATCTTATTAACTTTATAGTTTAGTTGATCTCGGTTGCAAGAAAAGTATAAATGGCCTATTAATATTTGTTACGTATTTATAAGAACATTTTAAAAATAATCGCATTTTACGATCACATTTCTGGAGTCTAATTTTTTTTTCCTTCACAATATTTCTTTCAATTACGAGTAGGTTAATTTTATACTATAACGCAATCGAAATTTTACCAGTTGGTATATTCACTGCACATGGAAAAATCTTATACTTCAATAAGTATAAACAGTATAGTAATGGCCAATGGGTACAATCATATATAATATAATGAGTTAACGTATTATTAGTTTTATTATCTATTATAACTATAATATTATATTGAATGGAATGATAATTGCATACATTGTGGTACGTAAAATGAAAAAAGGCATCGATTGCCCATCATAAAACAAATCACTTTTTTAATTGTTGAAGTTTTCTATATACTTAAGTACTTAACTGCTTGTGAATTGTACAAATTGAAATCGATGCCCAATTAAACCATATAGCTGAGTTAATGATTTATTTATCGCTTCACAGATCAATCTTCACTACCTGCGCGTTCAGAGACGATGATTAACGCCATTCGCCGCTATATCGCCATCATCATTAATGAAGATCGGCGATTGATGGATTAACCGTAATTCATTTCTAGGTCCGACTTTACCTGCGACGACGGCTATAGCTGCCACCCCACCTAAGTGTACAAGTTTTGTTGTTCCCACCCCCGGGAACTGTCCGAATTTCGTTTCGTTCGTGCGCCGACATCCGACATCCTATATATTATGTATATACCGGGGCCGCCGCCGCCAGGGGAAGTTTATCCCGGAAACTTCAGACGGAGGAGTCCCGTCAAGGGTTGGCCTGCATTGTTACACAGTCACCGGGAGCGGAGTTCACGGGCTTCTCTGCAGCCAACCCTCCGGTGGACGAGCTTGATCTGTACATCGCCCACGGGCGTCAACCGTGTCCCCGGGGGATGACGAAGGCCCGATCGCGAAGCGACCGCCGAAACTATACATATTATATTACTATAACCTAACAGATACGCGTATAGTTTCGCCACTATAAACAGTTTGGTAAACAGCGAGAAATCCAATCGAAAAGTTATCCTAATGGATTTCAAACGTGTTTCGATGTTTAAATTATATTATATATATATATATATATGTATATATATTATGTGTGTGTATGTGTGTGTGTAATTCAGTCATACGAGTTTCCATTAAGCTTCCCGAGGGGGTAGCAAACATTTTAACTAATCGTTAGAAACTGCGGCAACCACAAACAAGCTAAAATGAGTGTCTCGCGTCTCGGTATATAATACATATCAGATATTTGAACTTAGCAGTAGAGTAGTGACGTCGGTCAAACACACAGCAGTATAATTATTATGATGTACCGTTTAGTAATATGTCATATGGATAGTATGCATATCAATTATTGCGCAGATAACGAGAGTTGCAGTACAATACACTACATTTACAATATCCTAATATATAAAATGACAAGTTATATTATAATATTATTATAATAGCACAGTCACGAGTCACACACGAGAATAAGCATCATCTATCTACAACCGCACCGAGTAGACCTACCAATCACCGGTCTATATAATTAGTTAAATACTTTAATGTCTACATAATAATATTATTATGATATTATTAAAAAACAATTTTAATATTATATGATATAAAAACATACGATATTATGCGTCATCGCCCAGAACAATAATTATTAAGTACCCTGCAACATGACTATCAGTATTATGAAATACCTATAACTATCTAGATAATAGATATATTGTATATAGTACTAATTATAACCAATGATCTTATACTTAAGTCGTCGTGTAAACGATTCGTTGGTTTTTGGTATTATATTTTCAATACTATAAATCAGGGGTCTCCAAACTTTTTTATTCAAGGGCCACAAAAAAAATCAAATGCTCTTAGCGGGCCAAACGTTTATTAAAACATATAATTTTTAACTTTATGATAATATAGGTACCTATATAAATAATATATTTACTTTATATTTTTGTATAGAATATTGTTTACTTTACAATATACTTAAATAAAAATAAATAGGTATAAATATAATATAATATAAATACATTATTAAAATAATTTTTTTATCTTTATTTACCTATGGGTCCTATATGCGGGCCACGGGCCGGTTAAAACTTGTTCGCGGGCCGCATCCGGCCCGCGGGCCGTAGTTTGGAGACCCCTGCTATAAATGATTACAATGATACAATATTATAATATGGTACAGGGTGAGCTGCCACCGTGCGTTTTTGACCGTTTTCCAGTTATTATAGATTAACACATTAAAACGAAAACACCCGGTGGCCAACCCTGTATAATATATTATATACACAATAATAATTTATTATATAATATATATATATTAAACACATACACAAATACCACACAAATATATACTATATATTTTATTATGATATAATTAAATTGTAATTATCGTAATCGGGCGACCGTATAACAAACAAACCGCCGAGGGACGACGAAGGGATATAAGGGTGGTGGGGGCCGGAGGGGGGTTTCGGCGGTCTCTTATTATTATCATTATACACACACACACCCACACACCCACCCACACACACACACACACAAACCCACACGCGCAAACAAACACACACACAAGCAAACAAACACACACAATGGCGCGCGCGGTCAGGACCGTACTCGCGCGCGCGGGATGGATGATGGGCACGCGAGGTCGGCCCATCAAAAAACGATTTAATTATTTATCTGGACGGATGCACACACCGCCGCCGCCGCAACCACCACCACGTGTCCCCCGGGCCGATGTCTCGTGTACACCGAGCGTTTTGACGATCGAACGCCGCCGCCGACGCCGCCACGGTCGTCGTAGTCGTATAGTCACCGCCGCCGCCGCCGCACAATACAAATACGCGCGGCGCACGGCAATATTATAATAATAATGAAAACCACCGCGACCGCCGCCGCCGCTCTTTTAACCGCGGCACCCTCGCGCTACCCCTTCCCGGCTTCCCCTCAACGCCCCTCCAGCCGCTCGCCGTCGCGTAATGGGAGAATCATATTTTTACTCTGTGTACGCCGAGCACACCAAATCAATTTGACCGCTTGACGGATCATGTTGTTCCGCGAATCATTATTATTATTATTATATATAGGGCGCCGCCACCGACGTGATTTAACATCTATATCTATCTCTCTCTCTCTCTCTCTCTCCCTCCCTCTCTCTCTCTCTCTCTCTCTCTCTCTCCCTCTCTCATTCTCTCTTTCCTGCAGCTATCACATTCCATCTCTCTCACGCAGTCACTCATTCATATTACGTATCTCTCTCACAGCCACCCCGCTCTCATCCGGTCACAGCACATAGCACACCCTGTCGCCGTCTCTACAATATTATAGCCGCTTCCCTCCATTCGAATCCGTATTATTATTATTATTATTATTATTATTATTATTATTATTGTTATTAAGTAGTAGTAGTAGTACCAATTCCACGGCTACGGTATCGATCGCAAATATTGACTTATGACCCGGAAGTGTAATATATAATAATATATTATAAAAATTTATTTTTAATACCGACAGCATCGCGAATTGGTATATAATATTAACTTAACTGTCTATATAATATGCGTGCTTATTTCACATGAGCAATACCCATAGGCGCAACTAGTGGGGTCTTGGGGGGTGGGGGGAGGCTTATTAGCTCAAATATTTCTAAAGCCCTCCCAGATGAAAAATAATGAATCCCAGAATTTTGTATTCGGTACTTATGGTCCCCTCAAAATGTATGCTCTAGTTGTGCCTAATATGGCAATTATACCCATAAGACACGGGATTTGTGCACACATCGAGTTTGCGGCATACAGAGATGGAGTAGCGAGACTGCAAGAATCTTCTGAAGAGAGATTGCATCCTAAAAGTGCAATATGTATATATAGGTAGTATAAACTATGTATAGATAATATAAAAATGGTGAGTTATATATTATTATAGAAATGTTTGGAGAAACGTCAAGTAGGCAGCGTTGATGAAACTCAGATTCGTTGATCAAATGTGATTATATTATCTTATTGCTTTCAAATTTAATATCACTGCATCAGCTCACACCGAGGTGAGCGAAGCAATCGATGAGAGTATACCTATTCAACTCCCGCGTCCAGCAGTCTCTGATGCGGATTTCTCTTTTCTTCATTTTTTATATTATTATTCACTTCTTTTATTATTCTAATATTGTACATACATTTGTAACATTTAAAACAAAAAGTGTAATGATTAAATACAAATAGTATACATAAAATATGTAGTTTTTGCTTGGCCACATATTTTAAAAACATATTAGTAATTTTAATGTTACTCATATTTTTTTTCAATATTTAATAACAATGGTGTAAACCTGCAGTGGTCTCAAACATGTGGCACACAGTGAACATTTATTTACAAATATGAATAAATATTGTTAAACAAAAAATCAATATGTATAGGTATATCTTTGTAATACTCCTATATAGTATTAAAATATAAAGTTAATATATTATAATAATATTATAATCAATAGAAGAAATTAATTTTGTCCGGGAACCTTTGATTTATAAATATATAGATTGTTGGTAATTTGAGTTTGAGACCACTGGTGCAAATATTGAGTGTACCTATATTTATTATCATTAATATTACATCGCACATAAATATTGTTTTTCATAAATTATTCTGATAAAATAAAATAGCAGCAATATTCATATTCAACGAGATATCATATTATACTAAACAAGGTAACACACTATATTGTGAATAAGCCATCAATAGTGAACTTATTTTATTTATTTTATAAAATATTTAACTCTGTTTAATGCAGCTGAGAATCTACCTCAAATATACGTTTTGTATTTCTTTTGTATTTAGAATTTATAATAATAAACCCAAAAGGATACTGGCCAAATGTTTTTTTTTAATGTATATAAACGATAAACCTTATCAAAAACTGAACACTTGCATTAAACAAAAGTATTATATTTTGAATTTTCATACTAGCTCTGTTATAATCCGCGAAGCAATTATTGTTGTCATTCGACTGTTTAAGTGGCATACTCGCCCTAGTGTTGTGGATGTGTGCAATTTAGGGTGATAATCAGATATAAGCTTGGGCACTATAATGGAAAATTGGATTATCGCCGAATGTGATGGAAAATCATAGCCCGTTTAAATCCATCAGAGTTTCCACTAGATGGTTCTATAATGTTTTGTTTATAAGCCCTTATATATTTTACTGCTGCGAATTTAAAGCAGAAAAAATCACACAATGAATTAATGTTTTATGAATGTTTTTAAATACGTACCCAAATGGGAATTATTTGAAAACATAAATTAAATGGTACCTAAGTATAGATGTATGTATAATTTGTCGTATAATTGTACGAGTAGAGCAGCAAAACTAAAACGTAGAAGTTATATTATTTAAAAACAAAAAGTTTATGTTTTCCTCCTCTGGGTCCTGTTTAACGGAAAGCTGTAATAATTAATTAATTAAAATTACTACCCCCAGGCCCGAGTGGTTCCGGATTCAATGTTTGGAATATTATTTAAATAACAAAATATACAAATACATTAATCTGGCCGATGAAACATAATATTTTATTTAGGTAACGACGAACCGTTCAATCTGAATACGAATCAAAATCAGTTTGAATATGGTCCAATATTGCTGTGAAATGTCAATGTAGGTACCTAATCTGTTTCCTATACCTATAGACCTACGGAAATATCTACTAATAGCTTACGTAGGTATATTGAATAATATAAATTCCTTACGTGTTTCCATGTAATGACCTAACACACAAACATCATGATAACATTATATAGGCACACTATAGCTGACAACCAGTAACCGCATCACCTCCGGCCGTCGGCGTATATCCATAGGTAAATAGGTTCAGCTATAGGGTTAAAATTCTGGAGGGGGAGAGGGTAAAGCCCACCCAACAAAACTATATTTACTTTAAATAATCCTGCATAGGGGGCTTTTATCAGAATCAATAAGGGATATTTTGAGGGGGCTAAATCGTCGTCAGGGATCCAAGCCCCCCCCTAGTTGCACCACTGTAAGGCAATGTATTATTGTATATTATTTTTATTCGTGATGATGACGATCGTCAGATGATAGGTAGACACGACACGGTCGACACGAGAACGACGCACGCGTGGCTGTACGCTCAGTACGACTTGAAAGATAAGTGCCGATTGTCCGTGAAATGCAGGCAATTACAGTAATTAATGCTTCAGATAATTTGCATCCGTTTTTCTTTTTATATACGCGTACCACCTATATAATATCTCTGGTACCGTTTGCCAAGACGAATTTCGTCTCATAGTATGCCCCGAACCCTCACCGCGACGGCATATAATAGCAACGTGACGATGATATCATAATGACAATAATAATAGTAATAATAATTATTATAAAAATAATAATATAATAGTATTACGCATGCCACCACAGTACCTAAGTGTGTACAATATTATTTTCTTTTTTCCGGTCGTGTGTCTCTCACATGTGCAGCTCCCGCGGCTGGCACACATAATATTATACGCAATGTGCGTGTGTGTGTGTGCTCGAGTCTGTGTGTCCAAAAGCCAAACAATCTTAATTAGTTGTAAAGATTTAACAGTCCGTGTTGTTGTGATGACGTCGACGGTGGCGGTGGCGGCTTTACATACCGCTCTCAAAGCATAATAATAATAGTAATAATAATATTCCGTCGTTAATATAATTTGTATGATATCCGTAAGGTAATTAGGCTCTCGGTAATTATTACAAGAAAGAGATCATTAACGAACAGCATTTTTGTTTGTGTTTCGGAAACGCCTGCTTGTGCTGCCCGCCCGGCCGATAAATGCCGACAAAGGGACCAGCAAACGACGGCGGTGACCTTATTTTTTCAAACTAGTCCATCTGTTTTTTTTTTTTTTTTAGGATAACGTCAAATTCGATACGGGGACGACAATTTTTCTTTACTACTCCGCCACCCCATAGAGTCTATGGGGTGGCAACCTGCGGCTCGAGGGTCACATGCGGTTTTTTCGATCTAAAGTTGCGGCTCTTCAGTTTCATACTAAAAAATTAACCATTTTATTTAAACATAAAAAATATTGAATATGTTTTGTGCGAAAAATATTTGTTATTATATGAATAAATATTATGTATTGTTTATTTTAAATCAAAAATCAAATATATTTTCTACTATAATATTGAAACGAACATTTTAGTAACTCTTTAAAAACTGGGAAACTTTGTTAATTGTAACTTTTGGCCCTTCCGTCTCAAAAGGTTGCCGACCCCTGCCATATACACTGTTTAACCGTACGACGACGACGATACAATTCATCATCATATATTCATCAGCTTACAGTTCCCGCAGTAAATAATTATAATGAATCCATAATGCAGTTATAACATTAATAGGTATAATAATGCGATAATAGCAAATATAAAATCTTAGTAGGTACCTACAAAAAACAATCAAGTGAATTGAATGATTCTTAAGTGATATAAAGTTTATTTATAAATTTAATTAGGGATAACTGATGTCATCTCAATCGTTATTATGATAAGTGAAAAAAAATGATTTACTTTGATATAAATATTATATAGGTACTGTATTATATTATGATCAAAGAGGAATTTTCAAAAAAGTTTTATTTTGATTTAAAAAAATAGGCCAATCGTGGAAGGCGGAACCTACAATATGTTAGAATATTATCAATAAATAAAGTAAAATAATATGAAACGTACTTTTAATAAAATATCGTCTTATATTAATACGCATTTATATATTACCTGTTTAGTTACATTAAATATCTTGATGATTACATTTACACTTCGGTCACTCGCAGATCACAACATCATAGTCCATTTTATGACTGAATTGTGTATGGTGCACACGTGTCACGTTTATATATTATATTTTGGCTAACTCGTCTAACTATCGAAAGTTAAGCTATTATACTTATACATATAATAACAAAATATATACCTAACAATATATTACTCGTGACACACATGAAAACCAAAATAATCATTTTCATAGTGATAATTGTACTATGATATTGTTATACGGCATACCTATATATAGCCATATAGGCTATATATTGTAATGTATATATTATACTATTATGTAGGCACATGTACGCACACAATCGCCTACGTCATAATATTATACGAAGAAGAAATCGTGTGAAATCCGTGTCCGAGTCCGGTGTGACCCGCAGGGGAGGACATCCGAAATCCATTAGCGGCGCAACAACGACGACGGATACAAATCGCCCGGGGGCGAACACCGGACCGAATATCTCTCCCCCCACCCACTATTCACTCAAAATCAGGGCCTATCTATCCGTCTATCCATCCGATGGCTCTACTCCGCTAATTTGCGATCGCTGGCCTTCACACGCACACCTGCTGCAGGCGTTTTGCGGAGTCGTAGAACGCAAAAACGTTCAAACAATCAGACCTACACATTGCAGAGAATGGCGTTAATATTATTATTAGGTATATTATAATGTGCTGGGAAATGTTATAATATTGTATTTGAGATATTTATATGCGAGTAGTATACATGTACCTACCTATATAGATATCCTCAATTTGTTGCTCATTTTGGAACATTGCAGAACAAGTGGTAGTCAAAATACTAATATAGTAATTGGCAGTATACTATAACATTATAATAATTAGTGAGTTAATTCAATCGCTATATATTCTATAATTTAACTGAAATTCTTATATAAGTATTAACTATTAAGTAGACAACTACTACCTTTAATGTAAGAATTTAGTAATAAAATCTATATAAACGTGACTAACCTGACGCTTATTAAACTTAGATATACCTATTATAATTAATCGACCATATAATGTAAAATATTCAGTCAGAAATTATTCAAAACCTATCCTAAGTCGATATTATAATAATATATAAAATTATAATGAATAAGCAACACGAATCCATCACTCCATATTCCACCATAAGTATCAATTTATACAATTAATTTAGTATAAGTATAATGTATATCCATTATCCACAAATATACATGATTGTGTTGAACCTATAGGTAGCTACAATAATTAGCTCATTAATAAAATAAATTCTGTTGTAAAAAACATATCAAACAAAATTAATAACAAAATCAATAAATCATTAATAAATTAGTTTTTATAATATTTGGTTTTGTAATGTATTTGACTGTTTTATATTATTGTGTTTTTCTGTAATTCAATTTGTAATCGATAGTAAATTATGTTACACCCTATACATAAAAATAAATCTACATAATATAATTATATAATTATAATCTTCAGATGTTAAAAGATATTAAAAATTTAAAAATAATATTTTGTCGATTAGCTTTATTTTTCTACATATTTTATTAATGTGTATTAGTGTATACATATTTTCGGCACAATATTTGTTATGGTTATATATTATAATAAATAAGAAAATAAGAAACAAATTTAAAAAAGTGGGTCGCTGTAATGGATGGTGTTAAATTTGAATTCAATGATATAATATTATTATATAAGAAAAACGATTCTGAGCGAAAACGGTCAGTGAGCCTATATTACTAAGTATATTTGATGATATTATTGTGAATAAAGTAATTTATATATTATTTACCTATTTACGTGGACCCTTGTTTTAAATTTTCAATCCTTATAAGCTATAAAAGTTGAACATTTTATAAATTTTTAACTACAAAATAATTATTAGATTTTAAATATTATAAATTTTGTCAAAATTCGAACTTCAAATACCTATACAAACAAATTGGGCCAGTGTATTTTTAAAATTTTCCAATTGCTATTGTAACATATATCAGGAGCCTTGCATTAAATTTTACCCAACAAATAAAATTTTATTGATATTTATCGAAGAAAAAACTAAAAAAATTGAAAACTGGCAATGTCCTTAAATAACTTAAAAAGAGTCAAATTATTTTCAAAATGTTATCGTGTATAGAAAATGCTAATATAAACATAACATACATAAAAAAAAAAATTAAATTAAAATTAAAAATTAAAAAAGAACACACATCATTGTAAAATCAATACATTCATCGTTCCACTCAGAATCTAAAAGTAAATCAACCTACATTTTAGAACAAACGAATATTATTTAAATTGAATATTGGTTATAACTTATAGCCTATAGGTTTCAGATTAAACTATTAAACTTTACTTAAACAAAAAATTTGATCTAAAATTATACGAAATACCTATGTCTTATCGTAAATTTAAATATAATAGTTTTTAAAAATATGAGAATTTAAATATAGTAGGTACGTACAAACATTAATAACATTATGCTTCTTACTATAATATAGTGCTATAGAAATTACATATTTTCGAAATCATGTTATATCACTGCTATTAAATTTGTGAAAAAAAAATGTTATTAGGTAATATGCCTATATTTGACCTTGGAGATTCGTTCGAGAATACTTTTTATTTTTAACTGTACGTATGTTCTATAATAGGAAACACCTTAGTTTGGGATTATAGTCTTTGATCGTCAAACAAGTTCAATTAAAAAGTGCTCTAGAGTTTAGACCAATATATGCGTTCTCGTGCGCAAGGTCTCAGCAGATTGAAAGTAAAAGAATACAAAAACTCTGAAGTTGTCGGAAAGGCGTCAGCCAGCTCAAAGTTTAGAACAATAATCAATTTGTAGTTTGCTACACTCGCGGTACAGCTATAGGATAGCATGAACGCGAAAGAGTGAGAGAGATATGAAGTGAGCGGCAGCAAGCTAGGGGTGGGTCGGCATTATTATGGAATTAGCGACCCTCGTGTAGCTGTCGTGTCTTCGGTTTAACGCCACTACCCCTACAAAGATATCCTTATACGCGAGCAGAGCTATATAGCGTACATGTATTCGGGCTTAACGTACACACATGCACAAACGTATGTAACAGCTGCGCCAGCTGCCAACCCTCTGCTTAGAAAATAATACATTTCATTCTACGACTAAAAAATAGAACAAAATAATAATAATAAATGAATTGATAATTTATTTTTGACGATTTTAAATCGTTATTGTAATTCAATCAACACTCGTAAGTCCGTGGTTACATCCGAAATATTGTGCACCTACTTCTGTAGTAAATTATACATAGACGTGATATTATAACAATACGGAACTACTATAAAAATATGGAACTACAACTACTATAATACTACGAAACATCAAGGTTGATACCGTTACCTTCTGCGATAAAACATTGAATGAACGATCAAGAATTTTATCATATTTCATTCCTACCTTTTGGCAATTTAATACAAGTCACTTAAAGCCAATCAAATATGTCAATGGTATACGGAGTGATGTATTAAAATGACAATACGTAAATGAATAAAATATATATACTTAAATATATTTAGGTACCAGGTATAACAGAAATAACTACCTAATAAATGTAATTAAATAACTAGGTATGTAATACCGTTTGTTCTTATTGATATTTCATTTTATTTTATTTAATAATTAGGTAATCTTTTTATTTATTCATAAACACATATTATATAAGAACAGACCGTTTTATATAACAATTGTCCAACGACATTATTGAACTCTTTTTTCCAAATTTTTTTCCACAGAGTTGTTCCAAATATTTTCCTGGGTGTCACCACTTCACCTGATTTTTCATTTTTTGTCTGAGGAAGAAGGAGAAGGGGTGTATTGCATTTAAATGTTAGGTATGGATTTTAGAGTGTCATAAAAATAATTTAACGATTTTCTTTCACAGATTTGTTTCAAATAATCCCCCGAGTGATCTATTATTTCCAATTGTATTGTTACTTAAAAAAAATGCGAATCCTGTTGTTTAAGAAGCCGACATTTTCAGTAACTGAACTGTAATCCGTTTTTATGTTTGAAATATATTTTTAATGTCTGTTTTTTGCCAGAAATGTACATGCGCCGATTATATTATAATTGTTTACGCACTCTGTCGTAAATAAAAACTGACGAAATTATAAATACAGATTAATAAACACATATTGTTACATATTATATAGTTTTAATATTAAATACAATATGAGGATTGTATGGAAAACACCCATCAATTTATTTGTAGATATACCATAACTACCTATAAATTGTGATATCGAAAAAATGTAGTTTCAACTTTTACATAATACTATAACGATCAGTTAAAATGTATATTCTTTAAGACATTATAATCTAATATCGAGATACGCGGCACCCTGCACCGAATTTTATGTGTGTTCATTTTTTCCCGGTCGAAGTCGGGTGATACAGCGCTAGTATTACCTATATAATTAATAAAAATCATAATTTAATCGGCCTCAATTCAATTCAAGAACTATTCTTATATGGTATCCGACGAACTATATACAAATACATATTAACTGACATACCAGATTAAACATAAGATTTCACTAATCGAATTGATATGCTGATTGCATTTAATATTTTTTAATAAATCATGACTGTTTGATTAATTTGTATCAACGGAGTATAATAGTACATATTATTATAGTACATTATTATATTATATTATTTAATTCTTCTTATTAAATATATAATATTATACTCCAATAAGGGTGGAACAGTGCCATCTCACGGTAAAATATTTTTAATTTCCCTTGAACACGGATGTAGATGACGCTTTACTAATAGAAAACCATACAAATATTAAATCTGTTAAGACATTAATTATTATGATTATTTATAATTATGTTTTACGAAATTGGTGCCTATATTGTAGATTAACAGTTTGTGGTAATTACTAATATTGATATATTTGTTCATCGTTAATATAACATGTAATTTATTTTTATATATAAATATTAAATATATAGGAATTGATGGAAAATGTATTCAACTATTACTTAGATTACGTTTTCCAAATACAATGAAATTTAGAATATTTATTTAGATTAATACGCTATTTATATTGGTATTTGAAATAATTGAATGTATTTCGTTTGTTTTCAAAAAATAATGATAAATATGTTTATACTTCGCAAAAAATCTTAGAAATGTAAAATTTAATAATAATAAATTGCAATAAACCAATTTCAAAATATGTATCGAAAATAAAAAGTGCCATATTTTTTAAAAAATTTTTTGGAGTTTAACTTTTAACAAACTCGTGAAAATGATGAAAAGACTCAAACTTTGTAGTTAAAAATCAAAATGTATAGAATTTTCAATTTTAATAGCTCAGACTTGTAAACTTAATATAATACCATGTCCTTCATAAGTTTGTCCGTTTTCCTGTTCTGATTTTCATCTTCTGACTAATATACTAAGCTAATATGCAGTGCCTATTTCCATGAAAACCCATAAAAAACTTATTTTTTTTTAATAGTTTTCTTATAAAAATTAAATAACATACCATCTCTTTAATGTTTAAACAAATATTATTTTTACTCTACGGAATAATTTAGTGTCGAAAACGTTTTTATTGTTTCCCCAAAACTACGTATTTTGGAGTTACTGCAGCTTAGTGGCTTATGACGGCTCCACAAAGATAATATGCTATAAAACAAAAATAAATAACAATTATGGCAGGTACACTTTGAGCTGAACTTATTTCTCGACACCACTCCTATACTTTAAACACTGTGGTTAGCGGCAACAACTTGTGACTTTCGAAGAGTTGTGAAATAAAATTACCGTAGTAAATATAAATAACAAATCAACATGTTAGTATCGTGGTTCATTATAATAGACAATAATAATATTAGGTAAATTACACCTATATAATAACCTATTAGGTCTTTTAATACACAAAAAATGATTAGTACATAATTATTAGTTTGTTACCACATACCAAAAGTGATAAAAATATAATAAAGAAGAAAAAAGTTGTTGACCTTGATGACAGTTAGATAAATAAACTATTAGGTACTATATGACTGTTACCATGTTATAATAGCAATTAGATATCTAATTTAGTTTTGAGGAATAATTTAATAATGGCTTAAAAAAATGCTTAATTCAAACTAGGTACCTACCTAGTACCTGTTAAGACGTCAGAGGACGCTACACATGCATGTGGTGTCTCTGTCTTACAAATGTAAAACATAGCAAAAACTGTTTCGCTAGGAAATAACCAAGAAGGATTTAGTCATAACCAAGAAACGAAATGTTCATCATTTAAAAAAAATTGGTTGTGCAAAATCGTTCTTATATTTTCGATATCAAAACTACAAAAAAAGTTATTTAAGTTTAATAACACAAACAATAATGTATTTTGAAACAAACTGTTTGATGTTCACAGATAATGTTCTCAACTATATTGTATATCAATTTAGAGTCTTAACTATCACTACAGAATTATTGGTTCTATATCCCTTGCTAACAATTTTTGTTATGTTGTACATTTGTAGGACGGAGACAACTATTATTATATGGCTGAAGCTTCCTCTTAAGTAATACAAGTTGAAATGTATATTACCTATCCATATATAGTGATATCACATTATTTCTCATTATTTTTAATATTTGAGCTCTGCTTGCATGTCATAGAATGTAGATAATTATAATTAGTCAATTTACCAGTTAAAACAAAATATTTTTTAGTTTTTTACATAAGAACCAGTTGAAGAATCCACTAATGATTAATTTTTATTCAGGTACTAGTAGTGAAGATGAATCAAATATTATAAAAAAATAAGCAACTGATAATTTTAATTCATTGAAAAATAATACAAAAATATTTAAGTACCTATTATTATTTACTATTTTCTCCATTATAATTTTTCAATCATCTATTAGGATGTAAATAAGACCCTTAATGTAAATTCTCTATGATAGGTAAATATTTATGTACCTACCTATATTATTTATTTTGTAGCCGTATTAGATTGGAGATTGAATCTAATGTAGGTATAAGTAGGTATTATACCTAGGTACCCATTAAATATAAAATAATGTATTATGTATGTATTTATATCCATTATCCAACATTCAAAATATTTATCAAGAACAACAAAAACTGATTAGATACTGATTTATTGTGTAAGTACCTATATCTACATTAATTAATGTTATTATTATAATATTTATTTGTAGCTTGTATGGATCTGCTAAGTATACCAAGTTATATATTATTATGATTGACTATTAAAATACTATAATTATTATTAATGGTAATGTTTTTATTCATAGTAAGTTTCATATATTAAGATGAATGACTTTTTTTTATATATAAGTGAATAAAATTACTGCAACCTGTGTTAGCCCAATTATTCACACTAAAAATATTTAAAATAATGAAATTGAGCTGAAAAAAAATGATTATAAAAGTAAATATTTAGAAATTTAAACTTCTTAAATATAATAAATACATTGTTGAATCTTTAGTCATTCTTCAGTGTTTTTATTATTATTCGCTCATTCTGTGGGGGAGAATATTCACAAGAAATTTATCTGGACTCTAATATTTTTTCTCAAAATGCGTTTGACATTGACTCTAGACTAGTAGGTAGTATGACGTAACGGTAAAAGAGATTAAACAGCATTATTAGTTTAAAATCTGTATTTGTGTACATTTTTATTTTTAGCTGTTACACAAATTGAGAATGATGCCATTACAACAACTGGTCAACTGCACACATTTTTATTTTACCAGAATGGATAAAAAACTGGTTGTTATTATTTTTTTTCTTGAAAATAATTCAACTGGGATAAAAGCAAGCATGTTGGAAACACAGTTTTAAATTCATTTCTTACGAATAACGAATCAGAGCTTTATGATGCCGAAGAAAGAATGAAAACTGAAAAATACAATGATACATTTGTCAGTTGTGGATATTTATTTTAAATGTTTAGAAAATAATTTTTTTAATTTGTTTTTCTAGGTTAGTTTAGTAACATTTTTTAAAAGAGTTTTATCAAAACTATTGTGTAATAAATTGCGCTCTATTTGACCCTGGATAGGCATCAAAAACAACTGTAGACTCGCCCACATTGAATTAATAAAGATGTGTACATTATTAAAATTGTATTATATTTGTTTAAAATGTGCATATTATGTATATTTAGTTATAAAAAGTATAACGATCCTAAATTTTCTATCAATTTTTATTTAGATAATATTTTGTAATCATTATTATCATATAGTGATGAAAACAGTTTTGACTTGTAAGATTGGTTTCGCCATTGTGCTCAGCGCACAAAAAGGGATGCATATTAGCTGCTTTAGGTACTATTGTATATTTGTACTTATATTATGTAATATTTAAACATAAAAACCAAAAAATAACTAGTTCATTTTAATAATATCCTGCAATGTGCTGATAGGTAGATAATTGATAATATGTAATGTATATAGGTACAATTGTATTAATTTTAAGGTTTAAAAAAATATAGTATTTACTATTTTTCCATTTTTAATTATTTTAGGTTCCTCAAAAAAAAAAAAAAACTAATGAAAATATGTGTCTGGGACAATTTTGACGACATGTAAATGAAAAATCAAATTGCAGCAATATATCTACTATGGAAGAAGTCTATCCAACAAAAGAAGTATGTTTACTGGCAATATCTACTTCATTACTTTCAAATATTGAAAAACATAATATAGTAATATTACAGTTGGATTATATTTTAAAAATAAGATGGACTTCGGTTATACATCTCAATTATAATTACCGCCTTTGACAAATAATTTAATACATTTAGAAAGCCAATACCAATAATGACATTTAATGTGACAAAGTTCCAAAAATCGAACTTCTCTTCAGCTAAGTCTCGCAATTTCGCAAATGTTTAAGTAGTAGTAATTGTGTTTGGCTACATTCTGCCTGTTTTTCAAACCACTCAAGACCAGTTTCATATGCAGAAAATACTACAGGTGACTACAACAGGTGAGTTGATCCTTTAGGTGTAGTTTCGTCTCTACTGCCGTCGTCACTTTCTTCATCCCTATTTTGATATTCCAACGAATAAATCCTGGAATATTATTAAATAAATCACCAAAATATTTATGATTGTTTAGATCAGATTCCTTCTGATCTGTGTTTTTGATGTACATATTACTAATGTCTAATATTATTATATGTTATAATTTTACTTGTGTTAGTTTTAAATTTGAAATTCTGTCATTTTGTTAATTAATTTAGAGTACAGATATTATACTCATTTTAATTTTTGTTTTTGTTTTATGATACGTATTAAATATTAATGAATTAGGTATGTTATATCGAGTGCACTAATTTTTTTGTTTTACTTTTATTGATACTACTGCAGTAATTAAGCCCGTATTGGGCCGTTTACACAAATAAAAGCAATTTAAAAATATTTATAATACAATATATTTACGCTATTTATGTCTTTGCATTTTCCATGGTAGTTTAAATACATGGCCCAATATATTTTAGAAAATTTAATTACAAATTATTAAATAGTAATAAATATTGATAAATGCCACGCCATCTGGTGGTATATAAAACACCACAGATATGGTGCTGTGGTGCTCACTGGTCAGCAACGCTAACCACCAATAGAGAAACAAATAAATTATCTTATAGGTGGTTATTACTACCACAGACTGCCATGCAATAAATTTAAAAATAATATTATAGTCAACGGTTATTAGCAGTTAGTACTCTACTAACTAGTATAATTATCCTATCAGAAAGAGTAAATGTAGGTATTTTAAATTTTCTAATGTATTTAGGTAATTATCAAAAAATATTAACAACAATTATTATATTTGGTAAAAGCTTAAAAGAAAATTACAATAATGTTGCACTTTGTTTAGCAATTTAAAAATATCGAAAATAAAGTCACAAATTATTGTTTAAAGTTTCAACTATAACGGAATTCGTTATAAATTATTAAAATATGAAAATTATTTTATAGTTATGCAGTTTTGAACTCTAAAAGCTACAACTAGTAAATTCAAAACAACGTTTCTCATAAGTTTGTCCAACAGTAATCTAAAAATTCCAAAAAAACATACACATACTTTGTTTTGTTGACATTTTAAGTTCATATTTTGACAAAGTTGGATACTTGAATAATTTGTTGACCTTCAAAGTGCAATTGTTTTTTTTTTTATGTAGGTAAATAAAATCAAAATTTTAGGACTAATTTTTTAACACTAAAACCACAAAAGTATTATAATATTTTAACATTGAATTTTTAAATTTATGAACACCACTAGATAGCGCTAAGACTACCACAATCTGTAAATAATAATTATATTTTTGCTCTATTGGTTCCAAAATAGTACACCAGAATTCGCCAAGATAATTATTTAGGCGAAACAAAAATGACAACTTTGTTTTATTCAGTGCACACAGTGACAAGTAACATAATATTATTATCGTGAACACTCAACTACTTTTTGGGGGGTCACCTCCATTCCAAAGCCTTCTTGGTATCTACATGATTACATATTATTTAGTCTAGTCTTCATATTATTATTCCTATGGCTTTTCAGTTTTCATAGCCACTCGCGTATTATTATACACATATCATCATAACTGTAAAAGTAATAGGTAGGTACCAATGTACCATTGATCAATACACAATAGGTACATTATGCGTCGACAACTCTTATAATATTTTAACATCGTTCTATTAACCCGTCGTACGGCTCACGGATTTATATGTCTCATTTGCGAGCATGGGGTAAAAATTTACACCTCCAAAATATAATATAAATATTATACAAAAAGAGTTTATATTATACAGAGTAGTTATAAAAACATTTTTTTTTTTGAACAATATTTCGTATAATTATAATATTTGAGGCCATTGAGGTGATCAAATATACACATACCATATTTTATATTTTATAAACATTTTTTAAATTTCTGGGGTAATTATTTACCCCGTGCGCCGTACGACGGGTTAACCATCATTACGATTTAGGTGTTTATTTGTTTGTTTTTTATTATAATTATTTAAATAATTAAATACGTACTGCTATTGCTTTTTGTTGCTATGCAAATAAGCCGAATTGTATTGTTATAATATCAACAAATAAAATGTAATTATTACGATTTTAAGAAATTAGTTTTTCCTTCAAACGTCTGCTTGTGTACCTACCTGCCTAGATATATTATATTATATTCGTATTTAGGTTTTAGATCACGCGCATGCCTACTTGTATCACTGTTCCGTATGCGATGAAGTCACATGACTCTTATGAAGTAAGTTCATTACATTTACACATATTATTTTCTTCTCGATAACTTTTCAGTTTTTAGACTTAAATAGGTTGTTGAACTAATGACAAATAACACCTGTTTTAAGTACTATAATATTATTAATCATGTATATAGGAACTTTTCAACTTAAATTATTTATATAAAATAGTAGCAACAATAATTTATGACTTAGATTTTAAACATCTTGACGTTTGAACATGGGTTAACTTAAAATAAAAGAAGTTAGTTAAGTACCTAAGTATGTGTTTAATAATATAGTATCTGGAATATCTAATTATAAATATTATATAGATAATATAGGTATTATCTAATATTTTAATGCAATAGTAATAGTCTCTCAAAAATTAAGGTGTCCTTAATACCGAGTACCTATTATGGCATTGTTTATATTATGTATTATTTATTAAATTCGGATCTCTAATATAGTCCAACCTACTGCCCTAGGCCGGAGCCATCCCATCAAACTTTTTGAACCAACCATCCAAACAGAGTTCTGGACAAGCCTCCAGAATAAGTTTTCCACGAGTACCAATAATCAACGAAGATAAAGAAGAGTTGCATTTGAAATGTCATAAAATAAATTACAATACTACAAGTACTTACAGTTTAAGAAATAATTTAAATTAAACCGTACATATAGGTACTTACTAGGTAAGTACTCAATACATTGAATATTCACAATTCACATATTTATTTGTATAGATAAGTGCTTTAAATCGAAAAAACTTAATTTGATACCACAACGTAAACATAAAGTCATCAAAGAAAACCGTATAGACTATCGAGTTGATGGGGAAGATGATATTACGGAATTGTACGATAGCGTAAAATTATTTCAGAGACTATTACGAGGAAGAGCTTATCAGACTATGGTACAAATTTAAAACTAAATAATAATATATAGTAGGTATGGTAAAATTATGGTTTTAATAGTAAATTATTATAGATGATTATGGCAAAGATCAGATATCAACCAATTTTACACTCGAACGAAGAACCAGTAACACACGACACTGCAAATGTACCTACCTATATATAATTATATTTAATTTTTGATAATGCAACAAATAACATTTTATTTAAGATTGATAGTAAAGGCATAATTAATAATTAGTACTAAAATAATGTAATATATTATCTTATTACAGGAATTTAAAGACATTACCAGTGCTGATATATTAGAAAATGCTAGAAAAAAACATATTAGTAGATTTTTCGATACACTACACAACGAATCAATTCTTATCAATAATAGTGAAAATAAAAACAACATGTTGATTAAACAAGGTGATCTAAGTAGAATTGCGTGTGAAATGGCAGAGAGGAAACATAGACAGATAGAGATTACAGGACGCATTGAACAAGACGAAATATTGAGACAAGTAATACATTTTCAAAAATTATGTATTTTATATTTTTATAATAGAAAAACGTTGACGAATATGAGTTATATTTTAAGTGATTGGTTTTGAGGAAACAGTTATTTCCAACAACTCTGGAATGATTATTTTAGGATGCTTTGAAAACGATAAAAAAATTAACTATAATTATTAAATAAAATATTACTATATTATTAGGTATTAGGAAATATGCACTAACATTTAGCAGAAAATAATTTATGAAATACAAAATAATTATTATGTATAATATATTTACAAAAATTGTAATTGATGATATGTTTTAATGTATAGGTACTAAACATTCACGAACATGTAAGTGTTCTTTTTTGTGAAAAAATAATGGAAGAAGCAATTGAACAGACCGCAAAAGAGGAATCATTAAAAGCGACGATGAAGTGGGGCAAAAATAACGTTTACAATATCGAGTATGTTTTGCATTATAGTATTTATTTTCTTACAAATAAATTATTATATTTTATTTTAATATTAATTTCAAGGAGTGACAGAAATATTGCAAACGACTTGGTGTCCAATTTCATAATACCATTAGCACACAGAGTTATATCGGGCGAAAGACAATATCCAAATAATTAGTATAATAATAAATAGTTTGCAAAAGAATATTCAATAATGGCTCTCAAGACTTTTGAAAATTGTGGGTAAATATTATTATGAATTTATAAATTAATAATAATAATTTTGTCTGTACCCTTAGGAAAAAATAATGGAAGAAGCATTTATTGGACTAAAAAAACACTGTTGTTATACATATGCCTAGTATATATGTCATATACAATTGTATGGGATTGTATATACAAAAAAAATGCTGTATAATATATTATTGATGAAAAATCGTGAAAATATGTGGTTTTTAAGACATAATATTTGGAGTCATTTAAAAACCCAATGCCGCAGAACAGACACAATCCATCTACTTTAGTCCATATATAATGGTAAAATGTACTTTATTATTTATTATTAAGTTTTTCATTTGAACCATAGATAGTCTGCAAAATACAATGGTGGGCATTAACTTGTTAAAAAGTTAAAGTTAAGTTAAAAAGTTAATTTTTTTTTAACTTTTTAACTTAACTAGTTATTTTTTTTTGTTTTTAACTTATTAACTTATTCAGTTAAATTTTGTATTGTTTAAACTTAACTTTTTAAAGTTAATTATCATTATTGTACAGTTTAGTTAATTAAATTAAATTTTTATCATGTGGAACCAAGAGACAAAACTTATTCTTTCTATTTTGCCATTTTGGTAATTTATTTTTCTAATAATATAATATCATCAATTCATAATAATCAAATTATATTATAATCTATAGGTACTATAGTAAAGACTAAAGAGTAATAATTAGTATACTATCCTTGTATCGACTGGCTATTTTCACGAATTCTATTATTTAATGATTTAATATTATTTAATGGTATTGAATAATCCGATTTTTGTTTTATCTAACTCTCCAATTCCTAAAAACAGGTTTAAAACTAAATATCATAGTCTTTAAATGGATATCATTATATCAATAATATATACTGGTTACTGGTAAATACGACAATTCCAATAGACAAAACAAAAAGTCGTCTGGGATATTTATAAATTATAATTTATATTGCTGTATTCGTTATAAATACAAATAAACGTATGAGATTAGAAAATAACATTATCGAAATAAATATGGAAACAATTTTTGGTAGGTATTATACTATTATCATTATTAATTGATTTTATTTTAATAATAGACTATTATAATGGTACTAAATGACAAATATTTAAAAACAGCCTATACCTATTAATATTAAGACTTAAAAAAAAAATTAACTTTTTTTAACTGAGTTAAGTTAATTTTATTTTCCATCTTAACTTTTAACCTAACTAGTTAAATTTTATTTTTTTGTTAACTTTTAACTTAACTGAAGGCAATTCAATTGAATTAACTTAACTTTCCACAGTTAATTATTTTCATTAACTTGCCCACCATTGGCAAAATATAAGCTCGTAATATTCTGGAATAATGTTAAACTTTTGTCCAATTCGTCGGTAAAACCATCGTATTAAAATCTACAAAATAAATACTTCAATTATTACGATTACCTATAGTGTATACACTTTTAGAAATAATTCAAATTAAAACTAATGACAACTATTATTTGATTGTAAACACTTATTTATTTTTAGAAACAATTGTCACTCTAAGGGTACAGACAAAATTATTATTATTAATTTATAAATTCATAATAATGTTTACCCACAATTTTCAAAAGTCTTGAGAGCCATTATTGAATATTCTTTTGCAAACTATTTATTATTATACTAATTATTTGGATATTGTCCTTCGCCCGATATAACTCTGTGTGCTAATGGTATTATGAAATTAGACACCAAGTCGTTTGCAATATTTCTGTCACTCCTTGAAATTAATATTAAAATAAAATATAATAATTTATTTGTAAGAAAATAAATACTATAATGCAAAACATACTCGATATTGTAAAAGTTATTTTTGCACGACTTCATCGTCGCTTTTAATGATTCCTCTTTTGCGGTCTGTTGAATTGCTTCTTCCATTATTTTTTCACAAAAAAGAACACTTACATGTTCGTGAATGTTTAGTACCTATACATTAAAACATATCATCAATTACAATTTTTGTAAATATATTATACATAATAATTATTTTGTATTTCATAAATTATTTTCTGCTAAATGTTAGTGCATATTTCCTAATAGTTTTTAGGGTTCCGTACGGTAAAACGGGACCCTGTTACTAAGGCTCCGTCGGTCCGTCTGTCACCAGGCTGTACGTCATGAACCATGAAAGTTAGAAAGTTGAAATTTATAAACTTATATAAGTTATTTTTGCACGACTTCATCGTCGCTTTTAATGTTGAATTGCTTCTTCCATTATTTTTTCCTAAGGGTACAGACAAAATTATTATTATTAATTTATAAATTCATAATAATGTTTACCCACAATTTTCAAAAGTCTTGAGAGCCATTATTGAATATTCTTTTGCAAACTATTTATTATTATACTAATTATTTGGATATTGTCCTTCGCCCGATATAACTCTGTGTGCTAATGGTATTATGAAATTAGACACCAAGTCGTTTGCAATATTTCTGTCACTCCTTGAAATTAATATTAAAATAAAATATAATAATTTATTTGTAAGAAAATAAATACTATAATGCAAAACATACTCGATATTGTAAAAGTTATTTTTGCACGACTTCATCGTCGCTTTTAATGATTCCTCTTTTGCGGTCTGTTGAATTGCTTCTTCCATTATTTTTTCACAAAAAAGAACACTTACATGTTCGTGAATGTTTAGTACCTATACATTAAAACATATCATCAATTACAATTTTTGTAAATATATTATACATAATAATTATTTTGTATTTCATAAATTATTTTCTGCTAAATGTTAGTGCATATTTCCTAATAGTTTTTAGGGTTCCGTACGGTAAAACGGGACCCTGTTACTAAGGCTCCGTCGGTCCGTCTGTCACCAGGCTGTACGTCATGAACCATGAAAGTTAGAAAGTTGAAATTTATAAACTTATATAAGTTATTTTTGCACGACTTCATCGTCGCTTTTAATGTTGAATTGCTTCTTCCATTATTTTTTCCTAAGGGTACAGACAAAATTATTATTATTAATTTATAAATTCATAATAATGTTTACCCACAATTTTCAAAAGTCTTGAGAGCCATTATTGAATATTCTTTTGCAAACTATTTATTATTATACTAATTATTTGGATATTGTCCTTCGCCCGATATAACTCTGTGTGCTAATGGTATTATGAAATTAGACACCAAGTCGTTTGCAATATTTCTGTCACTCCTTGAAATTAATATTAAAATAAAATATAATAATTTATTTGTAAGAAAATAAATACTATAATGCAAAACATACTCGATATTGTAAAAGTTATTTTTGCACGACTTCATCGTCGCTTTTAATGATTCCTCTTTTGCGGTCTATTGAATTGCTTCTTCCATTATTTTTTCACAAAAAAGAACACTTACATGTTCGTGAATGTTTAGTACCTATACATTAAAACATATCATCAATTACAATTTTTGTAAATATATTATACATAATAATTATTTTGTATTTCATAAATTATTTTCTGCTAAATGTTAGTGCATATTTCCTAATAGTTTTTAGGGTTCCGTACGGTAAAACGGGACCCTGTTACTAAGGCTCCGTCGGTCCGTCTGTCACCAGGCTGTACGTCATGAACCATGAAAGTTAGAAAGTTGAAATTTATAAACTTATATAAGTTATTTTTGCACGACTTCATCGTCGCTTTTAATGTTGAATTGCTTCTTCCATTATTTTTTCCTAAGGGTACAGACAAAATTATTATTATTAATTTATAAATTCATAATAATGTTTACCCACAATTTTCAAAAGTCTTGAGAGCCATTATTGAATATTCTTTTGCAAACTATTTATTATTATACTAATTATTTGGATATTGTCCTTCGCCCGATATAACTCTGTGTGCTAATGGTATTATGAAATTAGACACCAAGTCGTTTGCAATATTTCTGTCACTCCTTGAAATTAATATTAAAATAAAATATAATAATTTATTTGTAAGAAAATAAATACTATAATGCAAAACATACTCGATATTGTAAAAGTTATTTTTGCACGACTTCATCGTCGCTTTTAATGATTCCTCTTTTGCGGTCTGTTGAATTGCTTCTTCCATTATTTTTTCACAAAAAAGAACACTTACATGTTCGTGAATGTTTAGTACCTATACATTAAAACATATCATCAATTACAATTTTTGTAAATATATTATACATAATAATTATTTTGTATTTCATAAATTATTTTCTGCTAAATGTTAGTGCATATTTCCTAATAGTTTTTAGGGTTCCGTACGGTAAAACGGGACCCTGTTACTAAGGCTCCGTCGGTCCGTCTGTCACCAGGCTGTACGTCATGAACCATGAAAGTTAGAAAGTTGAAATTTATAAACTTATATAAGTTATTTTTGCACGACTTCATCGTCGCTTTTAATGTTGAATTGCTTCTTCCATTATTTTTTCCTAAGGGTACAGACAAAATTATTATTATTAATTTATAAATTCATAATAATGTTTACCCACAATTTTCAAAAGTCTTGAGAGCCATTATTGAATATTCTTTTGCAAACTATTTATTATTATACTAATTATTTGGATATTGTCCTTCGCCCGATATAACTCTGTGTGCTAATGGTATTATGAAATTAGACACCAAGTCGTTTGCAATATTTCTGTCACTCCTTGAAATTAATATTAAAATAAAATATAATAATTTATTTGTAAGAAAATAAATACTATAATGCAAAACATACTCGATATTGTAAAAGTTATTTTTGCACGACTTCATCGTCGCTTTTAATGATTCCTCTTTTGCGGTCTGTTGAATTGCTTCTTCCATTATTTTTTCACAAAAAAGAACACTTACATGTTCGTGAATGTTTAGTACCTATACATTAAAACATATCATCAATTACAATTTTTGTAAATATATTATACATAATAATTATTTTGAATTTCATAAATTATTTTCTGCTAAATGTTAGTGCATATTTCCTAATAGTTTTTAGGGTTCCGTACGGTAAAACGGGACCCTGTTACTAAGGCTCCGTCGGTCCGTCTGTCACCAGGCTGTACGTCATGAACCATGAAAGTTAGAAAGTTGAAATTTATAAACTTATATAAGTTATTTTTGCACGACTTCATCGTCGCTTTTAATGTTGAATTGCTTCTTCCATTATTTTTTCCTAAGGGTACAGACAAAATTATTATTATTAATTTATAAATTCATAATAATGTTTACCCACAATTTTCAAAAGTCTTGAGAGCCATTATTGAATATTCTTTTGCAAACTATTTATTATTATACTAATTATTTGGATATTGTCCTTCGCCCGATATAACTCTGTGTGCTAATGGTATTATGAAATTAGACACCAAGTCGTTTGCAATATTTCTGTCACTCCTTGAAATTAATATTAAAATAAAATATAATAATTTATTTGTAAGAAAATAAATACTATAATGCAAAACATACTCGATATTGTAAAAGTTATTTTTGCACGACTTCATCGTCGCTTTTAATGATTCCTCTTTTGCGGTCTGTTGAATTGCTTCTTCCATTATTTTTTCACAAAAAAGAACACTTACATGTTCGTGAATGTTTAGTACCTATACATTAAAACATATCATCAATTACAATTTTTGTAAATATATTATACATAATAATTATTTTGTATTTCATAAATTATTTTCTGCTAAATGTTAGTGCATATTTCCTAATAGTTTTTAGGGTTCCGTACGGTAAAACGGGACCCTGTTACTAAGGCTCCGTCGGTCCGTCTGTCACCAGGCTGTACGTCATGAACCATGAAAGTTAGAAAGTTGAAATTTATAAACTTATATAAGTTATTTTTGCACGACTTCATCGTCGCTTTTAATGTTGAATTGCTTCTTCCATTATTTTTTCCTAAGGGTACAGACAAAATTATTATTATTAATTTATAAATTCATAATAATGTTTACCCACAATTTTCAAAAGTCTTGAGAGCCATTATTGAATATTCTTTTGCAAACTATTTATTATTATACTAATTATTTGGATATTGTCCTTCGCCCGATATAACTCTGTGTGCTAATGGTATTATGAAATTAGACACCAAGTCGTTTGCAATATTTCTGTCACTCCTTGAAATTAATATTAAAATAAAATATAATAATTTATTTGTAAGAAAATAAATACTATAATGCAAAACATACTCGATATTGTAAAAGTTATTTTTGCACGACTTCATCGTCGCTTTTAATGATTCCTCTTTTGCGGTCTGTTGAATTGCTTCTTCCATTATTTTTTCACAAAAAAGAACACTTACATGTTCGTGAATGTTTAGTACCTATACATTAAAACATATCATCAATTACAATTTTTGTAAATATATTATACATAATAATTATTTTGTATTTCATAAATTATTTTCTGCTAAATGTTAGTGCATATTTCCTAATAGTTTTTAGGGTTCCGTACGGTAAAACGGGACCCTGTTACTAAGGCTCCGTCGGTCCGTCTGTCACCAGGCTGTACGTCATGAACCATGAAAGTTAGAAAGTTGAAATTTATAAACTTATATAAGTTATTTTTGCACGACTTCATCGTCGCTTTTAATGTTGAATTGCTTCTTCCATTATTTTTTCCTAAGGGTACAGACAAAATTATTATTATTAATTTATAAATTCATAATAATGTTTACCCACAATTTTCAAAAGTCTTGAGAGCCATTATTGAATATTCTTTTGCAAACTATTTATTATTATACTAATTATTTGGATATTGTCCTTCGCCCGATATAACTCTGTGTGCTAATGGTATTATGAAATTAGACACCAAGTCGTTTGCAATATTTCTGTCACTCCTTGAAATTAATATTAAAATAAAATATAATAATTTATTTGTAAGAAAATAAATACTATAATGCAAAACATACTCGATATTGTAAAAGTTATTTTTGCACGACTTCATCGTCGCTTTTAATGATTCCTCTTTTGCGGTCTGTTGAATTGCTTCTTCCATTATTTGTTCACAAAAAAGAACACTTACATGTTCGTGAATGTTTAGTACCTATACATTAAAACATATCATCAATTACAATTTTTGTAAATATATTATACATAATAATTATTTTGTATTTCATAAATTATTTTCTGCTAAATGTTAGTGCATATTTCCTAATAGTTTTTAGGGTTCCGTACGGTAAAACGGGACCCTGTTACTAAGGCTCCGTCGGTCCGTCTGTCACCAGGCTGTACGTCATGAACCATGAAAGTTAGAAAGTTGAAATTTATAAACTTATATAAGTTATTTTTGCACGACTTCATCGTCGCTTTTAATGTTGAATTGCTTCTTCCATTATTTTTTCCTAAGGGTACAGACAAAATTATTATTATTAATTTATAAATTCATAATAATGTTTACCCACAATTTTCAAAAGTCTTGAGAGCCATTATTGAATATTCTTTTGCAAACTATTTATTATTATACTAATTATTTGGATATTGTCCTTCGCCCGATATAACTCTGTGTGCTAATGGTATTATGAAATTAGACACCAAGTCGTTTGCAATATTTCTGTCACTCCTTGAAATTAATATTAAAATAAAATATAATAATTTATTTGTAAGAAAATAAATACTATAATGCAAAACATACTCGATATTGTAAAAGTTATTTTTGCACGACTTCATCGTCGCTTTTAATGATTCCTCTTTTGCGGTCTGTTGAATTGCTTCTTCCATTATTTTTTCACAAAAAAGAACACTTACATGTTCGTGAATGTTTAGTACCTATACATTAAAACATATCATCAATTACAATTTTTGTAAATATATTATACATAATAATTATTTTGTATTTCATAAATTATTTTCTGCTAAATGTTAGTGCATATTTCCTAATAGTTTTTAGGGTTCCGTACGGTAAAACGGGACCCTGTTACTAAGGCTCCGTCGGTCCGTCTGTCACCAGGCTGTACGTCATGAACCATGAAAGTTAGAAAGTTGAAATTTATAAACTTATATAAGTTATTTTTGCACGACTTCATCGTCGCTTTTAATGTTGAATTGCTTCTTCCATTATTTTTTCCTAAGGGTACAGACAAAATTATTATTATTAATTTATAAATTCATAATAATGTTTACCCACAATTTTCAAAAGTCTTGAGAGCCATTATTGAATATTCTTTTGCAAACTATTTATTATTATACTAATTATTTGGATATTGTCCTTCGCCCGATATAACTCTGTGTGCTAATGGTATTATGAAATTAGACACCAAGTCGTTTGCAATATTTCTGTCACTCCTTGAAATTAATATTAAAATAAAATATAATAATTTATTTGTAAGAAAATAAATACTATAATGCAAAACATACTCGATATTGTAAAAGTTATTTTTGCACGACTTCATCGTCGCTTTTAATGATTCCTCTTTTGCGGTCTGTTGAATTGCTTCTTCCATTATTTTTTCACAAAAAAGAACACTTACATGTTCGTGAATGTTTAGTACCTATACATTAAAACATATCATCAATTACAATTTTTGTAAATATATTATACATAATAATTATTTTGTATTTCATAAATTATTTTCTGCTAAATGTTAGTGCATATTTCCTAATAGTTTTTAGGGTTCCGTACGGTAAAACGGGACCCTGTTACTAAGGCTCCGTCGGTCCGTCTGTCACCAGGCTGTACGTCATGAACCATGAAAGTTAGAAAGTTGAAATTTATAAACTTATATAAGTTATTTTTGCACGACTTCATCGTCGCTTTTAATGTTGAATTGCTTCTTCCATTATTTTTTCCTAAGGGTACAGACAAAATTATTATTATTAATTTATAAATTCATAATAATGTTTACCCACAATTTTCAAAAGTCTTGAGAGCCATTATTGAATATTCTTTTGCAAACTATTTATTATTATACTAATTATTTGGATATTGTCCTTCGCCCGATATAACTCTGTGTGCTAATGGTATTATGAAATTAGACACCAAGTCGTTTGCAATATTTCTGTCACTCCTTGAAATTAATATTAAAATAAAATATAATAATTTATTTGTAAGAAAATAAATACTATAATGCAAAACATACTCGATATTGTAAAAGTTATTTTTGCACGACTTCATCGTCGCTTTTAATGATTCCTCTTTTGCGGTCTGTTGAATTGCTTCTTCCATTATTTTTTCACAAAAAAGAACACTTACATGTTCGTGAATGTTTAGTACCTATACATTAAAACATATCATCAATTACAATTTTTGTAAATATATTATACATAATAATTATTTTGTATTTCATAAATTATTTTCTGCTAAATGTTAGTGCATATTTCCTAATAGTTTTTAGGGTTCCGTACGGTAAAACGGGACCCTGTTACTAAGGCTCCGTCGGTCCGTCTGTCACCAGGCTGTACGTCATGAACCATGAAAGTTAGAAAGTTGAAATTTTCACAGATTATATATTTCTGTTGCCGATATATAAAAACAAATACCAAAAATCCTAGAATATATAATATAAGCAGTGTTGCCAACATGTTTATAGCTGATGACGGTACGGAACCCTTTGTGCTCGAGTCGGACTCGCACTTGGCCGGTTTTATAATTATTGTCGGTACATATTGAAATAATACCTAATAATATAGTAATATTTTATTTAATAATTATAGTTAATTTTTTTATCGTTTTCAAAGCATCCTAAAATAATCATTCCAGAGTTGTTGGAAATAACTGTTTCCTCAAAAACAAACACTTAAAATATAACTCATATTCGTCAACGTTTTTCTATTATAAAAATATAAAATACATAATTTTTGAAAATGTATTACTTGTCTCAATATTTCGTCTTGTTCAATGCGTCCTGTAATCTCTATCTGTCTATGTTTCCTCTCTGCCATTTCACACGCAATTCTACTTAGATCACCTTGTTTAATCAACATGTTGTTTTTATTTTCACTATTATTGATAAGAATTGATTCGTTGTGTAGTGTATCGAAAAATCTACTAATATGTTTTTTTCTAGCATTTTCTAATATATCAGCACTGGTAATTTCTTTAAATTCCTGTAATAAGATAATATATTACATTATTTTAGTACTAATTATTAATTATGCCTTTACTATCAATCTTAAATAAAATGTTATTTGTTGCATTAGCAAAAATTAAATATAATTATATATAGGTAGGTACATTTGCAGTGTCGTGTGTTACTGGTTCTTCGTTCGAGTGTAAAATTGGTTGATATCTGATCTTTGCCATAATCATCTATAATAATTTACTATTAAAACCATAATTTTACCATACCTACTATATATTATTATTTAGTTTTAAATTTGTACCATAGTCTGATAAGCTCTTCCTCGTAATAGTCTCTGAAATAATTTTACGCTATCGTACAATTCCGTAATATCATCTTCCCCATCAACTCGATAGTCTATACGGTTTTCTTTGATGACTTTATGTTTACGTTGTGGTATCAAATTAATTGATATATTAATTAGATGATATTACGGAATTGTACGATAGCGTAAAATTATTTCAATCCATCTACTTTAGTCCATATATAATGGTAAAATGTACTTTATTATTTATTATTAAGTTTTTCATTTGAACCATAGATAGTCTGCAAAATACAATGGTGGGCATTAACTTGTTAAAAAGTTAAAGTTAAGTTAAAAAGTTAATTTTTTTTTAACTTTTTAACTTAACTAGTTATTTTTTTTTGTTTTTAACTTATTAACTTATTCAGTTAAATTTTGTATTGTTTAAACTTAACTTTTTAAAGTTAATTATCATTATTGTACAGTTTAGTTAATTAAATTAAATTTTTATCATGTGGAACCAAGAGACAAAACTTATTCTTTCTATTTTGCCATTTTGGTAATTTATTTTTCTAATAATATAATATCATCAATTCATAATAATCAAATTATATTATAATCTATAGGTACTATAGTAAAGACTAAAGAGTAATAATTAGTATACTATCCTTGTATCGACTGGCTATTTTCACGAATTCTATTATTTAATGATTTAATATTATTTAATGGTATTGAATAATCCGATTTTTGTTTTATCTAACTCTCCAATTCCTAAAAACAGGTTTAAAACTAAATATCATAGTCTTTAAATGGATATCATTATATCAATAATATATACTGGTTACTGGTAAATACGACAATTCCAATAGACAAAACAAAAAGTCGTCTGGGATATTTATAAATTATAATTTATATTGCTGTATTCGTTATAAATACAAATAAACGTATGAGATTAGAAAATAACATTATCGAAATAAATATGGAAACAATTTTTGGTAGGTATTATACTATTATCATTATTAATTGATTTTATTTTAATAATAGACTATTATAATGGTACTAAATGACAAATATTTAAAAACAGCCTATACCTATTAATATTAAGACTTAAAAAAAAAATTAACTTTTTTTAACTGAGTTAAGTTAATTTTATTTTCCATCTTAACTTTTAACCTAACTAGTTAAATTTTATTTTTTTGTTAACTTTTAACTTAACTGAAGGCAATTTAATTGAATTAACTTAACTTTCCACAGTTAATTATTTTCATTAACTTGCCCACCATTGGCAAAATATAAGCTCGTAATATTCTGGAATAATGTTAAACTTTTGTCCAATTCGTCGGTAAAACCATCGTATTAAAATCTACAAAATAAATACTTCAATTATTACGATTACCTATAGTGTATACACTTTTAGAAATAATTCAAATTAAAACTAATGACAACTATTATTTGATTGTAAACACTTATTTATTTTTAGAAACAATTGTCACTCTAAGGGTACAGACAAAATTATTATTATTAATTTATAAATTCATAATAATGTTTACCCACAATTTTCAAAAGTCTTGAGAGCCATTATTGAATATTCTTTTGCAAACTATTTATTATTATACTAATTATTTGGATATTGTCCTTCGCCCGATATAACTCTGTGTGCTAATGGTATTATGAAATTAGACACCAAGTCGTTTGCAATATTTCTGTCACTCCTTGAAATTAATATTAAAATAAAATATAATAATTTATTTGTAAGAAAATAAATACTATAATGCAAAACATACTCGATATTGTAAAAGTTATTTTTGCACGACTTCATCGTCGCTTTTAATGATTCCTCTTTTGCGGTCTGTTGAATTGCTTCTTCCATTATTTTTTCACAAAAAAGAACACTTACATGTTCGTGAATGTTTAGTACCTATACATTAAAACATATCATCAATTACAATTTTTGTAAATATATTATACATAATAATTATTTTGTATTTCATAAATTATTTTCTGCTAAATGTTAGTGCATATTTCCTAATAGTTTTTAGGGTTCCGTACGGTAAAACGGGACCCTGTTACTAAGGCTCCGTCGGTCCGTCTGTCACCAGGCTGTACGTCATGAACCATGAAAGTTAGAAAGTTGAAATTTATAAACTTATATAAGTTATTTTTGCACGACTTCATCGTCGCTTTTAATGTTGAATTGCTTCTTCCATTATTTTTTCCTAAGGGTACAGACAAAATTATTATTATTAATTTATAAATTCATAATAATGTTTACCCACAATTTTCAAAAGTCTTGAGAGCCATTATTGAATATTCTTTTGCAAACTATTTATTATTATACTAATTATTTGGATATTGTCCTTCGCCCGATATAACTCTGTGTGCTAATGGTATTATGAAATTAGACACCAAGTCGTTTGCAATATTTCTGTCACTCCTTGAAATTAATATTAAAATAAAATATAATAATTTATTTGTAAGAAAATAAATACTATAATGCAAAACATACTCGATATTGTAAAAGTTATTTTTGCACGACTTCATCGTCGCTTTTAATGATTCCTCTTTTGCGGTCTGTTGAATTGCTTCTTCCATTATTTGTTCACAAAAAAGAACACTTACATGTTCGTGAATGTTTAGTACCTATACATTAAAACATATCATCAATTACAATTTTTGTAAATATATTATACATAATAATTATTTTGTATTTCATAAATTATTTTCTGCTAAATGTTAGTGCATATTTCCTAATAGTTTTTAGGGTTCCGTACGGTAAAACGGGACCCTGTTACTAAGGCTCCGTCGGTCCGTCTGTCACCAGGCTGTACGTCATGAACCATGAAAGTTAGAAAGTTGAAATTTATAAACTTATATAAGTTATTTTTGCACGACTTCATCGTCGCTTTTAATGTTGAATTGCTTCTTCCATTATTTTTTCCTAAGGGTACAGACAAAATTATTATTATTAATTTATAAATTCATAATAATGTTTACCCACAATTTTCAAAAGTCTTGAGAGCCATTATTGAATATTCTTTTGCAAACTATTTATTATTATACTAATTATTTGGATATTGTCCTTCGCCCGATATAACTCTGTGTGCTAATGGTATTATGAAATTAGACACCAAGTCGTTTGCAATATTTCTGTCACTCCTTGAAATTAATATTAAAATAAAATATAATAATTTATTTGTAAGAAAATAAATACTATAATGCAAAACATACTCGATATTGTAAAAGTTATTTTTGCACGACTTCATCGTCGCTTTTAATGATTCCTCTTTTGCGGTCTGTTGAATTGCTTCTTCCATTATTTTTTCACAAAAAAGAACACTTACATGTTCGTGAATGTTTAGTACCTATACATTAAAACATATCATCAATTACAATTTTTGTAAATATATTATACATAATAATTATTTTGAATTTCATAAATTATTTTCTGCTAAATGTTAGTGCATATTTCCTAATAGTTTTTAGGGTTCCGTACGGTAAAACGGGACCCTGTTACTAAGGCTCCGTCGGTCCGTCTGTCACCAGGCTGTACGTCATGAACCATGAAAGTTAGAAAGTTGAAATTTATAAACTTATATAAGTTATTTTTGCACGACTTCATCGTCGCTTTTAATGTTGAATTGCTTCTTCCATTATTTTTTCCTAAGGGTACAGACAAAATTATTATTATTAATTTATAAATTCATAATAATGTTTACCCACAATTTTCAAAAGTCTTGAGAGCCATTATTGAATATTCTTTTGCAAACTATTTATTATTATACTAATTATTTGGATATTGTCCTTCGCCCGATATAACTCTGTGTGCTAATGGTATTATGAAATTAGACACCAAGTCGTTTGCAATATTTCTGTCACTCCTTGAAATTAATATTAAAATAAAATATAATAATTTATTTGTAAGAAAATAAATACTATAATGCAAAACATACTCGATATTGTAAAAGTTATTTTTGCACGACTTCATCGTCGCTTTTAATGATTCCTCTTTTGCGGTCTGTTGAATTGCTTCTTCCATTATTTTTTCACAAAAAAGAACACTTACATGTTCGTGAATGTTTAGTACCTATACATTAAAACATATCATCAATTACAATTTTTGTAAATATATTATACATAATAATTATTTTGTATTTCATAAATTATTTTCTGCTAAATGTTAGTGCATATTTCCTAATAGTTTTTAGGGTTCCGTACGGTAAAACGGGACCCTGTTACTAAGGCTCCGTCGGTCCGTCTGTCACCAGGCTGTACGTCATGAACCATGAAAGTTAGAAAGTTGAAATTTATAAACTTATATAAGTTATTTTTGCACGACTTCATCGTCGCTTTTAATGTTGAATTGCTTCTTCCATTATTTTTTCCTAAGGGTACAGACAAAATTATTATTATTAATTTATAAATTCATAATAATGTTTACCCACAATTTTCAAAAGTCTTGAGAGCCATTATTGAATATTCTTTTGCAAACTATTTATTATTATACTAATTATTTGGATATTGTCCTTCGCCCGATATAACTCTGTGTGCTAATGGTATTATGAAATTAGACACCAAGTCGTTTGCAATATTTCTGTCACTCCTTGAAATTAATATTAAAATAAAATATAATAATTTATTTGTAAGAAAATAAATACTATAATGCAAAACATACTCGATATTGTAAAAGTTATTTTTGCACGACTTCATCGTCGCTTTTAATGATTCCTCTTTTGCGGTCTGTTGAATTGCTTCTTCCATTATTTTTTCACAAAAAAGAACACTTACATGTTCGTGAATGTTTAGTACCTATACATTAAAACATATCATCAATTACAATTTTTGTAAATATATTATACATAATAATTATTTTGTATTTCATAAATTATTTTCTGCTAAATGTTAGTGCATATTTCCTAATAGTTTTTAGGGTTCCGTACGGTAAAACGGGACCCTGTTACTAAGGCTCCGTCGGTCCGTCTGTCACCAGGCTGTACGTCATGAACCATGAAAGTTAGAAAGTTGAAATTTATAAACTTATATAAGTTATTTTTGCACGACTTCATCGTCGCTTTTAATGTTGAATTGCTTCTTCCATTATTTTTTCCTAAGGGTACAGACAAAATTATTATTATTAATTTATAAATTCATAATAATGTTTACCCACAATTTTCAAAAGTCTTGAGAGCCATTATTGAATATTCTTTTGCAAACTATTTATTATTATACTAATTATTTGGATATTGTCCTTCGCCCGATATAACTCTGTGTGCTAATGGTATTATGAAATTAGACACCAAGTCGTTTGCAATATTTCTGTCACTCCTTGAAATTAATATTAAAATAAAATATAATAATTTATTTGTAAGAAAATAAATACTATAATGCAAAACATACTCGATATTGTAAAAGTTATTTTTGCACGACTTCATCGTCGCTTTTAATGATTCCTCTTTTGCGGTCTGTTGAATTGCTTCTTCCATTATTTTTTCACAAAAAAGAACACTTACATGTTCGTGAATGTTTAGTACCTATACATTAAAACATATCATCAATTACAATTTTTGTAAATATATTATACATAATAATTATTTTGTATTTCATAAATTATTTTCTGCTAAATGTTAGTGCATATTTCCTAATAGTTTTTAGGGTTCCGTACGGTAAAACGGGACCCTGTTACTAAGGCTCCGTCGGTCCGTCTGTCACCAGGCTGTACGTCATGAACCATGAAAGTTAGAAAGTTGAAATTTATAAACTTATATAAGTTATTTTTGCACGACTTCATCGTCGCTTTTAATGTTGAATTGCTTCTTCCATTATTTTTTCCTAAGGGTACAGACAAAATTATTATTATTAATTTATAAATTCATAATAATGTTTACCCACAATTTTCAAAAGTCTTGAGAGCCATTATTGAATATTCTTTTGCAAACTATTTATTATTATACTAATTATTTGGATATTGTCCTTCGCCCGATATAACTCTGTGTGCTAATGGTATTATGAAATTAGACACCAAGTCGTTTGCAATATTTCTGTCACTCCTTGAAATTAATATTAAAATAAAATATAATAATTTATTTGTAAGAAAATAAATACTATAATGCAAAACATACTCGATATTGTAAAAGTTATTTTTGCACGACTTCATCGTCGCTTTTAATGATTCCTCTTTTGCGGTCTGTTGAATTGCTTCTTCCATTATTTTTTCACAAAAAAGAACACTTACATGTTCGTGAATGTTTAGTACCTATACATTAAAACATATCATCAATTACAATTTTTGTAAATATATTATACATAATAATTATTTTGTATTTCATAAATTATTTTCTGCTAAATGTTAGTGCATATTTCCTAATAGTTTTTAGGGTTCCGTACGGTAAAACGGGACCCTGTTACTAAGGCTCCGTCGGTCCGTCTGTCACCAGGCTGTACGTCATGAACCATGAAAGTTAGAAAGTTGAAATTTATAAACTTATATAAGTTATTTTTGCACGACTTCATCGTCGCTTTTAATGTTGAATTGCTTCTTCCATTATTTTTTCCTAAGGGTACAGACAAAATTATTATTATTAATTTATAAATTCATAATAATGTTTACCCACAATTTTCAAAAGTCTTGAGAGCCATTATTGAATATTCTTTTGCAAACTATTTATTATTATACTAATTATTTGGATATTGTCCTTCGCCCGATATAACTCTGTGTGCTAATGGTATTATGAAATTAGACACCAAGTCGTTTGCAATATTTCTGTCACTCCTTGAAATTAATATTAAAATAAAATATAATAATTTATTTGTAAGAAAATAAATACTATAATGCAAAACATACTCGATATTGTAAAAGTTATTTTTGCACGACTTCATCGTCGCTTTTAATGATTCCTCTTTTGCGGTCTGTTGAATTGCTTCTTCCATTATTTTTTCACAAAAAAGAACACTTACATGTTCGTGAATGTTTAGTACCTATACATTAAAACATATCATCAATTACAATTTTTGTAAATATATTATACATAATAATTATTTTGTATTTCATAAATTATTTTCTGCTAAATGTTAGTGCATATTTCCTAATAGTTTTTAGGGTTCCGTACGGTAAAACGGGACCCTGTTACTAAGGCTCCGTCGGTCCGTCTGTCACCAGGCTGTACGTCATGAACCATGAAAGTTAGAAAGTTGAAATTTATAAACTTATATAAGTTATTTTTGCACGACTTCATCGTCGCTTTTAATGTTGAATTGCTTCTTCCATTATTTTTTCCTAAGGGTACAGACAAAATTATTATTATTAATTTATAAATTCATAATAATGTTTACCCACAATTTTCAAAAGTCTTGAGAGCCATTATTGAATATTCTTTTGCAAACTATTTATTATTATACTAATTATTTGGATATTGTCCTTCGCCCGATATAACTCTGTGTGCTAATGGTATTATGAAATTAGACACCAAGTCGTTTGCAATATTTCTGTCACTCCTTGAAATTAATATTAAAATAAAATATAATAATTTATTTGTAAGAAAATAAATACTATAATGCAAAACATACTCGATATTGTAAAAGTTATTTTTGCACGACTTCATCGTCGCTTTTAATGATTCCTCTTTTGCGGTCTGTTGAATTGCTTCTTCCATTATTTTTTCACAAAAAAGAACACTTACATGTTCGTGAATGTTTAGTACCTATACATTAAAACATATCATCAATTACAATTTTTGTAAATATATTATACATAATAATTATTTTGAATTTCATAAATTATTTTCTGCTAAATGTTAGTGCATATTTCCTAATAGTTTTTAGGGTTCCGTACGGTAAAACGGGACCCTGTTACTAAGGCTCCGTCGGTCCGTCTGTCACCAGGCTGTACGTCATGAACCATGAAAGTTAGAAAGTTGAAATTTATAAACTTATATAAGTTATTTTTGCACGACTTCATCGTCGCTTTTAATGTTGAATTGCTTCTTCCATTATTTTTTCCTAAGGGTACAGACAAAATTATTATTATTAATTTATAAATTCATAATAATGTTTACCCACAATTTTCAAAAGTCTTGAGAGCCATTATTGAATATTCTTTTGCAAACTATTTATTATTATACTAATTATTTGGATATTGTCCTTCGCCCGATATAACTCTGTGTGCTAATGGTATTATGAAATTAGACACCAAGTCGTTTGCAATATTTCTGTCACTCCTTGAAATTAATATTAAAATAAAATATAATAATTTATTTGTAAGAAAATAAATACTATAATGCAAAACATACTCGATATTGTAAAAGTTATTTTTGCACGACTTCATCGTCGCTTTTAATGATTCCTCTTTTGCGGTCTGTTGAATTGCTTCTTCCATTATTTTTTCACAAAAAAGAACACTTACATGTTCGTGAATGTTTAGTACCTATACATTAAAACATATCATCAATTACAATTTTTGTAAATATATTATACATAATAATTATTTTGTATTTCATAAATTATTTTCTGCTAAATGTTAGTGCATATTTCCTAATAGTTTTTAGGGTTCCGTACGGTAAAACGGGACCCTGTTACTAAGGCTCCGTCGGTCCGTCTGTCACCAGGCTGTACGTCATGAACCATGAAAGTTAGAAAGTTGAAATTTATAAACTTATATAAGTTATTTTTGCACGACTTCATCGTCGCTTTTAATGTTGAATTGCTTCTTCCATTATTTTTTCCTAAGGGTACAGACAAAATTATTATTATTAATTTATAAATTCATAATAATGTTTACCCACAATTTTCAAAAGTCTTGAGAGCCATTATTGAATATTCTTTTGCAAACTATTTATTATTATACTAATTATTTGGATATTGTCCTTCGCCCGATATAACTCTGTGTGCTAATGGTATTATGAAATTAGACACCAAGTCGTTTGCAATATTTCTGTCACTCCTTGAAATTAATATTAAAATAAAATATAATAATTTATTTGTAAGAAAATAAATACTATAATGCAAAACATACTCGATATTGTAAAAGTTATTTTTGCACGACTTCATCGTCGCTTTTAATGATTCCTCTTTTGCGGTCTGTTGAATTGCTTCTTCCATTATTTTTTCACAAAAAAGAACACTTACATGTTCGTGAATGTTTAGTACCTATACATTAAAACATATCATCAATTACAATTTTTGTAAATATATTATACATAATAATTATTTTGTATTTCATAAATTATTTTCTGCTAAATGTTAGTGCATATTTCCTAATAGTTTTTAGGGTTCCGTACGGTAAAACGGGACCCTGTTACTAAGGCTCCGTCGGTCCGTCTGTCACCAGGCTGTACGTCATGAACCATGAAAGTTAGAAAGTTGAAATTTATAAACTTATATAAGTTATTTTTGCACGACTTCATCGTCGCTTTTAATGTTGAATTGCTTCTTCCATTATTTTTTCCTAAGGGTACAGACAAAATTATTATTATTAATTTATAAATTCATAATAATGTTTACCCACAATTTTCAAAAGTCTTGAGAGCCATTATTGAATATTCTTTTGCAAACTATTTATTATTATACTAATTATTTGGATATTGTCCTTCGCCCGATATAACTCTGTGTGCTAATGGTATTATGAAATTAGACACCAAGTCGTTTGCAATATTTCTGTCACTCCTTGAAATTAATATTAAAATAAAATATAATAATTTATTTGTAAGAAAATAAATACTATAATGCAAAACATACTCGATATTGTAAAAGTTATTTTTGCACGACTTCATCGTCGCTTTTAATGATTCCTCTTTTGCGGTCTGTTGAATTGCTTCTTCCATTATTTTTTCACAAAAAAGAACACTTACATGTTCGTGAATGTTTAGTACCTATACATTAAAACATATCATCAATTACAATTTTTGTAAATATATTATACATAATAATTATTTTGTATTTCATAAATTATTTTCTGCTAAATGTTAGTGCATATTTCCTAATAGTTTTTAGGGTTCCGTACGGTAAAACGGGACCCTGTTACTAAGGCTCCGTCGGTCCGTCTGTCACCAGGCTGTACGTCATGAACCATGAAAGTTAGAAAGTTGAAATTTATAAACTTATATAAGTTATTTTTGCACGACTTCATCGTCGCTTTTAATGTTGAATTGCTTCTTCCATTATTTTTTCCTAAGGGTACAGACAAAATTATTATTATTAATTTATAAATTCATAATAATGTTTACCCACAATTTTCAAAAGTCTTGAGAGCCATTATTGAATATTCTTTTGCAAACTATTTATTATTATACTAATTATTTGGATATTGTCCTTCGCCCGATATAACTCTGTGTGCTAATGGTATTATGAAATTAGACACCAAGTCGTTTGCAATATTTCTGTCACTCCTTGAAATTAATATTAAAATAAAATATAATAATTTATTTGTAAGAAAATAAATACTATAATGCAAAACATACTCGATATTGTAAAAGTTATTTTTGCACGACTTCATCGTCGCTTTTAATGATTCCTCTTTTGCGGTCTGTTGAATTGCTTCTTCCATTATTTTTTCACAAAAAAGAACACTTACATGTTCGTGAATGTTTAGTACCTATACATTAAAACATATCATCAATTACAATTTTTGTAAATATATTATACATAATAATTATTTTGTATTTCATAAATTATTTTCTGCTAAATGTTAGTGCATATTTCTTATAGTTTTTAGGGTTCCGTACGGTAAAACGGGACCCTGTTACTAAGGCTCCGTCGGTCCGTCTGTCACCAGGCTGTACGTCATGAACCATGAAAGTTAGAAAGTTGAAATTTATAAACTTATATAAGTTATTTTTGCACGACTTCATCGTCGCTTTTAATGTTGAATTGCTTCTTCCATTATTTTTTCCTAAGGGTACAGACAAAATTATTATTATTAATTTATAAATTCATAATAATGTTTACCCACAATTTTCAAAAGTCTTGAGAGCCATTATTGAATATTCTTTTGCAAACTATTTATTATTATACTAATTATTTGGATATTGTCCTTCGCCCGATATAACTCTGTGTGCTAATGGTATTATGAAATTAGACACCAAGTCGTTTGCAATATTTCTGTCACTCCTTGAAATTAATATTAAAATAAAATATAATAATTTATTTGTAAGAAAATAAATACTATAATGCAAAACATACTCGATATTGTAAAAGTTATTTTTGCACGACTTCATCGTCGCTTTTAATGATTCCTCTTTTGCGGTCTGTTGAATTGCTTCTTCCATTATTTTTTCACAAAAAAGAACACTTACATGTTCGTGAATGTTTAGTACCTATACATTAAAACATATCATCAATTACAATTTTTGTAAATATATTATACATAATAATTATTTTGTATTTCATAAATTATTTTCTGCTAAATGTTAGTGCATATTTCCTAATAGTTTTTAGGGTTCCGTACGGTAAAACGGGACCCTGTTACTAAGGCTCCGTCGGTCCGTCTGTCACCAGGCTGTACGTCATGAACCATGAAAGTTAGAAAGTTGAAATTTATAAACTTATATAAGTTATTTTTGCACGACTTCATCGTCGCTTTTAATGTTGAATTGCTTCTTCCATTATTTTTTCCTAAGGGTACAGACAAAATTATTATTATTAATTTATAAATTCATAATAATGTTTACCCACAATTTTCAAAAGTCTTGAGAGCCATTATTGAATATTCTTTTGCAAACTATTTATTATTATACTAATTATTTGGATATTGTCCTTCGCCCGATATAACTCTGTGTGCTAATGGTATTATGAAATTAGACACCAAGTCGTTTGCAATATTTCTGTCACTCCTTGAAATTAATATTAAAATAAAATATAATAATTTATTTGTAAGAAAATAAATACTATAATGCAAAACATACTCGATATTGTAAAAGTTATTTTTGCACGACTTCATCGTCGCTTTTAATGATTCCTCTTTTGCGGTCTGTTGAATTGCTTCTTCCATTATTTTTTCACAAAAAAGAACACTTACATGTTCGTGAATGTTTAGTACCTATACATTAAAACATATCATCAATTACAATTTTTGTAAATATATTATACATAATAATTATTTTGAATTTCATAAATTATTTTCTGCTAAATGTTAGTGCATATTTCCTAATAGTTTTTAGGGTTCCGTACGGTAAAACGGGACCCTGTTACTAAGGCTCCGTCGGTCCGTCTGTCACCAGGCTGTACGTCATGAACCATGAAAGTTAGAAAGTTGAAATTTATAAACTTATATAAGTTATTTTTGCACGACTTCATCGTCGCTTTTAATGTTGAATTGCTTCTTCCATTATTTTTTCCTAAGGGTACAGACAAAATTATTATTATTAATTTATAAATTCATAATAATGTTTACCCACAATTTTCAAAAGTCTTGAGAGCCATTATTGAATATTCTTTTGCAAACTATTTATTATTATACTAATTATTTGGATATTGTCCTTCGCCCGATATAACTCTGTGTGCTAATGGTATTATGAAATTAGACACCAAGTCGTTTGCAATATTTCTGTCACTCCTTGAAATTAATATTAAAATAAAATATAATAATTTATTTGTAAGAAAATAAATACTATAATGCAAAACATACTCGATATTGTAAAAGTTATTTTTGCACGACTTCATCGTCGCTTTTAATGATTCCTCTTTTGCGGTCTGTTGAATTGCTTCTTCCATTATTTTTTCACAAAAAAGAACACTTACATGTTCGTGAATGTTTAGTACCTATACATTAAAACATATCATCAATTACAATTTTTGTAAATATATTATACATAATAATTATTTTGTATTTCATAAATTATTTTCTGCTAAATGTTAGTGCATATTTCCTAATAGTTTTTAGGGTTCCGTACGGTAAAACGGGACCCTGTTACTAAGGCTCCGTCGGTCCGTCTGTCACCAGGCTGTACGTCATGAACCATGAAAGTTAGAAAGTTGAAATTTATAAACTTATATAAGTTATTTTTGCACGACTTCATCGTCGCTTTTAATGTTGAATTGCTTCTTCCATTATTTTTTCCTAAGGGTACAGACAAAATTATTATTATTAATTTATAAATTCATAATAATGTTTACCCACAATTTTCAAAAGTCTTGAGAGCCATTATTGAATATTCTTTTGCAAACTATTTATTATTATACTAATTATTTGGATATTGTCCTTCGCCCGATATAACTCTGTGTGCTAATGGTATTATGAAATTAGACACCAAGTCGTTTGCAATATTTCTGTCACTCCTTGAAATTAATATTAAAATAAAATATAATAATTTATTTGTAAGAAAATAAATACTATAATGCAAAACATACTCGATATTGTAAAAGTTATTTTTGCACGACTTCATCGTCGCTTTTAATGATTCCTCTTTTGCGGTCTGTTGAATTGCTTCTTCCATTATTTTTTCACAAAAAAGAACACTTACATGTTCGTGAATGTTTAGTACCTATACATTAAAACATATCATCAATTACAATTTTTGTAAATATATTATACATAATAATTATTTTGTATTTCATAAATTATTTTCTGCTAAATGTTAGTGCATATTTCCTAATAGTTTTTAGGGTTCCGTACGGTAAAACGGGACCCTGTTACTAAGGCTCCGTCGGTCCGTCTGTCACCAGGCTGTACGTCATGAACCATGAAAGTTAGAAAGTTGAAATTTATAAACTTATATAAGTTATTTTTGCACGACTTCATCGTCGCTTTTAATGTTGAATTGCTTCTTCCATTATTTTTTCCTAAGGGTACAGACAAAATTATTATTATTAATTTATAAATTCATAATAATGTTTACCCACAATTTTCAAAAGTCTTGAGAGCCATTATTGAATATTCTTTTGCAAACTATTTATTATTATACTAATTATTTGGATATTGTCCTTCGCCCGATATAACTCTGTGTGCTAATGGTATTATGAAATTAGACACCAAGTCGTTTGCAATATTTCTGTCACTCCTTGAAATTAATATTAAAATAAAATATAATAATTTATTTGTAAGAAAATAAATACTATAATGCAAAACATACTCGATATTGTAAAAGTTATTTTTGCACGACTTCATCGTCGCTTTTAATGATTCCTCTTTTGCGGTCTGTTGAATTGCTTCTTCCATTATTTTTTCACAAAAAAGAACACTTACATGTTCGTGAATGTTTAGTACCTATACATTAAAACATATCATCAATTACAATTTTTGTAAATATATTATACATAATAATTATTTTGTATTTCATAAATTATTTTCTGCTAAATGTTAGTGCATATTTCCTAATAGTTTTTAGGGTTCCGTACGGTAAAACGGGACCCTGTTACTAAGGCTCCGTCGGTCCGTCTGTCACCAGGCTGTACGTCATGAACCATGAAAGTTAGAAAGTTGAAATTTTCACAGATTATATATTTCTGTTGCCGATATATAAAAACAAATACCAAAAATCCTAGAATATATAATATAAGCAGTGTTGCCAACATGTTTATAGCTGATGACGGTACGGAACCCTTTGTGCTCGAGTCGGACTCGCACTTGGCCGGTTTTATAATTATTGTCGGTACATATTGAAATAATACCTAATAATATAGTAATATTTTATTTAATAATTATAGTTAATTTTTTTATCGTTTTCAAAGCATCCTAAAATAATCATTCCAGAGTTGTTGGAAATAACTGTTTCCTCAAAAACAAACACTTAAAATATAACTCATATTCGTCAACGTTTTTCTATTATAAAAATATAAAATACATAATTTTTGAAAATGTATTACTTGTCTCAATATTTCGTCTTGTTCAATGCGTCCTGTAATCTCTATCTGTCTATGTTTCCTCTCTGCCATTTCACACGCAATTCTACTTAGATCACCTTGTTTAATCAACATGTTGTTTTTATTTTCACTATTATTGATAAGAATTGATTCGTTGTGTAGTGTATCGAAAAATCTACTAATATGTTTTTTTCTAGCATTTTCTAATATATCAGCACTGGTAATTTCTTTAAATTCCTGTAATAAGATAATATATTACATTATTTTAGTACTAATTATTAATTATGCCTTTACTATCAATCTTAAATAAAATGTTATTTGTTGCATTAGCAAAAATTAAATATAATTATATATAGGTAGGTACATTTGCAGTGTCGTGTGTTACTGGTTCTTCGTTCGAGTGTAAAATTGGTTGATATCTGATCTTTGCCATAATCATCTATAATAATTTACTATTAAAACCATAATTTTACCATACCTACTATAGGGTGTTCCAAATTTCATGTGACAGCAGATTTCAGCATGATATATTTAAATTAGGGGAAAATGACCCATGTGAAAACTGTTTTGAATCATATAATCTAAATTAATTTGATATTAAATATGTTTTTTATTAATTAAGATGGGGAGGTTTGAGGGTCAACTTTTAAAATTCAAATGGGACCCTATATTTTTGAAATATGATTCGTGCACAGTTTAATTTTTAATGAATTTTGACGGTTCATTTACATTTATGTGATAATAATTGAAGGAGCTATCGACATCTGAATATTGGTGTTAATTTATAAAATGTCAACAGTGAATAATACTAAAAGTGCTTCCGTTGTACGACCTTAATAATCCGGGTATCGAATTATCAATTTACTACAATATACAGTAGTCAGTTCAAAGTACTACAGTTTACCGTTTGATACTCAGATCATAATATCATATCACAGATATAAAATTATATCTGTGGATCATATAGACATATACATGATATGATATTATATTTTATAACCTTAAAATTATTTGATGTTTACCAATGTAACATTTATACATCCGTATACCTAGGTATAGTATGTAGTATTGTCATAGTGCTACTCAGTGATAGTACCTATCTTTGATATACTAATCTATACAAGCTCCAAGGTTAGGTCTATAAATCTTGTGCACGTGTGCTACCTCTATGATAATTGATAACGCTTGTCACTTTTTACTTTATAATTTTTATATGACAGTTAAAACCACGAAAATGCTTAAAAGTTAAAATAAATATAAATTAAAATACATAATATCTAAGTATTTCATTATTTCAATTTGGTTGATATTTTTAAGTCATTGTAGTTAGTGCGTTTGAATTTTCGTCAACTGGTTGTTATCGTCTGAAAATGTTTGCATTTATTTTAAACTGACATCAGAAGACTCTAAGAACTCTATTTACTCTAAGAAGGTACTTGTTTGTATCATAGAAAAATTATATTTGTATTCATCACCATCATTAGTTAAAATTTGAGGATATGTATAGTTTGATTATTTATCAATTTGTAAATGCCTTCAAAGTCGTATTTAATTATGTTAGTATAACAATTTACGTACGCAAGATAGATATCTAAGAATAACATAATATAGAATGCTTAATCCAGTTTTATTTTCTGAGTGGTAATGTTAATACATTTACTTATCTATTATCAATACATTATACCATATTATACAGTGTTATATTAAGTATTTAAGTGGCACAATTCAGTATATTTCAGCACCTAAATATCTATATAATACTAATGTATTTAATATTATTTTACTTCAATTCCTGACTCATGACTTAACTTAATTTTTATTTAGCCCATTGATTTAAATTAAAACTGTTTTATTGGATATGATCCATTTTCTTCAAACAGTTTAAGAAAAATGTTTACTTTTTTAAGAATTAAAACATTTTTTAAATTCTTGAAATGTAGACAAGTTGAACCATTTTGAATAAGACATTTTTAAATTTCATAGTCGTCATTATTCTCAATAAAATTTTTCTTCAATTTATCTAAAAGTCATTATTCATTATTGTACCTATCTAGGATTTCAAATTTCAAATTAGCTTTTTCATTGCAATTCTATGTATGGTAAATTATTATGAAAAAGCAACATTTAATTTCTCTAAAAGTCATGGTTCCTAAGATTTCAAACATGACAACATATTTTTTACTAAATAATATTATTCATATTGTGCCGTTGTTGTGTCTGATGATATATTTTTACTTTAATGGAACAATTCAAATTATTTCAGCACCTAAATATCTTTATCTAAAAGTCATTGTTCATTTATACATATCTAGGATTTCAAATTTCAAATTAGCTTTTTCATCACAAATCTAAGTATATTCTTAATATCCTAAGTTTTCTAATGTGACATCATTGTTTTTATTAAATCATATTCTCCATAATGATATCATAATGAAAAGTGGAACAAATCAGAATATTTTAGATACTTATATCTAGATTTGCTATTTTGCTAATGTATTTAACATTATTTTACTTTAATTCCTGATTCATGACTTATGAGTAATACCTAATTTCATAGAATTCAATAATTTACTTAATAAATATTTGCATGTATGGGTTTTTGTTGGTTTGTGTTAATAAAATTATAAAATGTATAACTTTTTGACTTTAAAACTTTAATGTAGTAATATTTTACAATGTTATTCATACAAGCTTAATGGTTATTTTCTACTAATTTGTTTAAACATTGGTCGCATTAATTAATAGTGTATACCAATACCTTTAGAAGACGATTGAACCTCTGGCGTGGACCAAAATTCTGCAAGTAAAATGGCAGTCATATTGTATTGAGAGTATACACTTGTTGATAAACATTGGTCACATTAATTAATAGTGTATACCAATACCTTTAGAAGACGATTGAACTCATTTAAACCTAAATGGCAGTCATAATTATATTGTATTGAGAGTATACACTTGTTGAAAATAAAAGTATGCGAGTGTTTTAAACAAATTGTTGGTACCTATAATGATATAACTTTTTAACAACTTTTTAAAGGACTGTAGTTATATTTTACAAGGTTATTTGCACAAAACCAACTATTTTTAACCAATTTGAGCATATGAATACTTTTTAAAGTAATTTGTTTAAACATTAGTCTCATTTAATAATGTAATAAATAGTATAGCAAAATAGTAAATAGTAAATATACATATAATTTATTATTCGATTGCACCTCTTGTACGAACAATGTTCACTAAGTTTAAATTGTGAAGTATGTTTTTATTAGGCATTTATTAAACTGCTGACTTTCATAAATTCTATATTTCTATAGATACCTACCTATTTCAGAAATAATGAATTTGCTTTAAAATGTATTTTACCATGCATATCTTGCATATTCCTTGCTAATTTGAATATACTAAAATGTACTAAATGGTTCAACAATTATTAGTCTTTATATCCTTTCTTATGAAAATTGTACACATTTTAAATCTATATTTATTTATTAAAATTAAGTTAAAAGTTTTAAAATTGCCCTAAATCCAGAATGAAAATGCTTCTAAAAAAATATTCAATCCCGGTCTAAAACCAGTAAAACCTAACCTTATTAACCACTCAGAATATATTACGATAATTTTTACTGGTGCAATTGACATATTTAAAATACTTGATAATTATGTTTGATGTCATGATTAGGACTTTGATGTTGTTATAATTAATTAATAAGGATATAAGGTTTCTACTTATTAGAGCAAAAAAAAAATTCATAAAAATGTAGTTTAAAAATTAAATTGCTTACACAAATGTGATATACATATTTTACCAACGTTGTGTAAATATTTTGTGACTTCCATGTGATGATCCATGCTACAGATGTTAAACCCTCCTATGGGCCTATCGTTTTTTTTTTTTTTTTGCTTAAGCCATTGGAGCAATAGGTACAATTATTTAAAAAAAAAAAGGAAAAATTGATAATACATTAATAATAATTAAATACATTTTTAATAAATTCAGTCAAAATTGTCTTGTTCTAGACTTCTAGAGTATACATATTTGCTCATATTTTTATGCGTATATGTTTGTGTTGAAAGCTTTTAAGTCTCTAAGTCTAGAAATAACCTTTAGTCTTTAGTAAATGAATTATTAATTTTAATAAAATTAATGTAACAACATCCAAGCCCTAGTTATTATAATTTAATATTAGATTGATCATATCTTAATGTTGTGAAAAGGTGATGTTCTTTCAAAATCTGTTTGATTTTATATGCATCATTCAACATTATGTTGAACGCGAGGTTTAATCATACAAGTTTTTGAAATCAATGTTGTCATTTTGCAGCGTTTAGAAATGATATACATATTTAATATTAAGTTTATTCAAACATAATATGAAAGTATAGGTATGTAAGTATGTTATTAGTCTTAGTATAGACTGTCTTACCAAGGCTCGGAACTTTAAGCATTTGCATATTTGTTTAGAAAGTGCATATTGAAAATCTGATTCGATACAAATTTGATTCATAGTAAGTATATTACAAATACAAAAATGTTTGTTGCATAATTTTGAATATTTCATGATTTTTTGTAGAAATTCGCATATTTTAGGTATAAGATCATTAATTATATGCATATTATGATATCATAGAATTAACGTGAACAATTTTTTTTTTAGAAATTTATACTTTTATATTGTTTGACAAAATAAATTAATTCATCAAAGGCTATTACTATTGCTCCCAAAAATAATATTATAATCTTTATATCTACTACTGAGAACTTGTAATAGTGATCGCTGACCGGCCCGTATTTATTTTTATTCAAATTTACCACTGGATTAATATTTTGTACCATGATATAAATAAATTGTATAATCGTAGGTAATTAAATACATAAGCGTGCGGTGTTAATTTTTTTTTAAAATTCTTCTAATTTTTTTTTCAGACACCTACCTAATTTAAATTTTTTAATTTTGTATGTAAAATGTGTTTTATTCAATAAATTGCATATTTTCCAAATTTTTACTGCATATTTTTAAGTTCCTAGCCTTGGTTATTATTTATTATTTAAATTTATAAAATATGAATAGGCACCTACATTAGTCAAAAATACAGATACAGGTACCTAACCTATTTGTATACATTTTAAATAATTTTATGCAGTATAATAACATTTATACAACAATTTGGTATAATGAGCTATTGCCTATTCGTCAACTGAATGATATTTATTTCTAATTTTATATTATAAATAATAAATATTATGTAAAATTATTGAGGACACAAAACCCGTTCCATAGCAATATAGCATTGATTATAAATAAAACAATATCCAATATACATAATATGTAGACGGTATATTATTATCTAATGCCTTGTTTTTTTTTTTTATTATCAATAGAATCATGTGGCTTGACCTATGTAATATAAAATTAAATTAAGATAACAAATACACGTTTTATTACTAGTAAATTGGTAGTTTGATAGCGTACAGATTATAAAGGTTGTAGGTACAACAATGCATCGGCGTAAAACAGAAGGCAATTCAATTGAATTAACTTAACTTTCCACAGTTAATTATTTTCATTAACTTGCCCACCATTGGCAAAATATAAGCTCGTAATATTCTGGAATAATGTTAAACTTTTGTCCAATTCGTCGGTAAAACCATCGTATTAAAATCTACAAAATAAATACTTCAATTATTACGATTACCTATAGTGTATACACTTTTAGAAATAATTCAAATTAAAACTAATGACAACTATTATTTGATTGTAAACACTTATTTATTTTTAGAAACAATTGTCACTCTAAGGGTACAGACAAAATTATTATTATTAATTTATAAATTCATAATAATGTTTACCCACAATTTTCAAAAGTCTTGAGAGCCATTATTGAATATTCTTTTGCAAACTATTTATTATTATACTAATTATTTGGATATTGTCCTTCGCCCGATATAACTCTGTGTGCTAATGGTATTATGAAATTAGACACCAAGTCGTTTGCAATATTTCTGTCACTCCTTGAAATTAATATTAAAATAAAATATAATAATTTATTTGTAAGAAAATAAATACTATAATGCAAAACATACTCGATATTGTAAAAGTTATTTTTGCACGACTTCATCGTCGCTTTTAATGATTCCTCTTTTGCGGTCTGTTGAATTGCTTCTTCCATTATTTTTTCACAAAAAAGAACACTTACATGTTCGTGAATGTTTAGTACCTATACATTAAAACATATCATCAATTACAATTTTTGTAAATATATTATACATAATAATTATTTTGTATTTCATAAATTATTTTCTGCTAAATGTTAGTGCATATTTCCTAATAGTTTTTAGGGTTCCGTACGGTAAAACGGGACCCTGTTACTAAGGCTCCGTCGGTCCGTCTGTCACCAGGCTGTACGTCATGAACCATGAAAGTTAGAAAGTTGAAATTTATAAACTTATATAAGTTATTTTTGCACGACTTCATCGTCGCTTTTAATGTTGAATTGCTTCTTCCATTATTTTTTCCTAAGGGTACAGACAAAATTATTATTATTAATTTATAAATTCATAATAATGTTTACCCACAATTTTCAAAAGTCTTGAGAGCCATTATTGAATATTCTTTTGCAAACTATTTATTATTATACTAATTATTTGGATATTGTCCTTCGCCCGATATAACTCTGTGTGCTAATGGTATTATGAAATTAGACACCAAGTCGTTTGCAATATTTCTGTCACTCCTTGAAATTAATATTAAAATAAAATATAATAATTTATTTGTAAGAAAATAAATACTATAATGCAAAACATACTCGATATTGTAAAAGTTATTTTTGCACGACTTCATCGTCGCTTTTAATGATTCCTCTTTTGCGGTCTGTTGAATTGCTTCTTCCATTATTTTTTCACAAAAAAGTACACTTACATGTTCGTGAATGTTTAGTACCTATACATTAAAACATATCATCAATTACAATTTTTGTAAATATATTATACATAATAATTATTTTGTATTTCATAAATTATTTTCTGCTAAATGTTAGTGCATATTTCCTAATAGTTTTTAGGGTTCCGTACGGTAAAACGGGACCCTGTTACTAAGGCTCCGTCGGTCCGTCTGTCACCAGGCTGTACGTCATGAACCATGAAAGTTAGAAAGTTGAAATTTATAAACTTATATAAGTTATTTTTGCACGACTTCATCGTCGCTTTTAATGTTGAATTGCTTCTTCCATTATTTTTTCCTAAGGGTACAGACAAAATTATTATTATTAATTTATAAATTCATAATAATGTTTACCCACAATTTTCAAAAGTCTTGAGAGCCATTATTGAATATTCTTTTGCAAACTATTTATTATTATACTAATTATTTGGATATTGTCTTTCGCCCGATATAACTCTGTGGGGCGCATGTAAACTCCACCGATTGCGACCTTTTTAGAACTTTTTTCATGTAAACTCCACCGGTACGTTTTTTTTACCTGAAAAAAAAATGTAAACTCCACCGGTACATTTTTTTTACCTGAAAAAAAAATGTAAACTCCACTGGTACGTTTTTTTTTTAAAATTGTAATCCAAATCCAATCTGATTAACTAAGATTACATAATTTATGTGGGTGCAGTTTTATTATAATATATTTATGTATTTAAATACAATGATTTAAAAAAAAAATCATATAAAAATCAATTAGAAAAAAATAGAAAAATCTATAATTTTTAATAATAATTAACAATAATTTAAAAAAAAAATCATATAAAAATCAAATAGAAAAAAATAGTAAAATTATAATTATAAATAATAATTATTATTGTTATTGTTATTTAAAATTATTCAAACAAAGCAACATATTTCCACGTTCACTGGTTAATTCACTTAATGTGTTCATTTTGAAATCAACGGACGCACTAAAATGTGCAGTCTTCGAAAATATTTTATCGAATGCATTCGTTTCGCGGTATCGCGATATGATTTTATCTGCGGTCGTTAAGATGAAGTTTAAGATAAGTCAGTCGAAAGTTGATGTGTATACACTATACATATAGTTTTAATTAGTGGATTTTACCATCGGTGGAGTTTACGTGTTTTCAGGTCAAAAATACGTATCGGTGGAGTTTACATTTTTTTTTCAGGTAAAAAAAATGTATCGGTGGAATTTACATGTTATAAATCCAACCCTAAAATCGACTACCTGTAAATCGGTGGAGTTTACAATCGCCCACTCTGTGTGCTAATGGTATTATGAAATTAGACACCAAGTCGTTTGCAATATTTCTGTCACTCCTTGAAATTAATATTAAAATAAAATATAATAATTTATTTGTAAGAAAATAAATACTATAATGCAAAACATACTCGATATTGTAAAAGTTATTTTTGCACGACTTCATCGTCGCTTTTAATGATTCCTCTTTTGCGGTCTGTTGAATTGCTTCTTCCATTATTTTTTCACAAAAAAGAACACTTACATGTTCGTGAATGTTTAGTACCTATACATTAAAACATATCATCAATTACAATTTTTGTAAATATATTATACATAATAATTATTTTGTATTTCATAAATTATTTTCTGCTAAATGTTAGTGCATATTTCCTAATACCTAATAATATAGTAATATTTTATTTAATAATTATAGTTAATTTTTTTATCGTTTTCAAAGCATCCTAAAATAATCATTCCAGAGTTGTTGGAAATAACTGTTTCCTCAAAAACAAACACTTAAATATAACTCATATCGTCAACGTTTTTTCTATTATAAAATATAAAATACATAATTTTTGAAAATGTATTACTTGTCTCAATATTTCGTCTTGTTCAATGCGTCCTGTAATCTCTATCTGTCTATGTTTCCTCTCTGCCATTTCACACGCAATTCTACTTAGATCACCTTGTTTAATCAACATGTTGTTTTTATTTTCACTATTATTGATAAGAATTGATTCGTTGTGTAGTGTATCGAAAAATCTACTAATATGTTTTTTTCTAGCATTTTCTAATATATCAGCACTGGTAATTTCTTTAAATTCCTGTAATAAGATAATATATTACATTATTTTAGTACTAATTATTAATTATGCCTTTACTATCAATCTTAAATAAAATGTTATTTGTTGCATTAGCAAAAATTAAATATAATTATATATAGGTAGGTACATTTGCAGTGTCGTGTGTTACTGGTTCTTCGTTCGAGTGTAAAATTGGTTGATATCTGATCTTTGCCATAATCATCTATAATAATTTACTATTAAAACCATAATTTTACCATACCTACTATATATTATTATTTAGTTTTAAATTTGTACCATAGTCTGATAAGCTCTTCCTCGTAATAGTCTCTGAAATAATTTTACGCTATCGTACAATTCCGTAATATCATCTTCCCCATCAACTCGATAGTCTATACGGTTTTCTTTGATGACTTTATGTTTACGTTGTGGTATCAAATTAAGTTTTTTCGATTTAAAGCACTTATCTATACAAATAAATATGTGAATTGTGAATATTCAAAGTATTTATTTTGTAGATTTTAATACGATGGTTTTACCGACGAATTGGACAAAAGTTTAACATTATTCCAGAATATTACGAGCTTATATTTTGCAGACTATCTATGGTTCAAATGAAAAACTTAATAATAAATAATAAAGTACATTTTACCATTATATATGGACTAAAGTAGATGGATTGTGTCTGTTCTGCGGCATTGGGTTTTTAAATGACTCCAAATATTATGTCTTAAAAACCACATATTTTCACGATTTTTCATCAATAATATATTATACAGCATTTTTTTTGTATATACAATCCCATACAATTGTATATGACATATATACTAGGTATATGTATAACAACAGTGTTTTTTTAGTCCAATAAATTCCAAGAGTGGCTTGGTGTGGCGCGGTCCGTACACTCAACTGTTGAAACACTCTGAGTGTACTTATCGGCCGGTGTTACTAGCTCCCGGATGGGTGACCACCCGAGATTTTTGGCAATAAATTCTTTCCACACATACAAAACGTGTTACAACGACAACCGTTTCTTATATAAGTTATTTTTGCACGACTTCATCGTCGCTTTTAATGTTGAATTGCTTCTTCCATTATTTTTTCCTAAGGGTACAGACAAAATTATTATTATTAATTTATAAATTCATAATAATGTTTACCCACAATTTTCAAAAGTCTTGAGAGCCATTATTGAATATTCTTTTGCAAACTATTTATTATTATACTAATTATTTGGATATTGTCTTTCGCCCGATATAACTCTGTGTGCTAATGGTATTATGAAATTAGACACCAAGTCGTTTGCAATATTTCTGTCACTCCTTGAAATTAATATTAAAATAAAATATAATAATTTATTTGTAAGAAAATAAATACTATAATGCAAAACATACTCGATATTGTAAAAGTTATTTTTGCACGACTTCATCGTCGCTTTTAATGATTCCTCTTTTGCGGTCTGTTGAATTGCTTCTTCCATTATTTTTTCACAAAAAAGAACACTTACATGTTCGTGAATGTTTAGTACCTATACATTAAAACATATCATCAATTACAATTTTTGTAAATATATTATACATAATAATTATTTTGTATTACATAAATTATTTTCTGCTAAATGTTAGTGCATATTTCCTAATACCTAATAATATAGTAATATTTTATTTAATAATTATAGTTAATTTTTTTATCGTTTTCAAAGCATCCTAAAATAATCATTCCAGAGTTGTTGGAAATAACTGTTTCCTCAAAACCAATCACTTAAAATATAACTCATATTCGTCAACGTTTTTCTATTATAAAAATATAAAATACATAATTTTTGAAAATGTATTACTTGTCTCAATATTTCGTCTTGTTCAATGCGTCCTGTAATCTCTATCTGTCTATGTTTCCTCTCTGCCATTTCACACGCAATTCTACTTAGATCACCTTGTTTAATCAACATGTTGTTTTTATTTTCACTATTATTGATAAGAATTGATTCGTTGTGTAGTGTATCGAAAAATCTACTAATATGTTTTTTTCTAGCATTTTCTAATATATCAGCACTGGTAATTTCTTTAAATTCCTGTAATAAGATAATATATTACATTATTTTAGTACTAATTATTAATTATGCCTTTACTATCAATCTTAAATAAAATGTTATTTGTTGCATTATCAAAAATTAAATATAATTATATATAGGTAGGTACATTTGCAGTGTCGTGTGTTACTGGTTCTTCGTTCGAGTGTAAAATTGGTTGATATCTGATCTTTGCCATAATCATCTATAATAATTTACTATTAAAACCATAATTTTACCATACCTACTATATATTATTATTTAGTTTTAAATTTGTACCATAGTCTGATAAGCTCTTCCTCGTAATAGTCTCTGAAATAATTTTACGCTATCGTACAATTCCGTAATATCATCTTCCCCATCAACTCGATAGTCTATACGGTTTTCTTTGATGACTTTATGTTTACGTTGTGGTATCAAATTAAGTTTTTTCGATTTAAAGCACTTATTTATACAAATAAATATGTGAATTGTGAATATTCAAAGTATTTATTTTGTAGATTTTAATACGATGGTTTTACCGACGAATTGGACAAAAGTTTAACATTATTCCAGAATATTACGAGCTTATATTTTGCAGACTATCTATGGTTCAAATGAAAAACTTAATAATAAATAATAAAGTACATTTTACCATTATATATGGACTAAAGTAGATGTATTGTGTCTGTTCTGCGGCATTGGGTTTTTAAATGACTCCAAATATTATGTCTTAAAAACCACATATTTTCACGATTTTTCATCAATAATATATTATACAGCATTTTTTTTGTATATACAATCCCATACAATTGTATATGACATATATACTAGGTATATGTATAACAACAGTGTTTTTTTAGTCCAATAAATTCCAAGAGTGGCTTGGTGTGGCGCGGTCCGTACACTCAACTGTTGAAACACTCTGAGTGTACTTATCGGCCGGTGTTACTAGCTCCCGGATGGGTGACCACCCGAGATTTTTGGCAATAAATTCTTTCCACACATACAAAACGTGTTACAACGACAACCGTTTCTTCTCCCTACAAACAAAAACAGCTTATGGCCATAGTTGCACGGCTAAATCAATAACAGAAAAAAAAATTCTAAGAATATAAGCGTTATACAAAGGACATGCAAGACATTGGGCCACCAAAAACCGTTGTTCAAACTCAATACATTCTATACTAAAATACACATTCTTATCGCATTAATAATAGTAATTATTATTCTTATTAAAACCATTAGCAACCATTTTGAACAGAAAATAATAATAATAATAATAACAATCTCAAAATCCCTGTTTGAGAACTTCTCCTATTTTTCCGTATTTTGTCAAGATTTGAACTTATATGCTTATAAAATAAAACTGTGACTAAGGATTTTTAATCTTTTTGAACTACTACTGAAACAATAAAGTAGGAGTCTTCTATTAAATTTTCAAGCTTTTGTACTCAAGAAATAATATTGTATTGATATTTATAGAATAAAAAACTAAAAAATTGGAAACTGAAAATGTTCCTAAACAGCTCAAAATAAGTCAAAATATTTTTAAAAAGGCCTGGTGTGTAGAAAATATTATAAACAGTAAGTAAAAACTTCATGCATCTAAGGTCATTTGTTTTAGAGTTGCACCAAAACCAAAATAAATTTTCTTGAAAACAGATTTTGAGTAAAAATTCCCGTTTTCCTCAATTTTTCTTTTGTTTTTCACATCGCTTTTGAAAACTAGTGGGAAATTTTTACTTTTGATCCCCCAAAGTACCAGGTAGATTCATTTTTCTATCAGAAAAGATACTGTTGAAGAAAATCCAAGCATTTTTACTGTCCTAAAAGGTGATGACAGACACATAAAAAAAAAACACACATCATTGTAAAATCAATACATTCATCGTTTCACTCAGAATCTAAAAATGTTGTGATTGTCATCACTTTTGCAGACAGTTGAAATGCTTTGGTTTTCTATTCCAGCGTTTTATCTGGTAGGAAAGTGAATCTAGTTGGTAATTTGGGTGGTCATAAAAAAATGTTACGTACCTACTCACCTTTTAAATGAAATTATATCATATTAAATTATAAATAAGAGCATTCCTAAAAAAAAAAGGTTTTTTTTATGAAAAATTATTATAATATATTGGGTAGGCCTGTATGGCCTGTCACCCTGTAATTTCTCGGGCTGAAATGTTTAGCCAATCCGCAGCTACATAGTACAATTATTATGTTATTATAATATACAGAAAATCTACATATGATGATAATATTTTACTAGATAGCTATTGTTTTATTACTATATTATATTATTATATAGCTTTAACAGCTGGAAGCCCGCGGTACCGCGACAAAGTCTAACGAGTGGCGAGATTTGTCGAGGGGTCGGTCGTATAATGGTATAAAGACTTTTGGGCACAGATGATACATGTATTTATATACGAATTTCATAAAACTACACAAAAAATAATAATAAAAATAAAACTAAAACCACCGCTGTGGTTTACGCGTGCAGTCAGATTTCGAGGGGGTCGTCGCGTTGGTCCCAGGGGAAATATGCGAGGCCGCGATGCTACACAATATACCCCCCTCTCCGTCATCCGGGGGGTGAAACGTGCAGCGGGGGGTAAGCGATTTTCTGGCAAACTTATTTTCTCGGCACGACAATAATGTATATATACATACCTACACGTATAATACGCGACGAGGTCTCCGCACCATCGTCGGCCGGCCGAGACGAGAGCGTTGTCTAAGCTTATATAACGACTTGCCGAGAAAAGAAACATATTATTATATCTAGAGGCGGTATAATAGGTATATAATACGTATAATATGTAGTGAATGCGAAAAGAAAATTATACGGAAATCCGATACCTATTATAGATGATATCAGCTGCGGAATCTACCTACAGTATATACCGCAATGGTTTATAATGGAAAATTAAAAAAAAAAAACTCCTTCTATATAATATAATAACAGCAGAAAGCATAATAATATATTATACTAAATGGGGTGACACTTTTTTTTTGCATTGCTCCACTTCCAGTGTTAAAAAAAATAAGTAATATCCGCTACCCTCCGAGTCTTCGGAACTGTATAATACCGACGAAAACAAAGTTCCGTTGGTTCTATGTATATGGGACATAGCCACATAGGTACCTATAATATCATATCATAGCACTTATGTGTTTAGTCATTACATTCGCACAGATCAACACATCTTGCGATTTTATAGTTTATATAATAATTAATATTATATTTTTCCCCGATGGCCGATTAATTATTTTTCAAGTAAATTAATTCTTCGATTAATTAAATTAGGCCCGGTTGCCGGTTAGTTTTATTGTTCGTAATGGTTTAAAACACTATATCTTATCTAACTGCGGTTATATAGATTGGCTGTAATCAAAATAAACTTCATTACTTCACGTGCATTTCTCCAGACCTCCTCAAGTTGGAAAATCGTAATTCTTTCGTAATTAATGAGATCGTAATATTAGTGTGAATTTGTAAGTATTGCATAAAATTCAGGCACCAGTCCAATGTGCGACCTACATTTTTGGTCCAGTGTGCCACCCACATACCTATAGCTATTGACCTATACTGAATTTTTAATAGTTATCAATTATTGCAGTTATTATTATTATTTATAAGTAATTCATCCTTATTTGTCTGATAAAAATTCATCGTAATTTATGCTATAAAAGCATCTTTCATGTCTGATAAAAATTCTTCAAATATAGTTTGCTTGTTTGGGTGAAGGCAATAAGGGATCTCCACCACTCTTCTTTAAGTTATCTAGCCGCCTAGGTAATAATGGAGGTGCACTGTTTACTCTTATTTCATATCACTTTTTCAGTATTTTCCACAAACATTCTATGGTTTGGGTATTGGCATTTGTATCAGGATCAATAAACCATTTTTGATGATTCGCGGTATTGGGTATGTATCGTTTATTGTTTAATGACGAATAAGCTCTCCACTATTCATCCCTATGGATTATACTTTCTAGTTCTACTTCGTTTTAACTATAGGAAGTAAGTTTGCTTTCTACGATAAGTAAACGTCGTTCCAAAATACTTTTTTGCAACCAAGTTCAAAAACCCACAGGCAGGATACACGTGTTCCATAATTTTTTGTGCTCACTGCATTATTATCTTCTTCGCCCTTCGGTATCATCACTATACTTTTCACTTTCCTCATTTAGTCTAATATCACCACATCGAAGACGACCAAAACGAAAAATAATATTCCATTAAATAGTTTTGTTGTGGTGAACAAGGAATCAGTTAAACACGTGGCTGTAGATAGAGTCGACAGTCATGATTAAACACAAATATATAATTTTGTGGGAGCCAGGGGCGTAACACAAATATTTGGGACGTGGGGTTTGCGGGCACTAAGTTATGCCACTGGTGGGGGTCCGTTATCGACAAGTATATAGGTACGTGGTAGCGGGGCCAATTTAACGGGTAAAATAAACTGGTAACGCACTAGCATGGCACATTATACTACGGTGTATAAGAGGCACACAACTTTAGTATAAAACCAACTATAGTTAACTATATTTTATGACCACAACTGAATTAAAAATATTATTCAAGATGCTTGTTGACTCTACCACGTGATTATACTCTAAATGTCGTCTCTGTATCAAATGATTCTATATTATGTCGCATGACTATATATTTTATAACGTACCTATATATGATATAATCAAACCACATACAAGTTACTAGGCACCAGACCAAAACCCAGCGAAGATCAGCTCCTCTAGGACGGTATAAACCACTTGGCACTTGGTCAGTTCGGTCCTGTCCACATCGCATGCTTTTGCTATCCAACGGGCAACGACACGACTGCACGACTATATACGTCAGTCCATTGTCCGCGCAATAGTTATTAATATGTCAACTGCTGTGTAATTTATTTCATATAATATTGTTCGAAAATAGTATGAAAATGTACTTAAGATACAATTGTCAATTCCAACAATCAGATGTGCTGGGAGAGTTTTGGATGTGGGCACATAATTTTTAAACTACACTGTGCATACAAGTGTAGATAATACATAATTCAACATAGGTTAAACTTATCGTTGAAAATTATTATTCGTCGTTAATCCACACTAGTTCCCTGAAAACTGTTATATTATATAACTTTGGTTTCAAATTTTAACCCTTTCAAGCCCAATATATTAAATTTTTTCAAAAAAAAAATTTCTTTTCTCATTTTTGGCTTTTGTAGAGTTAAATTAAGGGAAAAAAATTTTTTTTGTAATTTTTTAAAAACTTACCAATATTTTACAGACATGATGCTTAAAATTATCACTGGGAACTAGCGATTAAAATTTTTTTTTTATTTACCAGCATATTTTCCATATTAAAAGAATTGAATTTATTTAGTGAACTTATAACCCCAAATCAAACTCTATATTACACAACACAATAGGTTAGTTTAGATTAAAATCATAAAACATAAAATAAAATATATATCAAACTGTGTACAAAATTCAACGACTTGTTGCTTTTTGTTGATAGCAAAATTAATAATAATAATAACCTAATGAAAACAAAATTAATAATAATAAAAACTTAATGAAAACAAAATTCATAATAATAAAAACTTAATGAAAACAAAATTTCAATATAAACTTTAAAATATAACATTATAATAATCCTATTATTATCCAATAAGTACTTACTTATATTTTATATTAATATTCAGACTTTTTATCAGACTTTATGATATAGGATACAATTTAGAAACTTATTTTTTATGGTAGTTTAAAAAACAATTGTTTTTTAAATTGTAACATAAGTGTAACTTACACTTATCACATTTTGTTGTAGAATAACATTTAATACAATTCTTACACCTTTGTTTTTCTATGACTAGGATTGGCCAATGTATAACTGTTATAATTACCTAACGTTGTTTTGTATTTGTTTCATAAGTATAGAGGATCTATCATCTATATAAAACATTCTCGAAAACTCCCTGACAAAATTACTAGAAATAATAAAATGACGTTTTACACGTTACAGGTAGCACTATAAACACAGCATTTCCTAGTCTAAGATCCAAAAATAAATTCGACGAATAATAATTTCTACTATTTATGGCTGCCGTAATGCCATATAATTGATTTTATGATAACATTGAGCGATCGTTTTCGTCTTTTCGCTCGGTGGTGGGTTTACAATGCAAGAGTGATTAAAATTGTTCTTTAATATTTGTATAATATAATGTTGGTATTTGTTTTTCTAAGAATGTATTGTATCAAAATTCATTTTTACAATAGTTAAATAATAAATAGAATATCGTGCAATTTTTTTCTTGAAAAATATAGTCAAGCAGTTCAAACGTAAAATAAATACATTTATGAGTCTTCAAATCATCTCTAGTTTTTAAATAATTATAACTAAATTGTAATTATGTAAAATATTTACTTAAATACTAAATAGGCGCATTATGTTTCTTAATATTATATTTGACTTGATTTTATATCATTAAAAAAAAAAATTAACTTTTACAATGTACATTTACATTCTACAATCACTTTACTTCACAGAATATTTGTAATTGGAATTTATTCCTTTAATAAAGAATTATTATTATTTAAATATGTAATGCAGGTTTTATGATTTATGTGTAGTTAAGCAGGAAGTAAACCTGTATTATACCAATATTGTAGAAGTTGTAAATAAAAAAAAAACTATGAAAATATGTATTGGTGGATAAAATATAAGTGCTCACCCACTGTGCATTTGATGTTTCAAAAAGTTGTACGATTTAAGTTGCAATGCTAACAGCGCCCAGAAACGTTTGCTAAACATCGTGTACCTGTTTTAATGTAACACTATTTTATGTTTGTACACCAACATCCTATAAACATGTAATATAATAATATCTCAAATACGTATTGAAAACATGTTTCTATAACATTGCAAGGATATTATAGTATGATATGTTGCAATAACCGATAGCTTAGCATTCGGCGTGTCAGCCCGGGTAGCGTATTAGCCATTAGGAAACCCAGGACGCCACAGAGCGCCTTATGTATACCACGTTCTCATTGGCCCATTTCAAATTGCCCGCTTTTTTTTCAAATAATTGAATAATATAATAAAATAATCTCTACACAGTTATTTTTATTTTTTACTTTAGTAGGTACCTATACTTTAGTAGGTACCTATACCTACCTCAGAGTGAACATTTCTTACTGGACTAAGTGTATTGTACTTGTAATATAATATAATAATTAAATTAATATTATATTATTAAATTAAATTAAATTATTTGATAAATGATAAAAAAAAAGCGGCCAATTTGAAATGGGCCAATGAGAACGTGGTATACATACGACGCACGTACATTTCCCCACCCCCACCCTTTTCAATTTTTCAACTTTTTCCAACGCCAATATTTAGTGCTCAATTCCTGCCAATTCCTGCCGCCACTCCCGGAATTCCTGCTCAAAAACACGCCCCGCAAAAATTAAAAAACCACGGGTGGGGCTGGGGAAACGTTTCTCCAGCCCCACCCCAAGTCGGAAATTGACTTTTTTAACTTTTTCCGACGCCAATATTTAGTGCTCAATTCCTGCCAATTCCTGATGCCACTCCCGGAATTCCTGCTCAAAAACACGCCCCGCAAAAATTAAAAAACCACGGGTGGGGCTGGGGAAACGTTTCTCCAGCCCCACCCCAAGTCGGAAATTGACTTTTTTAAATTTTTCCAACGCCAATATTTAGTGCTCAATTCCTGCCAATTCCTGCCGCCACTCCCGGAATTCCTGCTCAAAAACACGCCCCGCAAAAATTTAAAAAACCCCGGGTGGGGCTGGGGAAACGTTTCTCCAGCACCATCCAAGGTCGGGAATTTACTTTAGATAAAATATAAGATAATATCTTTTTTATCTAGATATAAAACAGATAATTTTCCCCTTTTTAGGTTTTTTAAGAGTTCATCAATTAAATTATAATGTTTATACATATTTATAATTTTATAATTAATATTTTTTATTATTAAACGTAAATTATTAATTAGGAGGTTATAGGTACGTGAGTTAAAAATTATATATTCGTGGTTGTAATTAACAAATTGGTAACTTATTTGTAAAACATCAAGTTACCTCAAGTCAGTAGCCAACTTTTTCTATACAATTATATTAACTAAAAACAAAAATATTTAATTAACACAATGTTTTTTTTAACTTTATTATAATATCTATATAATATTATCTACAACATATTATATGAATGAATAAAATGAGTACCTATTTTGTTTGTAAAACTAATTATATTGTTATGAACTAAGAAGTTCCAGATTTTATTTCATTTTATTATGAATTTTGCATGCATTATTTTGATGTTAACAGTAAAAATAGGTACTAAATAGGTAAAAATAGGTACTCACTTTTTTTCCCCTCATTTTCGGTCACAACTCGTTCTTTAAACATCATTACAGCGGTGATACATTCGGTAGGGTTTACGTTTGGCTTACGGCCCACCATTTTTATAAATGAGTTATCACAATGTGCAATAACCGTACAATATTATATTAATTAAACTTTTATGTTTATCGAAACTGTTTTTACACTGCACACAATAATGGACGTTTACGTGCAAAAGCGAAACAGCAAATGACAAATTATTAATTATTATTATTATAAAACTATAAACCGTTCTATTTTAAAAACTATGCAGTGGATTTTTGTGTTCTACATTTAGAACTAAAGACGATCGATAAAAATAATACTACTATTTGTAGATTTATATAATAATATAATGTTATACTAATAATAATGTTTATTTTGATGGAAATTAATTCCAATTTAGAATATATAACGAGTATGGTGACAGTAAATTGTACAGGATTTATTTTAAATGAACGATTTCATCAGACGTTCTATATAAAATCTGCGTTATATTTGTATTACATAATATGAAGAAAACTTCTAATTTTCATCGTTTACAATTATTTAAAAATAAAACTATATACCTAATAGATACATTATATATATAATAATTTATTTACTGTATGTAATTACTAATTACAAATTTCGTTTAAATGCATTGCATACACGATAATATTATATCGTACTATATAGTACGCACTATGCAGAGTCGATCTTTCATTCAAATGTTATGGTAAACAAGTGATTGGTGTTAAACAGTGTTGGTGTCTTAATTGGTTAGAATAAATAAACACGTATAACACGTTACCATATTATCGTAACAAACTATCATAAATCATCCATTATGATTTTTGAATTATTCAATATAATATATTAAATAAAATAAAAAACGAAATAATTTAAAATATTATATAATTACCGATCCTCAGTAACAATTAAGTTATAACCTAACCGTAAAGAACAGCCTTTAAGTTCGAAACATCGAAAGAGAATCATCGTTGATCATATCTGTAGATAACTTCGATAATATTTTTATCTTTTTATTTTCCGTTCTTCTATAACATTTAAAATTTGAAATTTAAAACAATGGGCCAAATGCCATAATTAGTTAACAAGGCATCATCCGGACTGCATAATAATTTTGAAAGTTATAGTATGTTTAAAACCTAACAAAATAAATTGTTAATTTTCTTAAGATTTAATTATCTGCAATGATTGTATTGTTTTTATTGCATTAAATCGTGCCATTAATTCTTTAAACAATAAAATGTTATGTTCTGATAAATTACAATGTCCAATATATTAGTATAATGCAGTAAACGTTCCATTTTCTTCATACAATTTATTCATTTACTCTACAAAGAATTTTTATATGAAATAATATATTTTATAATGTATAAAACACTGCCTACTATAGTGCCCACATTTTTTTACAAAAACCAAAAAATTATACATAATAAATTGTTTGTAATTTAAAAAGTATTAAATAAAGTTTTATTCATTCATATAATATGTTGTAGATAATATTATATAGATATTATAATAAAGTTAAAAAAAACATTGTGTTAATTAAATATTTTTGTTTTTAGTTAATATAATTGTATAGAAAAAGTTGGCTACTGACTTGAGGTAACTTGATGTTTTACAAATAAGTTACCAATTTGTTAATTACAACCACGAATATATAATTTTTAACTCACGTACCTATAACCACCTAATTAATAATTTACGTTTAATAATAAAAAATATTAATTATAAAATTATAAATATGTATAAACATTATAATTTAATTGATGAACTCTTAAAAAACCTAAAAAGGGGAAAATTATCTGTTTTATATCTAGATAAAAAAGATATTATCTTATATTTTATCTAAAGTAAATTCCCGACCTTGGATGGTGCTGGAGAAACGTTTCCCCAGCCCCACCCGGGGTTTTTTTAATTTTTGCGGGGCGTGTTTTTGAGCAGGAATTCCGGGAGTGGCGGCAGGAATTGGCAGGAATTGAGCACTAAATATTGGCGTCGGAAAAAGTTAAAAAAGTCAATTTCCGACTTGGGGTGGGGCTGGAGAAACGTTTCCCCAGCCCCACCCGTGGTTTTTTAATTTTTGCGGGGCGTGTTTTTGAGCAGGAATTCCGGGAGTGGCGGCAGGAATTGGCAGGAATTGAGCACTAAATATTGGCGTCGGAAAAAGTTAAAAAAGTCAATTTCCGACTTGGGGTGGGGCTGGAGAAACGTTTCCCCAGCCCCACCCGTGGTTTTTTAATTTTTGCGGGGCGTGTTTTTGAGCAGGAATTCCGGGATTGGTGGCAGGAATTGGCAGGAATTGAGCACTAAATATTGGCGTCGGAAAAAGTTAAAAAAGTCAATTTCCGACTTGGGGTGGGGCTGGAGAAACGTTTCCCCAGCCCCACCCGTGGTTTTTTAATTTTTGCGGGGCGTGTTTTTGAGCAGGAATTCCGGGAGTGGCGGCAGGAATTGGCAGGAATTGAGCACTAAATATTGGCGTTGGAAAAATTTAAAAAAGTCAATTTCCGACTTGGGGTGGGGCTGGAGAAACGTTTCCCCAGCCCCACCCGTGGTTTTTTAATTTTTGCGGGGCGTGTTTTTGAGCAGGAATTCCGGGAGTGGCGGCAGGAATTGGCAGGAATTGAGCACTAAATATTGGCGTCGGAAAAAGTTAAAAAAGTCAATTTCCGACTTGGGGTGGGGCTGGAGAAACGTTTCCCCAGCCCCACCCGTGGTTTTTTAATTTTTGCGGGGCGTGTTTTTGAGCAGGAATTCCGGGAGTGGCGGCAGGAATTGGCAGGAATTGAGCACTAAATATTGGCGTTGGAAAAAGTTGAAAAATTGAAAAGGGTGGGGGTGGGGAAATGTACGTATACGACGCTCTGTGGCGTCCTGGGTTTCCTAATACGCGCCCGGGTAAGCAACAACGTTCTTTACTGCCGTCGGAAATTCGAAATTCCGTAAAAAAATCATATAGCCGCCTCGATTTTTTTGGGTGGCTAGCAGGGCAGTCACCTCAGTTATCCGGGTAAGCAATCCGACTTAGTGGACAGGATAGTGGACAATGTGGAGCGGCCGGGTCACGGCATCAGCTATGCAATCCAACTGCGTCGGATCGAGGACAACGTTCTTTACTGCCGCCGGAAATCATACAACACATAACGTGAAAAAAAATTTAAAGAAATCCATGCAAATCATTTTTTTGGGTGCCTAGCAGGTCAGTAACCTCGAATGACGTTCGCCGTTGTATATAACTACATACAATGCAAACGATATACTACACAAACCAAAAAAACATATTGTATATAGGTACCTACCTTTGATATATGAACTAATAAATAACATATATATATTAATATAATATTAAATGGCGACACTCCGTGGAAAATCGAATAACTTACAAATTTAAAACCAATATTCAAAATCAAAAACAAAAATCGGTTTTAAAAATTTAAATCAAAACCGAAAAAAATAAAAAACCGGTAACCAATATCAAAATCGAAATCGAAATTTATTTTTTCGGGTACAAGCCCTGGTTAACCCCCTCGACTACACTACTGATTATATCTCAAAAAGTTAAAAAAACCTTTTTTGTCAAATTAAAAACTGACCGAAAAATGTGAGTGTTTTTGAGTTAGAAGTATCAGCCTCCACCTTGTATATTATACTGGACTTTCCAGTACCTATATGTATAGTGACCATTCGGTATATGTACATGCCTAGGTGGTTCTTATATAAGTTATGTGTATAACACGGTGATGGTAGGTATACGGTTGACGGTCGTATTGTTATGCGTTTACTTAGTGCGAATAACATACCTATGTAAGTATATTATGTACCTACAACCTACCTGTATATAATAATGAAGCTGGTGTATTATGTTATGAACCAGAGTATAACCCTTTTAACTGGTCGAGTATAATGCGCATAAAATAATAATAATAATAATAATAATAATTACAATGGATACACGGGATATGTTATATAGCTGCTGGTATTATATATTATATGTAGGTATATATCGAAGAAAAGAAACGGTAGTTAGTGGAAACCGGACACTACATAAAACGCGTCGTAGGCCTTTACCGGGCCTTTGCGGGGGGTGGTGCGGCTGCGTCGGCTAGGCTCTCCCCCGCCGCCGTTGACATGGCGAAAGCTTATATCGATCTATTAAAAGCCATAATCAAACTCCCCCCGGGTGCAGCGTGTCTCTTTTATCTCTTATAATATTATCTGTCGTCACCGACGGACGGAGAGCGTCGCTCCTCGGGTCTTTTAAAACCGTGTCCATTATTGGTCGCAGCCGCCGCCGCCGCCGCCGACCGACGGTGATGACGACCACCGACTCTGCGCGCGTTGTATTCGGTTACACGCACACACGCACACCACCCCGTCCATGGGGTCGACGTCAAATTAATGCCTCTGCCTTTGTGACCGCATCAAAGTCTCCCGTTTAATATTATATTTCTCTACGCATGTATATATAACAACTGTATAATATGTCCTGCGCCGGTTATCCCTTTTTTTTTCCCCCGACACACCCTCACACTGCGCATGTCTATAGTACAAAGTATACATAAGCTTTAAAATCATGTCCTTGATTAATTTTCTTTCTTTTTTTTTTTTTCATTATTACTACGCCGTCGCCGGGCACGCGCAAGCGTATATTATTATTATTGTGCCGCGTATAAATAATAATAATTAACGTTTGCGGATCGCGATAACGTGACGTATAGGATAACCGCCGCGGCCGTTCGCCTAAACACAGTTGTTAATAAATTAATGTTTTTTTTTTTCGACTGCATATCATGCGTAATTGTCGCGACTATGCGGCGATAATATTATTATAATAGGTAAATTCAATTATAATATTATGATAATATACTGATTAGATGTATACCGGGAAGACATTTAATTGTCCGTGGGTAAGCACCGAAACATTAGGCGAAAAAATGTGACATTAAACTATATAGGTGATAATATGCGTGACTGCCTAAATCGATGTGATTTCCGTTGTCAGTGACATTATAACCATAATAATGATCATCAACGAATATGATACGGTCAACTGCAGAAGTCGTGAGACGGTCATAATATTATAGGTTATAGGCGCGATAGTCGCCAGTGATGATGGTTATTTATATTTTAGTGGACGATATTTTCGAAAATGTTTTATAAAACTTTATAAAGACATAATATTATTAATAGCTATACACAATAATATAATACTATGTACCTATCTTTAATAAAATAATTACTTTTTTGCAAGAACGTTTTGTGTACAGACTAAATTCTCATTTTATCTACCGCAAATCTGAAATAGAGTAGTTGAATACACACCCACATTTCATTGAATTTAGAGGACGAAAAACGTCCTGTACCTACCTGTTGTTATATTATTTTATACACGTATTTTGATCGACAAAGACGTCCGGAATATTTTGTATTGTTGATTTAAAATTCGAAACTGATATACATCTTAAGTGTTTATAGAAATCATCAAAAAATACTTATGGCTGACAACCCAAATTTTATTATGACTATATACTTGTTTATTTTTATATCAAGATTTAATCAAATAGTTGGACGATTATGGTTTTTATTTTATGTATGATTTAATTCTGTCCATTAGAATCAATATTAATAAATTAACTATATGTAACCACTAACTATTAAACTATATAGTTAATATATATATTAACTTTCTTACTATTATATACAAGACTTCACTAATCCTAATATAGACTATAGAGGTATAGGTAGTAATCCTATACAGTGGCCACCCGGCACCCAGTACCTATACTTTGAACACGAACTTACAAAAAAAATAAACTGAAATCATTATTTTTTTAATTTTCTCTACGTTAAATATAATTTGAATATATTTAAAATTGGTATTTATCAAAAACTATACAAGGCAACAGAATTACCACAAAACAAGTAAGATATTTCTCCAGATACTATATATTTTTTATCGTGTTTCAACTTTCAAGGATATCAATATCAACCAAGTAGAAAACAATGAAAGACATTTCAGAAATATTATTAATTGAACTCTTTATGGAACTTCAAACTATACACTAATGTATACCTATGCACTGATTATATTTTATAATTCACTTACATTACCGATCATCTTAAAAATTGAAAATCATGAAAAATAATTTCGAAGTTCCTACTGGACTTAAAATATCCGTCTGTTTCTTATAAGAACAATAATTTTATCAACTTTCCATAAATGCATCATAACTATACTTACCTAAGTACTTACATAATATTATTATTTTGAAATACATTTTAGTCTATAATGGTTATAACTTATAGATTAAATTACCTTAAAATATTGTAATAAATCATATTGAATGTAATGTGGAGTACAACATTTATTTGAAGTCCTCTGGATAATTACAAGTGTTTGTTAAGAAAAAAATCTGCCCCCGTTTTTCAACAACTAATCTTTGCTATACCCGAAAAACTTAAAATAAAACATTACATATAACTTTTTTCAGGTTAGAGCCCCTAACTGTACCTATTATGGTTACGCCGATGACAATATTATCCCAGTGACCAGTGTCCGTGAACTCTGCATATGCGTATGACTCGATACTACCTAAAGCAGAATATAATCTTAGAGCCAGAAGCTCGAGAGCGAGAGCCAACGGTGCAAGCATATTATTATACACGTCATGTACCTACCTGCACATGATGTCATTATTTTAAATTATAATATCATGTAAGAGGATCACTCGCACTGCTCGCGAGTACCTAACCTATAAAAAAATATCATAAAATAAAACAAAATTATAACCCAAGGATAAAAATATTTGTCCTGTCCGACTAAACTCGTGGGTTTATTCCCGAAGCATCGATGAGTAATATAATGTCTTGTCGGTCGCCAGCTATACAACTACCGAAGCAGTGTACAATACGTTCCCATATATAATGATAATAGTATTTTCATGCTTCAAGTTGTATATAATACGTCTGGTGCAGCGAGCGGCGCGCCGTTTGATTGACACGGGCGGCGGCGAGCAGGTAGTACATACTTGTGGCACACAATCCGTTCTACGAAAGCGGGTTGGGACCATACCATACCCCGTGTACGAGTGTTTGTATTTGAAAAAAAAAATGATAATAAAGATAATATAATATAATACAATAATAATAATATGTAGGATTTGTACGGCGTGTATACCTTAAGTACATAATGCGTGTTGGTACAATATAATATCGTAAAATATATAGGTACCTATATATAATATATTATACATTATATTCAGTTGTTTTGTTCGGCCGTGTGCTCGTCGGACCGTGTGCCGAGTGTCGTTTTCGCTTGACAGTTTTATCGGCCAAGGCGCCATATCAATAGGCGTACGAAAGCCCGGTAGTCCTCTTCTAAAACGTTATTCATGTGTGCGCAGACGGACACTGCGGGTCCGACGATATTATTATTATAATAACTCACCCTACCGTATCATCGAGCGCGCGTTCGCAGATAATATTTTATCGACCGTCCGGGTCGTCTGTCGTTGGAAATATTTGTGGAAAATTCGTAGAACACCAGAAATGATATTGTTCAGTGCTGATGAATGCGCGTTGGTGTAGGTGGAATGGTTGGAGGGCGGAGGGGTGGGAAATCCATTAGGCCGTACGCACAGGAGATCTACAACAGTAAGGTACCTCCTATTATATTCTGCATTTGAAGCGCATTTTATCTCTCTTAAAAACCACCGACACTGAAGTGTTCAGCGGAACGAGGTGTTTTCGAGTGCAATACAACATTATGTTATATCGTTTACAATAAATTTAGTTTACTCCGAGTTTCTCGTTACGAAAAATATACATAGTCTATTATTAAAAAATACTTTGTATCGAATCGCATCGAATGCAGTGAACAGTGGCCCTCAAAAACTTAAGAATTTCAATTTGCAAACGCGGTGTATGTGTGTGTGTGTGTGTGTGTGTGTGTGTGTGTGTGTGTGTGTGTGTGTGTGTGTGTGTGTGTGTGTGACTGATATTTTATATTCAAATGTGAAATGTGTGACACTTGTAAGAAAAACTCAGGATCAAATTCCAATACTTATTTTATTAATACATTCAATATCAATAGGTACTGTTTCTGAAGTACAAAATTTGTGTTTTAATTATCTAGAGATTTTTGCTCGTCCAATAACAAGTTTAGTGAAAATTTTCTTAGTCTCCTGGAAAAATGGTAAAGTTGGAATTGAGCCCTGATGTTCTTATACGGGTGTCTTAGTTGTACGAATTATTTAGCTCTTATATTAGAGCTACCTACGTGTGTGTGGTCGATTAGACAATTTATGAAAATAAGTTTCCACTAATCGCGGTAAAAAGGCTGCCTAATAATGATAAAAAAGGCCTGCCGGGAATGCAGGGCAGAAGTAAGGGGACGAACGGCACTAAAGGTTTTGAGAGAGAGAATATAATTTGATGACGATTTACGCCATGCCGTGAGGCGAACGAGTACGTAAGGGTATAAGGAGAAAAAGTGTCTTCGTATATAATATACCTATTATGTTATACTATCGTATCGCGGCGATATTAAACGCAACGAGGGAAAAGCGCACGCTGTTTCGAAGGCGTAAAAATTTTATACTCGCCAAACGGTTATAAAATCGTTTTTATGACGTCACGATCTAACACGCACACGTGCATATATATATACATAGACACAAACACACTATATACGTGTAGAGTCTGATCCCAAAGCGCCCACTCATGCAGTCTTTCCAAGGTATATATACCCCTCTCGCCTGCACTAGGGTTCCTCTCAGTCCATCCCTAATGGAATGTGTGTACGGCCAGTTGTGCAGGCAGTCCCGGAGCCGTAATGAGTCCCATGCGACCGGACCGCCGCCGCCGTCACCACCACCGATGGTCGCGGGGTGCGAGGAAACTTTATTATATAATATACGTATTATCATTGTTATTATTATTATTATTATTGCTATTATCGTATAACACGCGGCATATGCGGGGATGGAGGCGGCGGCGTAGCGCGACCGACCCCGCAAACCGATCGCAAAATCGGTTTACAAAACGCGGTCGGCACTGGTGGTGGCTCTGCGGTTAAAAATTTACCCCACGTCGCCGCCGCGCTGTGGGGGTTAAATGGAGCGCGAAACTACGGTTACTGCGTCGGAGACCGACGACGACAACAAACGGTCATCCATCAGCAGAGCAACGCACAAAGGTACCTATACGCAGTGTATACGGTGTACATGTGTTTATAATATATATATATATTATATTATATTTATTATATGGATAATAATATACTACTTTCTATGTATGTATAAGAGTAAATTTAGAACGGTCGAGGGGAAGATAATGTTTATATTATTCTTATATTATTATTATTATTGTTATTATTTTGCGCGCGAGCCAACAACGAAAACGTTCTCTATTGTGGACGTTAAGTGCTGTGTATTCTGTATACCAAGAGTGTTATCGTACAACATGATAATATTATGAATGTTATGTGTGTGTGTGTGTGTCTTGTACTCATGTGTGGTGTGCATGCAAATACGCTAGGGACGTGAACCGCCACGTCAGGAACAAATTTAAACACACTTTGTGTAGGTACATAATGTTGTGTAATTCCTGCTATTCAGTGTCACATAATTTGTATGTAGGTATAAACATCTGCACGACGCACACCTAATATTGATACTATCACATATTTTTGAGTTCAATCCGATTTCTCATCGAAATTTTCCCTCGTTCGACTCTGTGTTTTGATTTATCCGTTATAACGTTTATCGCGCACATCGTTTGGACAATAACTTTGATTTTATGTTATATGTTGGGTAATGCATTTGTTGTCGTAGTGATCTATCACTATAGTCACTACTTCTTTATAAAAAAAAAATCTCTGAAAGGAACGTATAGGACTGCACGGCTCCATGATGCGAGTGATAGGGGAGGAAGAAGGAAAAGTAGTTTGTTCGGATACGTAAGCTATATAAGGTAGGTATATGTATTTATTTAAACTTGTTAAATGTGTAGACAGAGGGAAATAAGTCCACCCAAGATATGTTAGTTGAAGTTAAATTTGTAATGGACTTTGTATGCATGGCGATGTTGCTGTGCATGGAGCAACGACCCATATAATGCAAGTCCTACAGTTTGGGATGTCACACTAAAGCTAATTTGTTAATGCACCTATCGGGACTAATATTATTTATTTATTTATACGGAGTCTTGTCACGGTAAGAGGAGGAGCGTTGACTTTAAAAAATCTGACTCGTGATCCCACGATATATTTCGGCTTCTTTGAGAATCATTTTTTTTTTTATCAATAAATTTAACCCAAAAAGGAATAACCGCGTAGATAATAGAATTATTCACCAAATGTTTAAAATGTTTACATTTCTATATTATAGTTTCATTGTATAATTTTTTTAATATTTTGGATCATTTTGACTTATTTTGAACTATTTATTATTTATAGACATTTGAAATCTTCTAATTTTTTTCAATTTTTCCCCCCAAAATGTATGAAAAAAAAATGTATGTAATACGTGGTATCACATATGTTGTTATTCCTGAAATTAAAGAAAAAAAATTGAGTATAAATCTACAATAATTTTTTATAAGCGTCTGAAGTTTAAGTTTTGATAAAATTGGGTATTTTTACAGTAGGATACTAGGGCTTCAGACTTCGGTGCCCCTTCCAAATCCCAAACTCAATTTGAAGCTGGTTATTACTGAGTGAACTCATTATTTATGAGGTCTATGCATTTTCGAAATTCAAGGGGATTTAGGGGCTAATCCCCTAAACATTTCCTAAATATTTTTAAGCTTATTCATTATTATTATAGTAGGGCTTCAGCCCCCCCCAAATATCAAACACTATTTGTGCCTATGCATATTGTTCAGTTTGAAGTTTAAATTTCCAAATTTTCAAATTATTTTGTGCCTATAGTTACCTACCAATATATAACATTTTCAATTTTTATATCTATTAGCTTAAGCTTGACAATTTAATACAACAAAGTTCCTCATAATTAGTTCTAAGTTCTTACTGAAATCCAATAATTTAAAAAATATATGAACAAAACTTATTTTAAAAACATTTGAAATTTACATTTTGACGAAATTTGATATTTAAACAAAGATTCATTATAGTTGTAATTAAAAAATACTATTTGTGTAGAGTTGTAACTTTTTTTGTAAATTATTATATTTAACTTTACAGAATTAAATGTTAAAAACATTTAGATTAACCATTTTACTGTAAGCCGGTATCGACTCAAAAATTAATATCTATAATGTATGATATAAATAATATATACTATTAAAAATTAAAATAATTAATAATATAATGAATGCGATTTTTTCGGTAAAAATTATTTCAACCTACCATGTTACTTGCATATATATATATATATATATATATATATATATATATTCTCACGGAAAAATATAAAATAAAAACAACTAGGTAGGTAACCGTCGATTTTTCTGTTTTACGCTGTAGGCGTCAAATATAACAGTTATTGAGCTTGTCACTGTAATGGTATGGATATTTATAGGCCAAAAGACAGTCTCTGACAGAATTATTTTTCGTATGCAATGATTTATTAATGAATTAAAATTTAACTCATCCATTACAGCGGCAAGCTCAATAACTGTTATATTTGACGCCTACAGCGTAAAACAGAAAAATCGACGGTTACCTACCTAGTTGTTTTTATTTTATATTTTTCCGTGAAAATAGTCTTAACTTGAGTTTATTATATGTAGGTAGTATGTCAGCAAAGTTAGAGAAAAGACTAAAATTGACGTAAAAAATAAATAAAAATAGACTATCTTATAATACCGAATTCTAAAATGATTATGAATAATGACAAAATCGCAAAAAAAAATGAAAACAGAATAATTTGAATTAGAATTTAAAATATTAAAACAGTTGCTTTGATAAATAATGAAATTTGTGTTTCGACCTTCTTCACTTAGGCCATATGTATAATACCCTAAGACTTAGGGTAAATATTATATACCCTGTTTGAAGGTAGGTGGTGAATATTATAGACGCAAAAGTTATATCTTATATTAAATAATAGCAATTACTAATTATTTATTAGTAATAAGTAGGTTTGTAAAAAATTGAAACTGAATCATATATTTTGTTTTGTTGATTTTTTATTGTTCGTGTTACAGACGTTAAATAGAATAATTTCTGTGTACTTGTGCTTGCATTTTATCTATATTTTAATTGTATTTATGTAGTATGTAAGCAGTGCACATAAGATTATGTTGAAAACTGATTTGTTTTCTTGTAACTCACACGTATTTTATATAGTTTCATACAAAAGTTTGTTCAAAAACACTGTATAAAAGTTTCGTTTAAAATTACCTTTTTCTTTACCACTTATCACTCACCCCTTACTCTTTGTTGAATTCCCTTTTTTTCGTGCTTTGAGCCCCTGAAAAAGTATTATCTTACATTTCACGTCTTCACGTACAAATGGCTAATATTGCAACGATGTTCCCATGAGAATACACAAACGTGAAATCTATTAATACAACGTTGTCAACAAAATATTTAGGTACACATTTACCTTCTGTATTCATTTTTTGGAAAATACCAGACTGTCGATTTTACACAAAAACTGAGAACATTTTGATATAGTTTATACTAGGTAACCAGTTTGAATAGTCAAAAACTGCTTTCGCACATATTTTTTTTAAATTTTAAACAGACATACAGACTCCCCAGAGGTTGAATCAAACTACGCAATGATACTTGCGATGATGTTAACTTTTAAAGTCATGAATACATAATATTACGAATAGCGTCTGTAAAAGGACCAAAAAGGGTGGCAATATATAATAGCATTATATAATTTAGATCCTTTATATATATTATATAATATTAAACAACACAGGCGCAACTCCTTTCACCCGAAAATGACTTTAGACTTTTCACACAAATATGAAAAGCAGTTTATTTTTTTTTGCTAATAATATAATTACATTTTATTCAACCATGGTTTCACGGTAAACATTTTGAAGCATATTGTCTCAAAATTAGTCTAATAAAGCCATTTAATTTTATCTAGAGAGCACCATCTGCAGAGACAGCTTCGCTATTACTCCCCCGCAAAAAGTTATTGTGTTTGTAGGTACTTTGTGTGCTTTGTGTTAATATATATTATATTTAATATGATATTTAATATGATTATTGATAATAATTTTAATAAATTATTAAGATTTAAGATATCTATTACTATATTATAATATATAATATGTATCATGGGCACAAAACCATACAAATTTTTTTTTTTTTTTGGAGGGGGGGAAAGATAAGACTGTCACAATTCCCTACTCACTATTACTCTAATACCTATTAGTATCGTTATAACTTATTAGTAATACCTTAAAAGTTAAAAGTTAAACCTAATATCAAATATGAATAATTTTGAGGCAGTTTTTCTCAAAAGACGTGAAAAGAATGCAATTATTATTATTGTCATTTGTATGTAGAAGAAGAAATCGTGGTTTTAGCCTAGGCCTAGAAATGTAAATGTAAATTATAATATATCTACATAATATAAAACGCTATAATAAGTAATAAATAATTATTAATACATAAAAACTCTTTTTTGTTGCTATTTTCTAGTTTTAGGGCCTAACGCATATTATAATACTTATTTTTAAGATTTATTAGGTTATATAGTTATTATATTAGTGCTATTATAAAGTTTTATCCCTATTTATATAAGCTAATGGATTATTATAGACACGGAACATTAAAAAAAAAATGATTATCTATAAATGTTAGACAAAAGTAAAAAGTAAATGGTAAGTGGATGTCGCTCTGCTGTACAGTAGGTTACAAGATGGTCACTGTATAATTGATCGTATCAAATTTGAAATCAATGATATCATAATATCATTGTATACGAAAAAACGTTTCTGAGCGGAGACGGTTTGTCAGTCTGGATATTTTATATTGTTGTTATATTTTATTAAAGCCTGTATGTTGAATTAATATTATAAATTACAACAAAATAACTAAAATCGTTAAATTTAGATTCTGAGCGGAGTGAGGAATCTAGTGGTTTTACAACGGTGTTTATTATTTTTTTTTTTATCTTGTATACAAAATTTCTACCAGAAGGAGTACTTTGATTTTAACATAGAGTATCTTATCTTTTAGCATGTCATAGTCATTTTTCGATTTTCTCAAAAGTTATTTATTTTAATGCCACTGGAAAAACTACCTACCTACAAATTACGAAAAACCGCTAAAAATTAGATTTTAATTTCTAACGCTTTGTTTATCACCATAGCTATTAAGTTATATATATTTTAAATAACTATTTAGTTTTACAAAATTATATAAACATTAATTACTCTTTTATTCTGAATACATGTATTAAAATGTTCTAAACTTCTGTGTTATATGTGAGCCTCTACCCTCCGCTGTCACGAGCTTGTTCAGTGTTCAATTTGGGGCCATATATCATCTTCTCGAAGAAAAAAATTTAAAAAATATTTTTATAAATATAATACTTCAATCATAATATAAAAGATAGGTACCATTATAATACACGTGTTTATTATCGTCTGACGACGAATAAGACTCGACACGACAGGGGCAAGTTGCTACAGAGGCCACAATTTTATTTTCTAGGATATTTTTCGATTCACCGGATAGCAAATTCTATAATATATAATATTATATCATCCCTTTCTCGCCCTCTTTCTCACTCCCTCGTATAGCTGGAAGGTACGTCAAAAATATATACATTGCGCTGAAACCCATATTAAACCTGTTTTGGCACAACCGCGTTCTGACTGGTAAAATTTGCAGTGTATATATATATATAAATAATTATAATACGTGTAAACGAAAACGACGACGACTTCGTTGACTTCGACGATGACTATAATAATATACGCATCGCACGACCATTACTCCGAAAGTCGTTGACGGTGCGAGGGAAGAGAGGTGTGAAAACATTTCCAATTATATACTTTCCGATTGTGTTACCGAAAAGTTCTCGTATTATACGCATACACACACACATATAATAATACGTCCAGTGGCAGCAGCAGCAGCAGCAGCAGGTGATGATGGCATCAGAAGCAATTTTTCGGGTCGCTGAACCGCAAAACGGCATTGTGTGTGCGCGTGCGCGTGTGTGTGTATATTTTAGCAAGTGCGTCGGCGGCGGCGGCGGCGACGGGGAAAACAAACGAGGCGACACGAACCGTAATCAGCGCGCTCCGTACCCCGCGTGCGAGAGGACCGTTCTCCAGGGACAATTAGCAATTCGCCGTTCGTACATGCTCGCGGTCCCGCTCACCGAGTTTCTCCCTATTCGTATGCGCCGCGACGTTTCTCTGCTCCTCCGCACCGTGTACAATAATAATATGATAATATTATATAAATGTTATATCCGTCCCGGAAAACGGTCATTGTTATTCAAACGCCACCGCCAACACATTCGCAATAAGTATATATTATATACCTATGTAATTTATGTATATAAATGCGGGTGGCCGGGGGTGGGTGCGCGTGTGTGGGTGTATATATATATATATGTATGCGGAGAAAAGCTACCGCAGAAGAGAACCCATTCGATTCGAAAAATAATGGTATTTTTTCCCACTGTTCTCCTATTCTCTTTATTCTCGCGTGCATGTCTCCGATGTATTCTCCCGTATATTCAATTCCGCGAAGGCGAAAGTAGACATCACAATAATAATCATAAACTTTTGCCGTTTTGCTGCAGCCCGCCCGCGCTTTTGCTCGACGGATGAGCCGAATACATATTGTGCGCATCATCTGTATTATTTTATATTGTGTCACCGGCTTTTGATGGTTCTTATCCTTTGATTTATTTCGAGAGTTTTCGCGTTCCCAAATAAGGGCGTGGTGACTGCGGTGGTGTATTCATTCAAACATATCTGGCGTTTATATATAGGGGATGACCTTTGTCAATGTACTATGAAATAAATAAAATCAACAATTTTAATAAAAAAAAAGTTTTTGTGGACGTCGAGTGCGTGACAACGCAGCTCTTATATAATATTACACTTGATTTCGTGACAAACGATATTGAAACGTCGAATAACAAAAAAAAAACAAAAACCGAATGATATATTGTGACAACTCCAATAATAATTTGACACAAATATATTATATCATTTGAAACAGTATTATATACAATCAAACAGATTATTTTTATAGTGTTTACTGGTTTAGCAATGGACAAAATGCAATAAAGTTTAACAAATTTCTATTATAATATAGTTATATATGCACAGGAAATAAAGGTTAACTATAATCTATATATATAAAAATGAATGTATGTCAGTGTGTGTGTCTGTGTGTCCATGTTACCATGGTTACCAAGGTTGCCATGGTTACTAAGGTTACCAAGATTTCATATCAATCTATATATATAAAAATGAATGTATGTCAGTGTGTGTGTGTGTGTGTGTGTGTCCATATTACCATGGCAACCATATCTGTATATAAAAAACAGTAAGCTGATTGACTGCTATCAACGCACAGCTCAAACCATTGGACGGATCTGGCTGAAATTTGGCATACAGATAGCTATTATAATATAGACGTGCGCTAAGAAAGGATTTGCCAAAATTCGCATTTTAAATAGGTGCTGAAACAGGGACATTGAGATTCACGATAGAAATTGGAAATTTTATTTTTATTTATTTATAGTTGCCATTGGTTACAGTCTACATTAGAAATTAGCATTTATTTATTGGTTGCCATTGGTTATTCGGGCAGATCAGGTACAAGCTTGCATCAAATCGAATTATTGAACAATGCTTACCAGGGTGGCAGAGTTGCACTTACCGCAGAAAATTACACCCAAAAGGAGTTCAACAATCATAATTTTTTTAAGAGTTGCGATTTTTTACGAGCAACTAAATTTATTATATTAATCCACAGTATTACATCAAAATAAACTTGGTATAACTTTGATACTTTAGAGTTAAATCAAACACTTCCGTACAAACAGCACGGGGTCCGCGATCTACCGCAGGTAGATTGCCTACCTGATAATGTACTGCTGCGATTCAGAATTTTTATTCAGGGCAACGGGAAAGATAAGATAAATTTTGAACACCATACACGTTAATGAATTGAACAAAGTTTGAGTAGGTAGTATTGAGTTGATCCATTTAACGGGCGACGAAGTGCACGGGATCAGCTAGTAATATATAAAGTTATAACTTCAATTATAGAGTAGATTAAACTGTTAAGACTTGAGAGTTCCAGTGTAACTTGTATTATAATATATTTTTTATTTTAGTTGCCACCTTACAGTTATAATACTTTTCCACTAATCTACTGATAGCCACTTATTTAAGAGAGTTGGTATACGGTATATTAAATAGTAAAAACCTTGAAACTGTCTATTTTTTTAAAGATATATATAAAGCCTCAAATAAAAATATTGAAAACGAAGTTTAATGCTGGCTGTAAAGTATGTATATATTCCATTATTAAAAAAAAAATTGATTTGATTTATTCTACAGGACAGGATCATTCTTCTCGTAGAGTGTGTTATTTGAATAGAATATCACGTGTTATTATATTTTTTCTTTTGAAAATACTTCGTGGTGCAGAGGTTAAAAATTATAAAATTTTAAAAACATTATCATTTTTACCATTAGTAGCTGCTGCCGCCGCGCCGCCCAGCAGGTATAATATGTTATAATGATTATGACGATTGAATCATCCCCTAATATTTACCCATATTTTACTTATAAAAATATAATAGCCTTCAAGAAAAGATACTTTTGTTGTGTTCTTATTTAGTATTTGAACGGCAAAAGGGAAAAATGAAAAAAGGTAATTTCAACTATGAATAGAGGAACACCAATATATATAATGCACTCGACAAAGCAGCGGTGGGACCAACTGCGGCGAGGTCGAGATATTGGTGAACCCGCAAGTCCGCTTAACAGCCATCTGTTGCATTTAAAACCTATTATTATGCATAGATTAGTATAGATTGGGATGTAAAAAATAAATCTCTACGGATACATTGAATAGCACCATTATTAGGCTTACTGAATTCGGTAACATTGTTCAATTTCATAAATTTTTATTTTATTTTTATTATTTGTTTATTGAATATAATTATTATAGTTAGTATAGTTACATATTATATACTAACAATATTGCAAGATCCATATCAGATTTTAACTTTTAAGCTTTCGTTAAATCCTTCTCCAGTTTTTTGTGTTTGCATCAAAAGTATGTCCAGAACCAATACCATGGCCATTACAGGTTGGGGCACAATGGTACATGTATTAGGGCCGATTTCACCAACACAGTTAATCACGATTAACGTTAATCGGAGTTTTAATCGGCCGAATTTGTCTGGTTAAATATCTGTTATCAGCCGATTAAGCGTTAACCGTGATTAACTGTGTTGGTGAAATCGGCCCTTAATCAAGCAAATAGTTTTTTTGTTGTATATTTTGTATCTCTTTATTGCAAATTATAATACAGCACATATTTTTCGGGTTTTTTCTAGAATATTATATCGCATATTTAGTTATAAATAGTGATATAATAAGTCTCAATAATTATATAGGTGTAGATTGTAGCAGTGCAGCTGGTAGGGAATTTAATAAAATATAATTTTTTTTTTTTTTTTTATTGGTTATTGAAAAATCGTTTTATTTGATACCAGGCTCATTAAGGACAAGCAAAGATAATATGCAGGCTGTGTTCCAGTCTGACATATACTATAGAACAGTAACCATAATATACGTAAATATAATCCCTTGATATAATATGTTTGTTAGAATACCAACAACTTTCGGTTGCGTCGCTAATAGAGAGCCAATTACCTACATTAACATCGGGGTGATCAGACTTCGTATTACAATTTTGCATCATATACGAATATGCACATAAACGTGATGCCAGCTGATAAACGAACTGATAATATCCATAATAATACGTTTTGGTATTTACGAATGTAATAGTGTTAGGTATACTAAAAAGTAAACATATCATTACGGCGGTTATCACGAAAAAGGTATTCCTTGGATTTTTCCAAATCTGCCAATAGTATGGGAAAACAACTAAAATGTTCTAATATATTTTATTTTGATTCTAATTGCTACACAACGGTCGTAATGACGCTTGGATAAATCTATTTATTCTTCCAAGCAACCTGCAAATAATTTGTATTCGTAAATTTGTACATCCTACCTTGACTGGCGCATGTAACCTGCAATCCTCGGAAAACCATCATCGTGATGTCGTGTCCATAATTGGGGGAGGGGACCTAGGACATACAATTTTAAAATGCTATATCGCAATGGTCTCCTTGCCTTTAATATATTCAGCCCCCCCCCCCCCAAGTCAAAAGCTGAAATTTCGCCTATGGCCGTGTCGTATATATTAGGCCCCGAGGAGATCAATACTCGTCTCGCAACTGCACAATAATATTATTATAAGTTATAACAGTAGGTATAATATGACAATACCCTCTCAAGAACAGCGATGAAAAAACGGTTGGTTTATAGATCGACATTCGAGGACAGATTTTTTACCGCTGTCGGAGCGCGTGCAGTTAAGAACGTCCCTGGTTTTCGTCAGTTAATGTTTCGGCTGCAACTTTAATCAGACGCGCGTCCGTTTACGAATTTCGCAGTGAGGTTCTATAACACGGCTGTAGTACTTCATACGACCGCAACCGCAGTAAGCTCGGTAATCGAGGTGACCGCTGCGTCTGTATCATATTGCAGAGCACTGCAAGTTACCGCAATATTTTTGTTTGTCCGTTTTCTCTCAAATGCGTATTTTAAAGTGTTGTGCGGTGTGACGATATATTGGAGAAATGAACCACCCATTATATATTATCTCCAGCCCAACGAAAACGTCTGTTTCCTAAAGTTTGTACTCCCGGACAGCTTATAAAAGTAGAATGCACCATAGAACATGCGGTCTTGGGTGATATTTTTTCGAAGAATAGATTATAGGTAAGTAAAATATATAGTTGATAGTACCTAGATTATTATATAGATAGGTTTCAGGTTTGGAAAACCCAAGTAAAACCACTGTAAAGTATCCGTGTGACTTTACAAATATTATTGTGCACTATATTCGCTTCTAATTATTTATATAACATAGACATAAATTAAGGGTGGGTTGCATATAGATCAGTGTGTACATTTGTTACTAGGAATTTTGTACCTTATTCGTCCTGTTAAGTTGTTGAGAGGCTATAAGAAATAAAAAATGTATTGCATAAAGACATTTTATTTATTTGATTAACATACCAGCTATATACTATAAAATTACGAAATAAATCATACCAGTTACCTGTTGACAAAAATATAGATATAAAAATCGTATCTTTCTTATAATCATATTATTATTTTAACCAATTTGTAAAAGTTACTGAACGAAATTTGGACCTGTAGGATGCTTATGCATCCAGAACTAAGTCATAAACATCCTTTATACATACCACGTTACTAGATCTATAGCGTTATTTTATTGTTGTGACCGACAATGGTATTTTATTAGGTATTATATATTTGATAGCGGGCAAATTCGGCGGGGTGAAAGACAAAAGCACAGTGATTTTAGGACGTTTTAACATTTGGACAACCAGCTGGCATATATAGGTTTTCCCCTACACTTTGACAAATTAATAGACTGATCGAGATATCAACATGGCTTTTTATTTTATAAACAAATAATATAATTCAGCGTTTATATTCGAACGCTGCGTAACAATTTTATTTAATAACTATTTGATAACAAGGATAATAGGTACTTATACAAAAATATTTACAATGTGGTGGTTATTTCTATTTTCTTATACTATAATAGTATAATATAATATTATGTAGGTATAATAAAATTTTCAAATATTAGAAAGTTAAATATTTAAATAATATAGAATATTGAGAATTATAACATATTTGTAAGTACAATCATAGGTAGGTTGAAGGTACAATGTAGCAGTGGCTTTTTTAGGGAGCGGAGTACTTAGGGAATGAAGCACCGTTCCGCATATTGAACTTTTTTTTTATTATAAATTCCTTAGAATTAAGTAGAATTAGTGGAGAACTAAACGTGTCTAAGCGTATTAATTGTAAGCTCCTACCAACAAATAGGTTAAATTTGTTTTTACCCCGAAGTTGTGTTGTTCATAAGTAGGTACCTAAGGAGTTTTATTTTCAACATGGCACCCACCATAAAAAAATCCTAGATCCGTTAATGCATAGTAGTAAGAAAGTAAAGTACAAACTAGTATAGGTAGTAATATGTTTCAAATCGATTATAATATAGCTTAACAGTCGAGTTTAGTTGTTTTAAAACAACAAATCTGAAAAATAATAATAGTAAAAAAGATCTATAATATTGTTAAAATAGATTTAAAATAATGAATGTCCTCTAATATTTTTTATCTAGAAAAATTATAAAATAAATTATAAGGTAGGTTTACTTGCTTTTATGTATTTTAATGTAAATTAAAAATTTAACTATGATAACATTTTAGAATTTTCAAAGAGTGCGGTGTTGAATATATTAAAATCATTTAAGAATATCATGTATTATTTTTAATGTTAACTTTGAAACTAGAATAAAATAGACTATTCACGAATGTTAATTAATATACTATATATACCCACAATCGTCTTACATTGGAATATGTGTATGCTGTATACTCAATATAGCATATATAGTATATACTATATACATTTAAAAGTATTCTTCATATTATGCTTTAATATAATCCAATCAGATTAGACAAAAAACCTACAAATATTGGAACTATTTCCTTGAAAGCTAAATGTTGGTACACAATCAGTCTATAACTTATTGATTGATATACTAAAAGTCTCCAGACATACCCCTTGTCTATAGCTCTCTATCCCTTAAAAAGGGGTTGGGTACCTTTATTGACTATTCATATTAATAAGAATATAAGATTCTGTTTAGATGCTGTGGTTGCAATATTTAATATTTATTTAGAACGATATATTTTATTAATAATAATTAAATTCATCAAATATTAATTAATTTAAATATATTGTTATTTATTACTTACCACATACCGACGTACCAACACGAAATTATATTTGTTTGTTATTTGTATTCTCGATATTTCTTATATGTTTGTATTTATATGGTTATGCGTGGTAGGTAATTACAGGGTAATATATGTGTTACTATGGTAATCGTATTACAATCGCACAACATAGCAAATTTTACATTCAGAATAATCCATTTAACTCTGTTATTAGAGTGAATTGATCTATTATCAAATTTAAAGCTATTATTTACATTAAGTCGTCCCACGTAGGATTGTTTTTAACTTTAATTCAAGAAGCAAATTACGAGTATTAAAATGTGCAACATATTCAAAGTTTTAAATTGAAAATGTCTCTTTTGAATTTTATAATAGATCAATTCACTTTAATATTAAAAATAACACAATTAAATGGATTATTCTTAACGTAAAATTTACTGCTAGAGTTTTATATAAACCCCTGCACGTTCAGTGTCCACCACCTCTCTAGTTTAACGACTATACTCTAGTTGATATTAAATATATTTAACTATCCAATTATTTTAACCCTCTTCGGGTTGAAAATGACAGCGAAAATCGTGTAATAAAATAGTAGCACGTCATTATTGGGTGGTGCGTATACTGCGTAGCGCGTTTTATATACTTAAGTATAATTATGGTGTAGGTGTACTAATGGACTAAGCTTATATGTAGTGTAAAAATACGCACGTAAGGTTTTTTATTTCTTTATTTTCCATGTGTTCACAGTAAACACCAACAGTTGTAGTGATAAGTGACAACACTGTCCACCTACTCGTGCCGCCGAACCGACGTCTAGTATGTCCTTAGTCTTTTGGTGTGTGTTGCCGTGTGTGTGTCTGCCGGAGTGTGTCCGGACTGCACACGCTCACGGGCACTCATTTGTCTTTTTTAAATTTGTTATTAAAGTTATTATTATTATTTTTCAAAGCATAATTATTAAAGTGTCGAGTAATTAATTCATATTAATTGAGCCTCGTGTTTTGTACTTTTGTGTCACCTAACTAACTAGGTACTTCAATTCCTGACATCAACGAGCTCCTACAGTTCAGAAGTGCGATTCTATCCAGCAGCCCACAAGAAATATTGTGTATTGACATAATTGTGGAATTAGTCGTTGTGTAGTTCTGGGTTGTAACGCATATTTTGTTTTGCGTAACTTAATTAGTTCAGTCAAGATGGCCGACGGTCAAACGGGTCAGGATGATGTCGGTAACCACGAGGGTTGGTCATCTAGCCGTTTAAGAAGCGGATCGCAGGCTACAGTGCAGCCACCAGTACAGTCTACGGAGCAGCTAAATACGCAGCCAACAACAAGCATGTTACCACAAAGTTCTAACCAACCGTCCGGGAGTGTAACCACCGCCAGTGATAGTGGAATGCAAAATGCATTGTCAGCGCTGATAGAGCAGAACCGATTGTTGTTATCGCGGATATTGCGTAATGAAGACAATAACAACATAAACAACGATAACATACAAGCGCGGTCAACCTCCAACAACGGCTATTACGTCATGCCAGATTTTAATAATTCGATTAATATTTTTTCTGGTCGTGAATCCAATACAGATGCGAGAGCATGGTTGAAATCAGTCGAAGGTGTAGCAAAATTGCATAATTGGCCAGACAGTTTTAAATTAGAAATAGTACGTACAAAATTGGATGGTCCGTCCCAAAATTGGTACATTGGTCGTACATTTTCAAGTTGGGGAAGTTTTGTCGACCAGTTTAATAATACATTTGTGGGAAACGAGTCGTGCACAGTTGATCGTATAAGAATTATGTCAAACCGCGTTCAAGCCAAGGGCGAGTGCGTCATAGAATATTTTCACCACAAAGCGCGCCTCTGCCGTGAAATTTCGTTACCATTTAACGAGACTAAACAACAGATAGTTGAAGGTGTTTATTCTCACGATTTATGTAACTATTTGATAGCGCGCACACATTTAAGTGAAGACGAATTATTGGCTGATATAAATTCTTACAATAATCTGAGAAATGCCAGGACCAGTCGAATTCGATCGACCGAGCCTGTGAAGACAACTCAAAGTCATACCGGCAATCGAAAAGCCAGTTCTGACAATCGCGATAAAGATCGAAATACGGTACAACGTTCCACTATTGATTCAAGAAGTAAGCCAACAAGGGATATGTCGAATGTCACGTGTTATAGCTGTGGAAAAATCGGACATCTGGCGTCTTCGTGTCCAACAAGAACCTGTCATAGCTGTAAATCAACGGGTCATTCAGCGCGGTACTGTCCAAGTCGCCAAGGTGAGCGTCAAGACAACAACGGTGGTGAGCATGTTTCTGTTTTAGAACGGTCCCCCACACCTATTGTACCCCCATATATGTTAGATGTTAGCATTAAGTTCCCCAATGGTGAGTCTATCGATGCACAAGCTTTAGTAGATACGGGTAGCCCGGTTAGTCTCATTAAATCGACAGTTGTCCCATTCGTGTCTGGGTTCATGCCTCCAAAATCGGATTTAGTAGGTATTAATGGTTCTAAATTAAACATTGTAGATCAATTTGATGCGGATATTTTCCATGCCGACCTTGATGCCCCGATTAATATATGTTTTCACGTGGTGCCTAGCAATGCCATGAGGAATGATTGCCTATTGGGTCGTAATTTTTTATCTCACCCTAGAGTAAATTTGAATGTGTCGGATGGTCGTTTTGAAGTAAGCTTTAAAAAAATTGATAATATACCATTTGCTGAAATTTTATCTGTTAATTACACTGATCATAATAGCGATGATGCTGACATTAGTTTGAATATTGAGGATACTCTGTCGGATGATATTAAAACAAAAATTAAAAAAATATATGACGAGTCCTATGTTAATCACGAAAGTGTCATTAGTACGACTGACAATTATCGTCCAGAAATACGCATTATACTAAAAAATGACAAACAGTTTTATTTTCGCCCCCGGCGCTTGTCTTTTTTTGAAAAAGACTGTCTACAAAAAATGTTAGATAATATGTTGAATAAAGGTATTATTCGGCGAAGTAGTTCCGAATACAGTAGCCCCATAGTCCTGGTAAAGAAAAAAAACGGAGAGTTAAGAATGTGTGTTGATTACCGCGAACTAAATAAATACGTAATAAAAGACCGATATCCACTGCCGTTAATAGACGACAATTTAGATTTATTGCGCGGAAAAAAATATTTTACATGCTTAGATCTGAAGGATGGGTTCCACCATGTATATGTCGCTAATGACTCTATTAAATTTACATCTTTTACGACACCGTTAGGACAGTTCGAATTTTTAAAAATGCCTTTTGGGTTAGCCAATGGACCAGCATGTTTTAGTCGTTTTATACAAAATGTTTTTGACGAATTTATTCGCAAAAATGAAGTTGTAGTATACTTCGACGACATTATGTTAGCCACGGAAACCGTTGAAGAGCATCTAGAGCTCCTATCGAGAGTGTTAAAGGTAATGAAAAATAGACAGTTAGAGATCCGCCCCGACAAGAGTAAATTTTTGAAACGTGAGGTACTCTACCTAGGGTACTGTGTAAACCAATACGGTATTAAGCCAAATCCAAAAAACGTTTCGATTATTGAAAACTATCCTGTACCACAAAATAATAAAGAACTACAGAGTTTCATTGGTTTATCATCATATTTTCGACGTTTCATCCCGAACTTTGCAATTATTGCCAAACCACTTTATAATTTACTAAAAAAAAAATATTTCATACGAGTTCGGAGAGGAACAAATGAGGTCGTTCGATTCCATTAAATTGAAACTCGGGGAACAACCATTGTTAGCTATATATAATCCCAATGCAATAACAGAGCTCCACTGTGATGCTAGTAGCCACGGATATGGCTCCATTTTATTACAAAAGCAACCCGATAATCAATTCCACCCGATTTTTTATTATAGTCATAGGACTACTGAGTCCGAATCGCGATACCATAGTTATGAACTAGAAATGTTAGCCATTATAAATTCTATTAAACGGTTCCGCGTATATTTACAAGGTATACAATTTAAAATAATAACAGATTGTAATAGCGTTGCACTGACACTACAAAAAAAAGACATAAACCCTCGAATCGCTAGGTGGGCCATGTTTTTACAAAATTTTTTATACGAGATAGAGCATAGATCCGGGTCGCAGATGCAGCACGTTGACGCGTTAAGTCGCTGTAACCATATTTTAGTAATAGAAGGTTGTACGTTTAATCAATCCCTGGCTATTAAACAACAAACCGACCCCGAAATTAGATCTATTTCCGGAGATCTGAAACAATCAGAACACCCGCTGTTTGAGTTACGTAATGGGTTGGTATATCGAAAAAATAACGATAGGTTACTATTTTACGTACCGTCTAGCATGCGTGACCAAGTAATACGTTCGTGTCATGACGACATGTGCCATGTAGGAACAACTAAAACACTTGAGTTAATCAAACAAATTTACTGGTTTCCGAAAATGAGTGATCACGTTAAGACATACATAAGCAATTGTCTCAAATGTATTATATTTTCGCCTAAAAACGGTAAAGACGAAGGGTTATTAAATTTAATTGACAAGGGAGACAAACCATTTCAGACAATTCATGTTGACCATTATGGTCCGTTAAATCAAACTTTTGGGCGTTTCAGACACATTTTGGTTGTGGTTGACGCGTTTAGTAAATTTTTGAATTTGTATCCAGTCCGCACAGTTGCCGCTAAAGAATCATGTTTACGATTAACACAATACTTTTTACACTATAGTAAACCTATAAAAATAATATCGGACCGTGGATCATGCTTTCGTTCGGATGTGTTTAAAGAGTTTTGCGAACGTTATGAAATTAAACATATTAAAACAGCAGTAGGTACGCCGTCGGCAAACGGACAGGTGGAAAGATACAACAGGGGTTTAACGGTGATGTTATCGAAACTTATGCACGAGCATAGTCAAAATTGGAATGAGTATTTGTATCAAATACAGTTCGCTGTAAATAATACGTTTAACAGATCGATACAGAATACACCTAGTAAATTGTTATTTGGTATTGATCAAATAGGAGAGCCAACAGATTATGTTAGATTATACTTACAAGCGCTTAATGAATCTGAAAATGATCAACGTAATTTTGATAAAATTAGGCAGAATGCTCAGGAAAACATACGTGTAGGACAACTAAATAATAAAGCTTACTATGATTCGACTAAACGACCGGCCACGCAGTATTCTGTTGGCGAATATATCATGATTAAAAATGTTGATACTACACCGAATGTTTGCAAAAAATTATTGCCTAAATTCAAAGGTCCATATAAAATAGATAAAGTCCTCCCTCATGACCGATATATTGTTTCTGATATTGAAGGGCACCAGGTAACCCAAATACCTCTGAATACAGTTGTCGCTGCGAGAGACATTAAACATTGGGTTAAACAGTATTAATTTTATCTGATTGATTTTGTAAGTAATTAAGTATTAAAAAAAAAAAAAAAAAAAATGTATTTTGTATTTTTAAGCATTATCACCTACCAGGTACTTCAGGAAGTGTTCTCTTATTACTATCATTATTTAATTTTTATTGTTCATATTTTATTTTCAATTTTCATTGTATACATAATATTATACTTAATCTATTATATTGTAATTTTTTTTTTTATTTTTGTATTGTATTATACGGATCGAGGACGATCCAAACGTCAGGTTTGGCCGAGCTGTAGTGATAAGTGACAACACTGTCCACCTACTCGTGCCGCCGAACCGACGTCTAGTATGTCCTTAGTCTTTTGGTGTGTGTTGCCGTGTGTGTGTCTGCCGGAGTGTGTCCGGACTGCACACGCTCACGGGCACTCATTTGTCTTTTTTAAATTTGTTATTAAAGTTATTATTATTATTTTTCAAAGCATAATTATTAAAGTGTCGAGTAATTAATTCATATTAATTGAGCCTCGTGTTTTGTACTTTTGTGTCACCTAACTAACTAGGTACTTCAATTCCTGACATCAACGAGCTCCTACACAGTCAATAACATCTATGTAGTAAAGACCGACTATTAAATAATTGTATACAGTTTGTTTAATTCTGTATATTATGTTTAAATTAAAACATAAAATTGGTTAGAAAAAAAAATAGAATTAAAATCACTACATACTGTTTACAGATACACCATTAAATATTTATATTGATAAGTAGGTATAATACGTAACTCTCTCTCTCTCTCTATACATATATATATGCTAAAACTCTTGTTTGATTTAATTCAATAAATAATAAATTAGATTCCGTTTTAAGGTTTCCTTGTAGTGTATAGCATGTTAATTGGGGCTTCTTTTATCTCATGAACACAAATCATTGTTAATAACAAATTAACAATACATTTTAGAGTTTTAAGCTGGGATAAAACATTAACGTAACTTATAAAATTTAGCTTACACAGAAGAAGCTTTATACAGAACTATCATAGCCTTTCCTATAACCTATCGGTAATGCGATTTAATCGTTTTATGACGATTGATATACTATTTCGACCGATGTTTAAAACAATATTAAATTAAGAGTTCATTATTTTTTTTTTTTTATCTCAACTCTAATGAAATTGTTTATTCAGTGTTTGAAATTTAAAACAAAATACGGATTTATAGCTAGTAGAATAACTCCGAGTTGCGTGTAAAACTTTTAACGTTACCTGTATAATACGTAATACCTAATACGCATATATTTTTATAAGTATAATATATGAGAATAATATTATATGTTTAGATGACGGTCCTTTAAAGTTATATGTCGTTATAAATACATGCACAATAGCAGCAATTGGTAATAATTTGATAGGTATTTCAAATTTAAATACCTATCCTGATTTGTCATTTAGCATAACAACGTACCATATACCTAAAAATGTATAAGACGAACAAAATTTAAATTTAATATTATATCGGCTATCTTTTTAAAATTATCTGTAAGCCGAATTAATTAATTTAATTACTATAATTAATACTACAGCTTTTTTTTTAATTTTGAGCTGACGTGCAAGGCAATTGGTGGTTCTGTCAAAAACCATTACTATCTTCCTTCTTCGTGACAATACTTATATAGAGTCCTATATTATTATAATTTGTTATTGTTATTATGTTCAATTAGGTACTTATAATGAATGTCAAATATAAAATTAAAAATTTAAGTAGTAAAATTATTTACATTTCTCGTGTAAAAATTCTTTAAATATCAAAAGCCAATAATCGATGTTGTTGTGGCTTAATTATATTTTTTATTTATTTATTAATAAAAAATATATTTACTTATTTTAAACGTTATATTTTTTCATATATTTTTATGATAATATCTAATACCTAATATAACAGTGAAACTACTTAAACTAGATGTCTAGAGTATAAATTATATAATATACATATATCATCATAGAAGCACAAGATAACAATAGTTGTATTTTCTGCAATACTGCAGCTTTACCCGAAACCAATAGTCATTATATCGTATGCGGAACATCTAATAACACATATATATATATTTATATATATATAACTATTGTACATTAATTATTAACTGTACCTATATGTATCTACTTATAATATATAATATCTAAGATAAAAAATATATAGATATATATTTATATAGTATAATTTACCTATATTATATGTGTACCTATGTATAACATGAGTGTCGTTGTCGTGATGATGGCATTTGGACGACTGAAAGTGTGTGAAATGTTATTCAAATAGGTACCTATGTTATACACACAATAATAATAATATACCTAACCGGTAGTATGCACCTGCCCCGTCAAACCTATAATTATCTATTATTGTGACTGAAAAATCGGGTCCGCTTGTCGCATAAATATATCATGTACTATGTACATCATATAAGTCGATAAGCGTGTGTGTGAATATATGTACAGTTTACGTATGTATAAGCGACTGTGTGTACACACTGACACTCTTAAAAACGATCCTCATGCGTCGGCCATGTTTGTTCGATAACCAATCACGATAGGGTCCTCCGCGGGCTCTCGTCGTAGCGCGCGCGTGGCACGGCGTTTTATATCGTTCCTCTTGACAGCTGACCGCCGCCGCCGCCACAGCATCAGTGCATCACGCTGTATTGCCGTCGACAACGATGGTACAATTATATACGAATCGCCAAACTCAGAAAGGCGACAAGTACATTTTTTTTATAAATGTATTTTATTATTTTCATTACCTAAAAATACCTACCTATACTGTTATCGTAAAACACTTATAGGTATATACCTACCTAATAGGTATAAACGTCCGGAGGTAAGGGCGTTTGGGGATGATTTTAAAATCTGACATAGGATAATAAATTATTATTTGAAAAGTATCATTCTTAATAAATTAGTTTGTATTCATGTTTTCCCCTTTAGTCATAATTATTACACACAAAAAATTGAATTCGTTCAGAATATACGTCGCGTGGTCGTAGGTACTAATAGTAGGTATCTTATGTAAGTACCTATAGTCCATACAGCGGTGAGCGGAAGGGAGATAAATCAAGTGTCATAAATATGAAAAGAAAGATATATTACAAAAGGCAAATTCCAATAAGTTCAATTTAGTATATTATTGGCATATATTGCATAATGCAGGTATACTATGTATTATATTTTGTGAATAACTTGGTTTTTTGTCTTATCCCCTAAAAACTTTATAAAAGTGAACTTGTGAATTGTAATATCGGCGGTACACTGCTATATAGCTGCGTGGCTGGACGAACAAAAATGTATGGGTAGATACTCTATACTGCAGTGTACACAGTGTTTGTTAATGGTAGGTACACCGAAAATGTGGGGTGATGTGCGATAATAGGTACGCGATAAGGTGTACTAAACGTCAACTTTAAAGATGTGGCTCGTTACGTTCAGAAAGCTGCGCGGCCCCGCATCGTTTACTATTACAGGTGACGATCGTTTAAACTTAGTGCATGAACCTGTTTCAGTATGTCACTCCACGTTATCGACGTGTCAAGTGCAATTTTATTTTACTTTTTTATATTTTTTAAATGTTTGAAATATGTTTTAATACTACAGGTATAAATACTATTATGGATAATATATTTCAAAAGTGATTATTAATAATATTAAACAGGAATTTCTGTAAAAACCTTACATGTATATAATACACACATATACCTACTTATAACGTGGCACGTGCTCTTATTCTCAATTATTTTAACAATGATTCCAAACATCTTGTCGGTTCACTGGTAGTCACACTGTTATGAAAGATGATAATATTTTAGCTGAGAACAAATAAGTATCAATTGAAAACTCATATCGTTAACAACCTTTATGGTATAAATATATTAACGCCCAATAGAGATTAAAGTTAATTATATATATAAGTGTAACGCGTGAATATACTTCACGTAATATTATTATATTATAGGTATATACACCACTGCATTAGGTTTTAAAACTATTATAATTACTACCTATATTATATTACCTTTTTATAGTCTTGTCGGTTGACAGTATAATCAATTATTATTTAATTGCTATTTACAGGTATCTACCAAATACCTATATACCTATATAGTATATTAGTAGGTATCTGGTATATAGTATTTATAAGTTATAATATTTTTTTAAAGTTGTACCTACCTACACTGAATGAAAAAAAAAGTGCAAGTATATAGTATATACCTATAGTTACTAAAATGGGCATTATCAAGGGGCACAGGGACAGATAGATACGTCTTAACTATTTACTTAGTTAAAAATTAGATTGACCTTATCGAAAAATATTTACGAGCAAAAGTCAGCTCACACAAAAGTGTAAAAACCTTATTTTGTTAAACCAATCACTATATAATATAATGTTAGTCGGCCGACCGGTTTTCGTCAATGCATCCCCCACCAACTTCCCCTTGTTATAACTTAATCTGCACGTGGTTCTCGACTCACCAATCGCATCATTCATGACGCGCGAAAAGTGATTATTCTCTTTTGGGACAGAATATAGTATAGACTGTCAGTCAATATTATACTCGGCCACTCGGGATATTTTTTGATATTTTTGCTATTAAAGTAATTATTTTTATTATTAGTAAAATAGTAGGTTTAATACATTTTATTTTATTTTATACACTTTAAATGTTTCAACTTCCAAGTACCCACTAATATAATTTTTTAATTACAAAAAAAAAAAAATAACTAAAATCGTTATTCCCCATTTAAATATTTATATTTCGTCCAAATATTAAAAAACATTTGATAATAATTTTAATAACTTAAACAAAAAAATGAAGTTTACCGGAAACCGTAAAGTGAAATTAATTATTTATGCAAGCGTTTGAATTTAAAATTGTTTTTGACATTAGTTATTCGCCAGTAAATTAACGAATTCTCATAGAACGATTTTTTTATTTTATTATAATTCAAAAACGAAGAACCGTAGTTAAATGCATTTTACAAAAAATGTTTGAATTGGCATTTTTTGTAAATAATTGGTATAATTTCAAAATATTTCGACTCGTTTGAGCTATTTATAGACGTTTGACGCTTGACATTTAAATTTTTTTCTAGAATTAATACTTTTTGAAAACCTTGACTTTTAGAAAATGTAATAAAAGTTCATAATAAGTTGTTATTGGTGAATTTAACAAAAAACATTGTGTGTAGTAAATACAGAACAATGTTTATTTGCATTTTTAATTACCTACCTACAAATATATTTTTTTTATTATATTAACTATATTAGAAAAAAAGTAGTGCCTGTGATACAAAAAAACATAATATTGTAACAATAAATATTAATTATTTACAAGCACAAGTGCAGGTGCGTGATAAGTGGCGATGGTGATAATTGATAAGTACTTATATACTTTGCTTGACAACGATTATACATGTTAAATGTAGGCTTGTATGCCGCTTTACCTCATCCGAAATTCGGTGGATCGTCGACTCGTGGATATCTTAAAATCGCAACGAGAGACGTAGATACTACTAGAATTCGACTGGAAGTGGTGCCTATTTTTTACAAAATTATTTTCACTTGCTGACCAAACACTATATCTACAAAGTATCGTATCTTCCTCTGAGCGTTAATGTCTTTATCGTCATTCTCATTAAATTCACGCGCAAACGATAATACACTGTATCCATGTATAAACTCCAAAACAGTGACCTATAGCTAAAAGTAATATAGGTTTAATGCTATCTAAAAAAAATAATACGATGCAATGACATTATGAACTGAAATATAAAACATGTATATACATATAGTAGATTTTAAAAGATATTTCTAAAGTGAACTTGTAAAGTATACAGGTTTATAGGTACCTAGTACTTACTACCTAATAACAATAATCATTATTTCTTATAGTTCATAATTCTATACGTATTTCAATAATATGCTGAAAAAGGTACTCTTATATGTATATATAGGTACCCAATCAATATTTATTGCAGTCGCAGTTCTGTGTACATCTGTGGGTCTATGTAGGTACATTGTACATTTTTATCAACCATGTTTTAATAACCTTTACACAGTTTCCGTGAAATAAATTATAGGTAGTATTCGCAAGTAAAATAATATACGTCATTATACTCCTTGAATTATTGTACAGCCAAACCGAGTACCGACCGCGACGTATATAATAATAGCTATTAAAAACTGTGTACTTATTTCTCTGCAGTATAATATTAATATTATATATTATGGTCCGCAGGTGAAACATTATGGTCGAGTAAATCGTCCTCCTAATTTGTTGACATTAAAAACGAAAACGAAAACATAACAACAACTGCAGAGAACCTACATGTATATAATAATATGTGTACCTATATATATTACAGTATCCGCGGGGGCCTTTGGTTCTCGTTAGCCGTTCGACTATTCGAGCATTATTCGTGGTATTTACTCGGGGGCATAGGGTGAAATGCGCACGCTGGTGCCTAAACTGAAGAGCCTCTTAAACACAATTATTATTATTATTACTATTACTATGTACGCGTAACGCGTGCCACTCGTTTTGTAACATTCAATAATAGTAGTAATAATAATAATAATAATAATAAAAAAATAAAACATATTTTCCACTTATCAGACCTCGGTACTCTTAAAGCCATTTATACCCGAGTAGGGGGTGTCGGCATATCGTTAGCCGCAAATTGGATTAAACCCTTGAGTTTTCTATATTGTGTACGCTGCTGCTGTAATGCACTGTATATACAATATATTATTTTCACCCGTTATTATGTTATTAGTCAAAAGGTACTTATTGTTACGGATCGAAAGGCTCCGTAGTGTACCCCGCAGCTAAATGATTCTCACGCTTGTTTGTTGTTATTTTTTTCTTGATGGAGGGAGGTTTTTCTGTGTTTGTTTCGAGTATAACCTAGCGCACCAAAACGGTTCTGTTCGTGAAGCAGAAAAACAAAATCCCAACCGTGTACTATTATTACTGTGTCGTTCGCTTTTGAGGGAACGAAAAAAAACATACATATATATGGGTACTTTCAACGCCGAGTATGTTACTTCGTGTTATGGTTGTGGGTATAGTATAATATAATATATTATTTCGGGAGTACCTACACATAATAATATATTTTAATAAAACACGAATTCCGGTAAATGGAAATGTTGACAAAATGACTGTCGGGATTCGTGGCAAAGTTATTTCAGCGTTATACATACACACATATTTTATGCAATGTATACTTGTAGGTATATATAGTTGCATGTATCATGTGTGTGTGTAAAAGTATATACGTACATATGTACATTGTGCATGTTATGTATGAATGTATGTAGTAGTATATATGCGTGCATATACATGTACAGGTACGTATGTATGTATATAAATATAATAATATATATAAATCGTATGGCGGCGAATAGCGTAGATGGTATATAAGCTATCGAAATGATCAATTCACGCGTGATCCGTATATGAGATGGTTTCGGGGGCGCTAGAGAGGGAAATACGGCCCAGCTGTAATAGTGTATTAGTGTATAGGTACACATAATATTATACGAATGATAATAATATTACTCTGTACACTCACGTCTCACACGGCGCCACCATATTATAATAATATACGAGTGTAACTATATACAAGGATAATATTATTATTATTATATTATGATGGTGCTGTATATTATACGGAAATGTGACGCGCTATAGTATTCATTGTGCGGCGGTTTTATATTTTATCGGCGGGTCTCATATCATCTATATTAATAAAAAGCAATGTTTGTGTGTATGTGTGTATGTGTGTGTAAGTGATCCACAGCCAGACATCTTGGTTCTGAAATTTGGTATATAGGTAATCCTATACCCGAGGATGTGCACTCTAAGCCAATTTTTTAAATTTCGCATTTTAAAGAGAGGCTCACACAGGGATTTGTTGGCTCACGAAAAACGAATATTTGTTTGTTCGTCTAGGGTTGCCATTGGTATATAATATATTATAAATATGTGTATTATTCAACTCCCTCTAATCTACACAAATTAAGACATCTTTATGAATTTATACTTTGTTATGCGAAATATGCTAATTCGTGAGTAAATATTGATTTATAATAATTTCTGGTTTATGAAATTAAAATTAAACTTCTCAAGTATAGAAAATATGTTTTATTGTTTGAAAAAAAAGTTATGGCTCATTTATGCAATAAATTGTTGTATTATTTCCAACTAAATTATAATTATCGATTGGTGTGACCATACTTTCGGACAAGACATGGTTGATAAATCAATATAGAAAAATGAAGTAAAATCATGCGTAAATCTCTTTTATGCGAGTTTAATACTAACTCGGGACGTGTCGGTTACAATATAATTTAATATTATTGATGATGTTTTGATTACACGGGCAGCAGAAGGAGCAGCGATATCCATACCGAATCGTTGCGAAAATGTGTGCGTTATTATATTATATTTTATTGTAATATTTATAACTATATCATGGATAGTTCACGCCGACCACTCGAGAACAAAATCCCGAGACTACAATATAAAACGGTTGCGTGGTAAAAATTAAAAAATTAAAAATACTTAATTTCGGCCCTATTAAACGGAACACGCGTCCAGAAGAGGAAATCCTCTCGGGCCCGGCACACCGCGTACTGCACCAATAATATACAGCACACAATGCGTGCCTCACACACAACAGCGTAACCCAAGGGTCACTTCAGCGTTTTTGCCGCCCCTCCGTCCCTATTGTTTTGCTCGTCGTCGTCGTCGATCATTACAAAGGCCACCCCGGGAGCCTCTCGCAACTACACACTTTGTATCCTATACATTATAATATATACAAGTATATATCCATAACAACAACAATTATTATTATTATTACGATACATTAAAGTCCAGCGAAGCATGTTTTTTTTTTTCCAAGAGAGAAAGAGAAGAGAGAGAGAGAGAGAAAGCTAGAGAGGGTGGTTTGCCTTGTATTTTTATTCTTTTTTTTTTTTTTGCTGCCCGTTAGCGAATAATATCTTGTGTATATGTATAATATTTTATTTATTTTTTATTATTATTTTATATATATTTTTTTTTTCGTGTGCGCTCCGTCCCGTTTTCCGCCCCGCCGTGATCCGATTATGGATGTACGAGTTTTTCCGACGCGCGGTGCTGCAGGTATAATATTTTATATAATGCTACCTACGACGTTATAATACTGTATACACCCATACCTATATATATGTGATACGCATCCGCGAGGACCCGCCGTGCGTTTTCTGTACACACCATATTATTATATTAATATTACATGGTATAATATATGTACGCGCACTGCCGGTCGGCGATTTATTTGGGTATTGTAACGTAGTATATGCCGCCCGGAACAATGCGGCGAGGCTTCCCGCTGCGAATCGGTTGCATTCGGCCGGATTTATGACGGATTATCTTCATTTTATTTTGATGTTTCAATGGTTTCGCGTGTATATAATGATAACAACAATACGCATATAATACATATGCTTACAGTTGTAGTGCTCTGGTGCGTGTGAAGATCACGGACGTGCAACGACGACTGGCGCGTATAGTAGGTACCTAAATAATAAATAGCTAATTACCGACTAAGGAAGGAAGCTGGATGAAGAGCATAATATATACTATCAAAAGTTGTTGGCGGGCATTGGGGAGGGAGGCATTATCTAGTCAAAAAGTTAGTTACACTCCTTAACTTGACAAGTTAGTGTTAGTCTTGTAATTGACTTATAGTGACTTAACTAGTTTATAATTGACAGTTGAAATAACTTTGCTTTTTTCGGTTCATTTAAAAAATAATCCATCAAGTTGATATAAAAAAATGTTTTTGAAATTGTTGGTTTTAATGGTTATATACTATAGGTATCATCAACACAAAAATAATAAAATAAACCTACTTAAATAATTACACGGTTTTAAATAAAAATTATCTATGTTATAATCTCATGTTGCCTGATAAAATAGTATTATAATATTATATAAATGGACACAAAAACTCTTTATGGGATCCACGTACTATTAATAAAGTAGATTAACTTTATTCAAACTGAGTTAAATTAATATATTTTCCATATTAACTTTAAACTTGGCGAGTTAAATGTTTTATATCGCTTATCGATTATGTATAGGTATTCAGTTTTCACCAAAGATAATATTAAAGATATTATTTTCATTAACTTGCCCACCTTTGAATATTATGATTTTGAAAATACTATATTATATTAAATTTATGTTTAGGTACTAATAGTTGTAATTATTGTCCACTTGTATGATAAAAAGTATAACATTTTAAGCATCGGCGTGCGATTGTGAAACATTACAGATCTATGGTGGGAAAAAGAAAAGGGGGACGAATAATTTCTCCCACCCCGTTATTTTCACCGTACCTCTGATATAATATGCCTAGGTCTGTAACTATATTATTGTATATATATCTATTTATTTAGTAAGTATTTTGTGCTTGTTGAATACTTGAATGAGGTGGTCGACGACGGCCAACGGTCAATTTATCATTATTCGTTATTACTCAGTTTCACATTTTTTGATTTACAACATTTATTAGATTACTATAAAATATTTACGTTGTATGTATTCATTTCAAAACGCTTGTAAGGTACATGTAAATATTATAATATAGGTAGATACCAAAACAAAAAAAAAAACACTTTCCCGACTTTTATCGGTAATTTCGTAATATATTAACACAAAATATTATGTTATAAACATTGCCAAATTCTTTATGGTTGCAGTACAAAATAAATATACTTAAGTTTGTCGTTTGGTTCACACACATTTCAGTTATTACGCGGTATGGGTATACCTGTTGGAAACCTATCAGATCAAAAACATTTTTAATACTATTCAGTCGTATGTTCATATGACATATGTGCAGGTACATACTACTTATAATTTGTTATATTATATTACTTCATAGTAAATAATGTCCCAAAAAAAAATTGTAGCCGAGTTTACCTACCTAAGTATATTATTTAGCCGATGACAGTTTATATTTTGTTTTGGCTTTTATTTGTGTCGGATCACTTTTATTGGTGGAAAGTCACACTGTAAATACACGTATCGTGTGTGTATGTGTATTATGTTCAGCGTTCAGTCTGTGAACTGTCGTCGACCCGATTTCAGCCGATCGGTGTGTTGGTTATAATATAATATATATATAGGTACCGCGGGCTTTTGATGTGCGCCGCCGATGTAAATTTCCAGTAAACCGTGGGGATTATGTGCGCAAATTTTTATGCGTTTCGGGTGAATTTATTGAATAAAAAGTGTACACAATGTATACGCGATGCTCACACGCTGTGCGGGATTTTGAAGAGGGATTTCCCTTTGCCCCAAACGCACCCGCCGCAACAGCCGCCGCCCCGTCGTATATTTATATTATTTCCAAAACAATCGCATTACAGGAGCGGCTTTTGACCGGCTTAAGGTGTTTGCGGACATTTGTCGCATGGCACACTCGATATTAAAATATTCATGCTCAAAAAGGTAAACCGATTACTTTTGTGTAAGTGCATTTCTATATAATAATGGTCTTATAATGTATACTTGGTCGATGAGTACCTATCCATATATAATGTTTAGCTGGGATCAGTAGTCACCGTTGTGGCTGCAGTTGTTCCCATACGTTTACCATATTATATTATTATTATTATTATTATTATTGGTGTTTATGCATGTTGAGGTTTATTTATTTTCTTATTTATATTGCTATCGTCGTTCGAGATGACTTCAGAGGTATAACTTATGAAGTACAGTGAAATCTCTGAATCGCTGGACACTGTCGGTCATTGAAATGTTGTCAAATCTTCAGATACACATATTTTACATAAACTTTGCTAAACCGTGTCAAAAGTGTATTATCAACCATTAAACATAATGCGCACTGTCTTCACATTTTTTTTATTTCATTTTTTTTTTCTGGTCGTTACCATTTTTAGTCCATGCTTTGTAAATTTCATCTTTCTTTAACACGTTATCGGTGATTCGAGTTTTCTCACTTAAAACTTTTCTACTAGTCCACTAAAATCTATAGGTACGTCGGCTAGAGATCTCCAACATGCGACCAGCTATGCTAATTGTATTATTTAAAAGTTCTTTAATTCCATTACCTATATGGCTCTATAATATCCCTACCTACACATTTTTGCCGTGTGAAGCTGACACTTATCACAGATTTGGCTCTCCATAAAAAATGGTTGAAGACCCCTGATCTACGTTATTAAAGTGATGAAGTAAAAAATTTCGATTTTTATCGGAGGACAACCACTTTTAGAATGGGAAAAAATCAACACTGAAAAGTGGATAAAATTTAGTTGATCGGCAGTGTCTACGATTCAGGGGTTTCTTTAGGTATATTATGTTTCCTACTGGTCACCGAACGAAATGTTTTTCAAAAATAACTGCGATGTGGTTTATACCAAATATTAAAGTGTTGTTACATTGTACCTACATTTATCTTATAAGACTTACAAGTTTATAAAACTAAGTAATCTAAATTTTAGATTCTAAGTCAAGCGTGGAATGTGCCTACACTTCTTTGATAAAAAGTTTTGTTGAACATTTAGACCTTATAAATTGTCTTGAAAGATTTTAATTTAGAAATTGGAATTTCTAAATTCAGTGAGCAGCTTTTGAAATGACCCTATATAATAATATACAAAATGCATTAATATTTAAGCACATAATGCCATGATAAATCTTCACAAGTATAATACATTCAATATATGAAAATCGTGTCAACTTTCAGCTGTGTATTTACATAAAACGAAAACGATGTTTCAAAACTTTGGTACGACGATAAACATCAGTTAATTACAAAACGTATATAATGCACTGTATTCTATGGTAATTTCAAATTTGGTGTAAAAGGTTTCATCAAGGATTCTGAACACGATGCGTGTATCTCCGTTTGAATAAATTAAACTAGAGAAACATTTCCATTGAGTGGAGCTAAAAAGACTCCAAAGTGGATAAAGATGAAAAGCCGTGTTTAAAGATGTCCCTCTACGTGCAGCCCTTTTGCCGAGCGCAAAAGGTTCCGGAAAACTTGTATGAGCTTCTCAAACACTGTTTTCCACCGCGGATTGTTCGGGACGATATGACCGCGCGCTCCTTCTCAGCTATCTCGGTTCAATTTATTTTAATTAGCCCATTCAAAAAGAGAACTAAGAAACTGAGAACTGAGCTTTCTAGTTTTATACGTTAATTAATCCACTGGTGCAGCTGCCGCCACCCACTTCACCATGGCCACGACGTACGGCCTGACTAACTTTATCTCAAACGAACGAACGAGCTGCCATTCAGAAAAGAGAAGTAATTTGTTTCCGTAACAAATTACATTATGAATAACTGCCACCGCCACTGTGAGGATGAAAAAGATTAAATAAAATATATTTTAATATATGTATAATACATATTATTATCATATATATAATATATACCTAACTACCTAAGTATATTATATATACATGTAAATGAACGCGATAATAATCTACCACTGGCATGTTTGTATGTAAGCGAGGAAAGTTTCTTGGCAGTATTCAAAATAAAAATTCCACTTGGAAAAAGAGCAAAAATAAAAATAAAATGTATAATATAGGTACCTATATTACTATTATTATTATTATTATTATTATCATTATTATTATCGTGTACAATCGACCCTCCGCCGAGGAACGATTCATACGCAATCGGCTGAATAGACGGATGATTAGCTTTCTCGTGTGTGTATATATATGCTCGTGCTCTGCAGCATTCCTATTCTGTTGTTGGAGACTATATAACGTCGAATTGGCCAAGGGTCGGAACATACGTATAATCGCCGTACATAGACACGCACACACACACACACACACACACACACACACACCAATACTTACATTATACACATGTATAGAGTGTACCATGCACACACTGCAGTTGTGAGTATAATATATATATGTTCACATTCATGTATATAAATACGCTTCATGAGATGTACTCTTTCGAGCTTATACGTCTTCGAGGGTATGTGTGAGTGTATAGAAATGTCTGAGTCGATAAAAGATCAATTGTAGTTTTTTGCTAGCAATCATCCGACTCACTCTCTGCCCCCCTCTATTCCTTACCACCATCATACACACATCAACCGATATCATCGTGGAAGACTTTAATTCCCAGAGTAAATTCCGAATTGATAAAATGGCAAGTCCAGCCCGGAACCGATAACTCAAAACCTACATCGTCGAGCTGGACATTTATAAAATATAAACAATAAATTCGTCTCATCTCGAAAGTTGTGTATACAGTGGGCTTTTTCAAACTTAATATTACATTTATTCAAATTCTGGTTTTTAGAATTTTTAAATATAGTACGTAAAGACCATATTTTCAAAATTACTGATATTTTTTGTACTACTAAGAAGTGCCTGTGGCTATAAAAAAACTCAATGAGAATCCCCCCCCCCTTTTTAACTGGCAAATATTTATCGGGTTAAGTTTCTTGAAATGTGATGTATCTAAATCAAAATTCTAATAAGTAGTTTCTGAGTTATTAAAATGTTTGTACGAAGGATAATAATTCTTAAATTTAATATGGTTTTTACAAAATATATACCTATATGTAATATTAGATGTAGTATTTATTAGTACTTGAATCATTTTCCAAATTTATTTATATTGATAGATTTGCTTAAAAAATCATCCTGTATGTACATTTGTGTTAAATATATGTTTATACTGTGGTGTCTATTCACGTAAGATATTCATTATTTTAAAAATTATTAACATTTTTAAAAATATTTTTTTTACATAATAAAGTTTTTCTAAAAATATATATTTTTACTATTTTATCGTTGTAAATTTTTTAAATCTTCAGATTTTTCATGAAAATGTGCATTATCAGTTCTTTATTCCAAACAAGAATATTTTTTTCTAGGGAGTATTTAGATTATAAAAATCAAACTTTGGATGAGTAGTTTATGAGTTATAACATTAAATACTTATAAAGTTATACCTACTTATACTAATAAGCTACTTGTCTGGAGTCATATACATCAAAATGAAATTAAAAATGTTTGTTATCATTCAAAAGAGTAAAAATTATACAACGTTAGAAAATAGTTAAAAATATAATTTATTTACTACGTCCTAAAATTGTGTAAAAGAAGTACATACTTTTAAAAATTCAGAAGTGAATTCAGTTTTGGACTTTCAGTGTTTCCTGAAATAATGAGTGTCTTACATTAAATGGATCATCTTGTATATATTTAAATAGTTTATAGGTATCAATAATCTACACAGGTCGGAGTGCGTTTTAGTTTACCGTCTGTGTAAAGGGTACCTATAAATAAGCTATCGAACAATGCGATGATACATTTCCGAAGATACGGCCGCGTAGACATATCATACTAAACATTAATGTTCAATAATTTATTTTTAATATCAAATATACTGTACCTACTTTGATTACATTTTTTACCTCGGTTTAGTTACGTCGTTAGAGAATAGTGATTGGACTATATAGCTCCTTAGTACACGAAATTATTTATAATTATTACAAACTTAATAGCAAATAGGTACTTATACTTAATATCAGGTATCTGTTTAAATATATTTTATAGAATTCAATATCATTTTAGTTGAGTATTTTAACAAAACACGGATTTAAGCACGTAACTGCGAAATAAAAGGTTGTTTCTTGAGTTGATAGAATTTGTAACTAGGTGGACCTGTATGAATATCCTTAGGTAATTAGGTATACAATAACATTTTTACATTTAACAATTCCCAAATAAATTTTAAAATAAAATAACATCTAACTTCCAAGTTTTAGATAATATTCATTATATACTTGTAGTATTGAATTAAAAAAAAATTAATGATTACCATATTATACAATTAATTACAAGTATTCAAATGAAAACATATTTTTAATTATTGAGTGATGCAAAGAATATATTTTTGATGCATGTCATATATCAACAATAATGGTTAATAAAATGCATATATTTTTATATCAGAAGATTAAAAATAGTATAAATAGAATCGTATATTGTTGATTACTTTTTATTATATATTATGTTTTGATTTTTATGGATTTCAATTTTTCAATTTTTTTTTAATGATAAACTATTAAAATAATTAACATTACCTATATATATGAGTAGGCACATAATATTTACATGCAGCTGTCACAACAATAAAACTACGTGAGTATTTAATTATTTTAATACACCTTATGATATTATATTATTATATAATATACCTACGGTAGTTAAAACACATATTTATTCAGTTTTCTAACACTGAAACTTGTAATTCAAAATATTAATATGTCTAAAAGCCAATATATATTATATACCTTATGTGTAAGTTTCCTATTCGTGTTACCAGACATATTATATGAACTGCAGGTAATCATTTCTTTCCTTTATAGAGTATTATATTGTATGACTAAGGCTTCAATGAAGGCCAATCGAATGATAAAAAAATATTTTCTTTTCGAATAAAACTCGGTTTGCATTATTTGCTGAAAACCAAATATCGAAAATGTATTTTAAAACGAAACAACGGCTTGGAGAAATGCGGCGAGTAGTTAATGTAATAGTTTAAACACGACATTGATGTTATACAAAAGAGTTTGGTTAGTAAGCCAATGTTGTTTTTTTTTTTAATTTTATTTCACTCGGCCTAGCTGGGGAATGTAACTAAAAGAGCTTTGCTAGAGATCAAAGGGTATTGGCTATATACGGATACGCAACGCGTTTTCCCGCCGTCAAAATGCGCGTAAAACTTTTAATAAAATATACATTCATACAAAGCACTAAGCATAAAAAGAGAGATCTGATAGAAGTATATATTATTATAATGAAGGGTATTGCACTATTGCCATTATGTATGGGGAATAAAAAAAACCTACACGATTGTAATAGTGACTATCCCACCAAAAATCCTCGTGGTCAAAAGTTAAGCACAAAAAATCCATTTAATAAAAATAAAAAAAAAGATACCCCCACAAACGGAAATGTATACATATACGATTTCAAATTGATTACTCGTTTTCGTTGTAAATGGATATAAATGGAAGAAAATATTGGTTTGCTTTCATCCTTTCAGACATGTAATGAATGTAATCAAGTATTTTCAACTTGAGTTTAGCTGTTTAGCAATTAATATTAATTTACGTTTCTCAATACGTACCTATATGCCCCCCAAGTAACTATATAGCTTATAATATAGGTATATTCTAGAATTTTAAAACACTCAATCCTTGGGTAGGTAATTGGTAAGTTATGTTAATTCCGTACTTTAATTATTTATCACTCAAATTATTATCATGATACGATGACACTTCAAGTAGTTCAACATATTAAAACAAGTAAGTAAACTTACTTATAGTTATTTCATAAACAGAAAGATTAGACATCCCTGCTCCATACTATTATTAGTTATGTATTTATGTATTTATACAGTAATAACTCTCGTCATGTCCAAACTCAAGGGGAATAGAAACATTTTCGAGATATGAAAAGTTCAAGGTATATTAAATTTTATTGTAATTGTAATTATTTAAAGGGGATTTAAAACGAGTTTAAGATAACGAAAAATTCGATATATCGACGTTTTATAAAATATAAGTAATAAGAATCTACTGTACAACAATATTAGCTGTAGCCCGATTATTAATTTAACCCAATTTATATTTTTTTAATAAAAAATACATGAAGGATATTTAATATACCTATAATACGGCTATACTAAAAAGGTAATGGTTTATTATTCATTATAATATACGCGTCATTCTAGTTATTGGCTATAGTTTCTTCAATTGCATTTGAGTATGAAATATGGATATATGTATCGGACATAGTTGGATGAGACATAAAAAAGTTTATTTGTGATATTAGTACCGGAGAATATAATGCCATCAGCTATGGTTTTCCGATAAAAAGTTAAATTAGCCACCGTTCAAAAAAATCCTCAATCCAAACCGGAGAATAATCAACATTGAATATAATATCTTAATATTATTAATGATACGATAATATCCACATCCTCAGCTGCGCAGCTTATAATTTAATACCACCACTATAAATAGTTTATAATAGTATATTATATTATTATTATATAATATCTATTCACGACTGTTATTCGTTTTCTTACAACAAGTAATTATTGGCGTTTAGGTTATGTATATCGTAAGTGGTTAAATTGAATAGTTTCAGGTTACCATACCGAAAAAAAAAAAATTTTTTAAAACGAAACTTACACATACATGTATAATGAATAATGAGGGTCGTGTACATTTCATAGTACGGCCCTTCAGGGATATCGAACAAAGCGTTTCGAGTAAATTATTAAACAAATAATATAACAAAATCGCATTTTAACCGAAACAGCTGCCGCCCCACAACTCGACACTTGGTCGTTCGATTTGATATTATCCCCCAAGATGGGCGGTTTCCAACGCGTAAGGTGTCGTAACCAACAATTACTACGTATATATGTATACCACATAGTACTAGCAGCTCAGAAGTTTTATTGTTACATCAATCACGTTTTTCACACGTTTCCATCTCCCCCACGGAGTGCAGTGACGTAGGTACATTAAATTATGCGAAAATCAACCCGTTTCCTCCGGCCCAACGATATATCCAAACACGAATAATACACACGTATGGGCACGCCTCCGAAGACTGTGTGAAAACGGTCTGTTTGGTCTGATTTCAAAGTAACCCTGTGCCCTGCACCTTTATATTGTATAAAATATGAATTTGATATTTTGTATAGCTACAGTAGGTATACATAGATATGTATCATGTTATGAAACCTATACGACGTATACGCGTGTTGTTTTCGAGTCATTAAATCAAGTGTACAGACGTTTTGTTATTGTAATAATTATTATGTTATAATAATACAACCTTGGCGCATAATTATCTCGCATGACCCGAATTTTTGTCATCGTATCGAATACATAAATGTTGGTAAATCCTCACAATGTTTAGGTTTTATTGAACGCTACTCTTCACGATTTGAAGACGTTAGATCTTTATACGGCTTTGGTTAGTAACTGATGGCGGTTATTTGGAGTCTTTATACTTTACATCAGAATGCGAGTCGATTAAACGAGTTCAACGATGTTTCCTTAAATTTGTACCTAGCTTTTAAACTAAATATCCCTTTGGAACTCCATAAATACGGTTCATAACGTTCACTTAAACAGGATTTGCCCATCAGTGGCGCCAAAGTAATTTAAAAATACTCCTTTGTTTGAAAATGTTGGGCCTCGGAACAACATATTTCGCACCCTCACTACAAAAAATATGTGTCTTAGAAATAATAATATAATAAGGTATGAGCTATTAGTATCAAAATATAATGCATAATATGAAAATCATAAATGTAATGATATAAAAAACCGTTAAATGAGAACTAATATTGGGTATCATTTAATAAAACTTATGATATTAGTGAGACCCTGCAAATGTGCTTCTCATGGCAATGTATACGGAAATTCACCAATATTTGACATTTTTGTCACGCGGTAACATTGGAAAAACTATAAAAATTCACATGGCGCTCAACCCGTTAAATGCATTAAACAATATTTTTGTTTTCATTTATATTAATATACTATTTGCTACATAAAATATACATGTAATACGTCATATAAACGGTCAATATATTTTTAATTTTGGTTTATTAAATATGTGCACGTCATACTGTATAAGTAGTAAGTACCTACGTATAGGAATGCTAAGAAAAAAAATGTAATTTATATTATTTGTCATGCACTATCGAATCAAATATTATAGGTTATAATCGACACAATTTATCGCAAATTAAATTATTATATTAAAAATATTAAATACTAACAGGTTAGGAGAGTTTTTTTGTTTGTAATTTTTATTTTACGAGTTGTTGTAACCTAACCTACCTATGGTGGATTAATATAATCAATTAATACAAAATCCTAACCTAACCGTACTAATATCAGATGAATAAAAAAAAAAACCAAATTGAAACATGTTTAAATGTTTAAATTATAGCCTGTATTCTTCCCGGAGGTCTATCTATACACAAACATTAATTTATATATACATATAAATATTATATATTGACAATAAATAATAATACAAATCAACAAACATGCCCGATTAACTATATAGCAACCAATATATAATACACTGTGGCGCCACTGTTGTATTTTTTACATCCAGATTTCCTACTTTTCCGGTGGATTTTCTTAAGATGTTCTTTCTTAAAAACCTTCTACTGGCGATTACGAACAGCTTACAAAATTTTGAGCCAAATCGGAGCAGCCGTTCTCGATTGATGAGGTAATGACAATTTTTAACGCTCCATTTATATATATATATATATATATGTATATATAGAAAATGTAAAAAATAATAAAACTTTGCTATTTATTCACCTTATAAACCTTCTCTGGACTTCCTCAAATAATTCAAGACCAAAATTAGAAAAATCGGTAAGGCCGTTCTCGAGTTTTAGGGAAACTAACAAACAGCAATTCATTTATATACATTTATTTATATAGATTATAAATCATAATATTATTTTATACAATATTACTAGATGTTATTATTACCTACCTAGTTAATTTAAAGTGAATACGGTGTGAATAGGTTTGTGGTATGCAAATAGCATGGAATGAATATAAATATTTTGAAAATTGCCTTGAGTACCTATGTTCCAAACTGACTGGTACTCGATGTCTCGATCGAGGGTCAATAAACGAATTATAAGTCTGAATTCCATATTAGAGTAAACTAATGACATAATTTTAAATCCTCAAATATTTGGATGAAAATTATTTCTTGAGATAAGAAACAAATTATTGTGACGTGCAATATAGGTGTTTTATTAATAGGTATATAAAGCTATATTGTAAAGGTAGGTATTCCAATTATTACATTACAATTATACAAGTATTAGTGTTAACATGAATAATACCTATGTTGAAATGTACATAATATGTAATGTCTTTGGAAATAAATTGGCCGTATAATATATTTTCAATTTTGAACAATATAATATTATTTTGTTGTCATGGAGATTTTCGTTTGGATGTTTATGGGTACGACCGATTACACATTTTGAATCAGTTTATATTTCGCGACGAAACATCTCTCTCGAATATTATAGTAATTTTCACATAAATAATATATACATTGATCAACTTATGATTTTATTTATATATTGTCTTATTGTCTAATAATTTTTCACACCTTTATACGTTTTATACGCATACAAATCAAAAAAAACCATCAACTGCGCTGTTACCACAAATTATGGAAAACGCTTTTGAAAACGCCGACACCGTCGTGGAGGAGGTGATGGAGCACCTGATAGCGGAAGTGGTTTCGGACTCGAGTAATATAGAGACGACCGTCCACTCGGTTTTAAAAGACATCATGGAAATGGAATTTGGACTGGAAAATACACTGGAAACCGACACCGTTTCAGAGGAATGCCGAGACAGACGGATGGTCGCCATTGTGGATCAGTTGGTGGATGCAATGGTGCACCTAGTGTCCGAAAAGTTGTCGGCCGCGCCGCACGTACAGCCCGGAGACGGAAACGCTGTACTGCGGCGCGAGGAGGAAGAGGAAGAGAAGGAGGAGGAGGAGAAGACGGCCACCGGTGGAGACTTCGTGGTCGTCTTGGACGAAGGAGCTCCGACCGAGGATGAGACGGAGATCGACGACCCACCGGCAACACAAGCGGCAGTCTCTTCACGCGGGCGGGTCAGGCGATTGGCGGCCGCCGCGTGGAGAGGAGTGAAACGGGCCGGACGAGCAGTGATTTGCCTGGGTTGCTGAAAACGTTGTCGACGCCTCGGTCGAGGGCAGCAGTCAAGGCGGAGCGATGTGGGGATCGAGGTATGTGAGGTACGTGAAAGTGCACTTCCGGGGTGATCGGCAGAAGGTCACCGACACACGTTCTCCGGCCACCGGCGGCAGGGACACGGGATCGCGGACGTCCGGAGACCCTCTGGAAGCGTGGCGGGCCCCGGCCGCTTCGGTCCGGGAGCGACGACGACGACGACACGACGAGCTGGCTAGCTGTACCGGTGGTACGTGCACTTGCGGTAGGACTGCTGCAGCTGACGACTCTCGATGGTGTCGACGGAAACCGCAGAGCGCAAGTCGGCCGGCGAGTGACGGACGACTTTAATCATTATTATCGTACGGTGGCTAGGGACCGTTATGATAATAATATTTTAGTCTTCGTCGCTCGCTCCGACGAGCCTCTTTGGTGACCGTCTTCGCCCTTCGCCACAGTCGTCTTCGGCACCTGCAGCACAACACCTATAGCGCACGTCATCGCTCACTAGCCAACCGTCGCCGACCGTCATCGTCGCTCTCGCAGCCGTCGTGGTCGGGTTCCGCCCGCTTCCGCAGTCGTCTTCGCTTCCTCGAGGAAACGCGCCCGCGACTCTTGTCCCCCCGCAGGACCGGCCGCAAGAACGTTGTGGAACGTCTTCTGCACCACCCACTCGCCATCACGTACCCCCCCACTTCGCCTCGTCTTGACTGATGTCTTTTTTTTTTTTCTTACAATTGATTGTAATTTATTCTGCCACTTTTGAGCACCTTTTATATTTTTTTACATTTTAATTTTTGTTAATATTATTATTCATGTTTTTTGCCACTTTGAGCACCTTTTAATTATTTGTGTTAATATCACTGTTTACTGAAATTTATTCTGCCAAATTGAGCACATTTTCATTTTTTTTTTAATATTATTATTACAGTTTTTTTGCCACGTTGCGAGCAGTTTTCCTATTTTTCTTTATATTGCTTATTAATTATTTTCGGCATAAATGTTTCAAAATTTTAAAGCACTCGTTAATTATATATAATTTATAATATTATTGAATTATCATTTATCTCACACCTCTAATGTTTTTTGTTTATTTTTTTTCAAAATTATAAACAATGGTGTTTAAAAATGATATTATTTTTATACTTGATATTATTTATTAGTGTATTAAAATTATTATTATAATTTATATTATAAAATTGTTATATTATCTATAAATTATCCAGTAATAAAATTATATTTTTTATACAGTAAAATGTTGTTTTTATATTTTTTTGTATTAAACAGTAGGTACGGTTTTATTTATTACAACAGAAAAATGATTGATGAACATGATCGTGGTCATGTGGGACCTATGAAGAATATTAACCAATAACTTTTTGGATACCAAACCTCAAAAAAATATTATATTGAAAGTTTTGTCCTCGTCAAAGTATAAGTGCAAGATATATTGTCATGCACCATATATGCACATTGCACACATCATTGTAAAATCAATAAATTCATCGCCCCGCTAAGAGTCTAAAATAATAATAATAAAAACTATTGTTCTCGATGTTGTTGAAAAAACACCATAGTACATCACATTGTGCAGTTTACGTAAAATTAGGTACTGCGTTAACCCGTCCATCGATCCACAAGTGGTCTGACGATCGAATCCGCACACGCTGTGAATTATGACGATGATTCCTGTTGTGTACACAATGCGATTAGTTATAACATTCAGAACTCTATAAACTAATATTTTGATATACATTTAACATATAATAAGCAAATAAAAATTGAAATAAAAAAAACACACACACACATCTATATACACTAGGTAGTAACATATTTTGTTGTTGAGGCGAATTATTGATCGATAAGTAAAAAAAACGCAAATTTTAGGTATGAAAGTTATTTGCATCGCCGAAGATAATATTATATAGACGTCGTAGACCAGACTGGTTCTTAAACTGTGGACCACAGCGGCGGTTCTATCTAAAATTAAAATAGCCTTAAATAAATACAATAAAAACATTGTTTTATAAATGTATACAAAAAAAAAATTAAAATATTTTGGTTTTTGTAAATAAGACAGCGAGCCGCATGCGGCTCGCGAGCCGTGATTTGGCCACCCCTGTTTTATAGTTTTATACACAAAATTATATTTTTTCAGCAAAAATTAATTTAACCTATTGTAGTACTAATGTCTAATAGTAAAATAAATTACTTATGATAACTGATAAGTAACATTTGGTTTTTATCAAATGTCAAAACCTGAATTCAGTATTGACTAAAATTACGCAATATACCTACATGTGTGGAGCCTCCTCCCTACTCAAAGCTCCGCGTTTGAAAATGTTGGGCCTCGGAACAACATATTTTGCACCCTCAACACAAAAAAAGTTATATCTTAAAATGTAAAGACTTATAATAGACCTATAGGTACTATTTTGTGGAATAAATGCGGTTTAGCTCCCTTTTGAATATTTTTTGCTGATACCTATTATAACCTTTTCAAGTTTTGAAGTCCGCAAGTTTGGGTATTCCTACCAGTCGTGGGGGGAGGGGTGTTTATTTTAATAAATTACTTTATTGACAATAAAATAGAAACTAGTACGATAGGTAGGTAACTTCTGATTTCCCCAAAATGTTAAGGATGAAAAATTCACATTTACAAAATAAAATTCAAAAATATTATAGAAATAACCACGTTTTTAGCCTTACCTAGTTTGTTGCCTTGCCCTATTGTATAAAAGTATACTTGAAAGTCTTGTGTTACGTAAATAATTTTTTTATAAATTTAAGCTTTGAAAATGATCTCTCAGCTAAGGCAGATGTCACTGGTATAGTTATAAATATTATAATACCGATAAATACATAGGGTAATTTTGAAGTCAAGTCTTCCTTGACAATATTATCAGTTTACAGCTATCATGAATGAGTGAATATAGAAAAGTGTTCCTCACTGACCATCCTCGTGTGAGTTAAGTGTTAACCAACAGTGTTTTCGTTAAATTCGTAAAATTGAATGCATTCCTAGGTTGGTATTTTTAAAAATCTTAAATGCATTAAGTAAAAAGGTAAATATTACAATGCTTCGTGAGCACTATTATAATATTAAATTTAATTTTAAAAAAATCAACATTTTGTTGAAAAAATAAATTTCATTGTAAACAGATACCTAAGTATATCATTAAATAATAAAATGTAGTACATTATATATTGTTTATAAATACAACGTCAGTTATACTGACTTACCTACTTCAAGTGAAAATGAATCAATTTACATTATTTTATTATAATACATTTGAAAATATCAATATTTTATCATTTTTACTGCATTTGTAAATATAAATAAAGCTATTGTATGATCTTATAGATATAAAATATAAATCATGTAATATTGACATAGTTAAGTATAAGACCTTTAAGTAAAGGCCATATTATGGTGGGAGGCGATGAATAATATTATTGTACAGTCTTGTGAAATACCCTATGGCCTATATGATAACAATAAATAAATATAAAAACAGAAAAGACTCTAAGAAATAATAATTTTTAATAAAAATTAAAGAAATAATATTATACATCTAGCATCCATATACAATAATATAATATACATTATACAATTATGCAAAAGTGAATAGGGTGTCTGGGTGTGTTACCAATCATGAAATGGCTTCTAATCTTGCTTATAGACGTCATACTGAAAACCTAAAACCAATATAATAAGCGTTACTCACGAATATTAAAATACATTATTGGCTAAAATAAAATAAATAATTTAATGATATTTATCATTTTTCCTTATGATTCCAGGATACAATATCAATTATTTGTTAAATACTGAGCGACTGCAATTGGACAGACAGGGTTGTGCTTACATAACTTACGGTCAGACCAACAAGACTGAAACTATTAGTCGAAAAAATGTAAATGATAAGTGATAACCAAGTAAAAAATTGAACCACTTTTTTTTTAACATCAGCAAATATACTTAATAATAGTGTTGGGGTTACAGCTATCAAAAATAATGAAAACATATAAGTACCTACCAATACGTAATTTTAAATTTCGAGGCTGTAAAAAATAGTTTTAAGCAAAAAAAAATTAAACATCTTCTGTCACAATGAAGCTTAAGGTATATATTTCAGATGTTGTACTCAAAATAATACTGACCACCGATGAGGTTAATTATAGTACATATTTATTATATAGTAACAACAAACAATAAATACGTTACAAAAATATACTCCGAGCACCTATAACTAAGTAAACAATATTAATGTAATATTATGTCTCCTACCCATTCCCTCTCAAGTTATATACAACTCTATACTATATTAGTATAATCTATATAGGTTCTATTCAAATAATTGTTATGCACGTCATGCACCTTTTTGATTTTCAAATTGATATATAACAATTTACATCTCTATAAGTAAATTTTTTTAAAACCACTTACAATATTTACAATAATACAATTTTAATATTATCATGAATTCATAATTGACTTCTACCTTTTGTAAATTATTAGTTATATACTTTTTTACATAATATTATAATACATATTTGCCCATTAAGTGTACCAACTCTATGTGACTCAAACTTTGTTCAATTCGTTATTTAATATTCGATGTATGGTTTCAAAATTAATCTTAACTTTTCCATTGCCCGAAATAAAAATTCTGATTCGCTGCAGTACATCATCAGGTAGGCAATCTATCTGCGGAAGATCGTGGACCCCGTGCAGTATGTACGTTAGTGTATGATTTAACTCTATTACTCTAAAGTATCAAAGTTAAACCAAGTTTGTCGTATTCTACCTATGGTGGATTAATATAATCAATTAATACAAAATATTAATTTAACATAACAGTACTAAAATCAGATGAATAAAAAAAACCTAATTTAACCATTTTTAAATTAGAAAATCTTCTTCCCAGTCCCCAGAGGTCTAATCTACACACAAAAATTCAATTATATATATGTATATATTGACAAAAAATAATAGTACAAATCAACAAACATGAATGATTAACCAATAGCAACCAAAATATAATACACTATTATTTATTTTTTTTTTTTGGCCATGTCGCCTGGTGTGCACTTAAGAGGCCATAACTCTGGAACCATTTATCGCACAGCGTATATACTTCACAGAAACCATCTAAATGTCAATCTTAATATGCCCTGAATTTTTTTTATAGAAATCGGTTTGGTGGATCTTGCGTTATAAAATTTATTCAAAATGTACACTTATTTTTATATACCTATATAGAAGATAGATTATATTTATTATTGGTTGATATTGGTTAATCGGGCGGATCAGGTACAAGCATACACCAAATCAAATTTCCGCATTATATTAAAATAAACTTGGTATAATTTTGATACTTTAGAGTTAAATCTACACTTAAGTACTAGGTCCGCGATCTACCGCATGGCGCAGGTAGATTGCCTACCTGATAATATACTGCTGCGAATCAGACATTTTATTCCGGCAACAGAAAAGTTAAGATACATTTTAAACACCATACACCGAATATTAAATAACAAATTGAACAAAGTTTGAGTCATATAGAGTTGGTATATTTAACGGGCAACGAAGTGCACAGGATCAGCTATTGTATACCAATCATACTAGAATTTTATGAATTATTATGAAATTTTATTTAATGATTTAATAATATCTGCAAACCTACGGATACAAAAATAATAAATATAATTTCATAATAATTCATAAAATTCTAGTATGATTGGTGAAAAATTCAATAATTTTAATCGAAACTTTGACTGGTTGCCATTTAGTCAATTTTGATTTTAGAGCTATGGTAAAAAGGACCAAATCGACTTAAAAAAATTCGGTCCATCCGAATTTGGTATTCAAAACACCTGTTTCCATTTAAAAAAATCCAAGTTGTATTGCGCATGCGCTCACGGAAAGATCTAAAAATGTAAAAATCATTAAGAAATGTGTATTTATGTATTCCCTATCCCCTCCTGAAAATCGCATATTAATCCGATGTCACTGGACAGAATTATTTGGTGTTACCTTTAAAAGGAAACACATGGTATATATTTACAAAAAATAATAATACAAATATCAACAAACATGTCAAATTAACCAATAGCAACCAATATATAATACACTATTATTATTTTAATCTGCAACAATAAACTACATTTTAGATTCTGAGCGGAGCGAGGAAGCTAGGGGTTTTACAATGGTGTTTATTTTTTTAATTTTATATTCTGTATTCAAAATTTCTACCAGAAGGAGTTCTTCTATTTCAACATATACTATATAGTACCTTATCATTTAGAAAATTGGATCAAGGCGGTACTTTAGAGAGGTCATTTTTCGATTTTATCAATATTTATTAAATGCCACGGTAAAAACCACCGAAAAATTACGAAAAACTGCTAAAATTTGGATTTTAATTTCTAACGCTTTGTTTCTTACCATAGAAATGAATAAAAAATAATAATATTATAATATTAATTCAACTTACATGGTAATATAATAATTGATGACGATATAAAATATCTAGACGGACAAACCGTCTCCACTCAGAATATCATTGAATTCAAGTTTAATACAATCCATTATACAATGACCCACTTGTAACCTACTGTGCAGCAGAGCGATTTCCACTTACCCGCTTTTTTTTTTTTATTTTGTTTATTAATTCGTTAGATTTAACTTGAGTTTACTCTGTTATTAAAATTTGTGTGACTTCTGCCAGGTTTAAAATTAATAAATTATTATTATTATTATTATAATTATTATTGTTTATTATATTATCTTATAGGATTGAAAACAATGAAAACACGGTAATGTAAGGCTGTCCCGATAGCGGCTAGGTAAATTGAGTCCGAGATAAGTTTGGTACATTTTGAAAGCGGTAAATTGAGTCACGGGAAAAACAAGGTAGTAAGTAAATATTATTTATATAAAGATATATAATATTTAGATTTATATAAATTAATTTAAAAAAATTATTGTCGTTAAAAATTATCGTTATTATTATATATATATTATGTACTTGGTAAAAACTTCATTGATATTGATTTAATAAACTCAAATCGGGTTATAACATTACCGGTGTATTTGGTCATTTTCTCCCTTAGGTTTTGTTCGTTATCGAGCGTGCTTTTCTTTTTTTAGTTTTTACTTCTTAATTTTATTTGTGTCTCTGACTAAACTTCAAGTAATTCATCAATAAAGTTAAAAATATTCGGATGTGGACTGTAAACGCGTCGGTTTAATCTCGAATGATACGATTCACAACTATTGGTTGTACGCACGGTTGTAGCAGCAAATGCGGACCAAATATTCGGGGGAAATTGGTGAGATAGTATATATTATAGTACCTATATACGTACGAACAAGTCCTTACTTATCGGTACCTATCTTAATTGTGTTTAACCAAAGGTACGATGTTACAAAGTTATGGACTTTTATTGAATGTGAATGCTTTGGTGTTGTTAAGAGTGTATCGTTGGGGAAAAATATAATTATATAATTAATAATTATTATTTAAAAATCGTTTTTCCCCGGGACTCAACTTACCTACTACCTTCTTTTTTCCGGGACTCAACTTACCTACTACCTGTTTTTCCCCGGGACTCAATTTACCGAGTTAGGTTCATTTGGGACTCAATTTACCAATCCCGGTCCCGATATAAATCCTATAAAACCGTTTCAAATAGTTTTGGTTCGCGTATTCGGTCGATGTATTTATAATTTTTTAATAAAGATACTCAAAGACCTCAAGGTGGTTGTAGGTAAGTAGTTGGTAACCTATGTATAGTTTGTTGTATACGATATTATGTATCTATGGCCGGCCGCTGTAAAATAAAGGCAAAACAAAGGCGAAATATCATGAATATAATAATATATAATATGCGGTCCGAATGACGAACAATAATGGTTATTATCGCGAGACTGCGCTCGGTCGGATATATTATACTGTACTATATTATGTGAGAGGGAGATAATATATAGGTTGGATAGAGGTAGAGGTAGAGGTGTACGGTCGAAATCGGTTTATCTCTCGTCGCCGTCGCCAAACTCGGGGAGCGTTTACGCGTTTCGACACCACAATGAACACTTCAATATTATTCAATATTAATAATAATAAGTAGCAGGAACACGGAAAAAGCCGGCTGTGCTGCTGCAGTGTTGGCGCGTAAAATTTGCGCGGTTTGCGCCTATTTCCGCCAACGTTATTGTTGTTCACGACACCGTAAACGTCGGTGTTGCGCAAGTTCCCAGTCGCATCGCTCATTGTTGTGCGTATTATATTGGTGGGTTAGGTACCTAGACGGTTATTTTATTTATTTTTTTTCTCGGCGCCGAATCACTGTTGCACCACTGCACTTGCCGTTTGTTTCTCACCCGCGCGTCCCGTTAACCGTAAAATTAATTCTATTAAAAAAATATTATATATAATATTATATAATAATAAAGACCACACGCAGTTCATATATACATTTATCATAAAACCCCTAGTTTCGCAAATTACCCGACAATACTACCCGAAATGAACGTTTCAACGGAAAAGGTACACTCGCATGTAATTCGCGTTTCTTCTTCTTCTTCATTTTCTTCTTCTCCCCCCCATCTCCTTCCACTACAAAAGTATATATACCCGCACCTACTTTGCCAAAACGACTAACTTCATAAGCACTCTTGCTATATACCTCGCCACCGCCGCCGACCTACTTATGTGTGTATGTAATAATATAATATATATATATATATATAGTCTCGATTATTTTATATATACGCCCCGGCGTTCCCTTCCCGGGCACAAAGATAATGCGGCGAGGAATTTTAAGTGCTTAAGTGAGAAGTTAGCTGCGGCTTTTCGCGTTTTGGATCGAACTTTTTCGGTCCTTTGGGGACTCCGCGTCCCTTGTTTTAAACACATCGATTTTCCACCGTCTACTCTTTTTCTTATTATTCCTCCACCCACCCCCCCACCCGACCCCACTGACCCCCGCCGACACCACAGCAACCGCGCGTCGTCGACGGTACGCGCACGGAACCGGATCTGAGTGCTAAAGCGGAAGACCTTTTTACGCTCAGTGGCTGACCCGCCGTCATCCAATTATTCGGACAACGGCGCGCGTATGCCATAAGTGGATTTCGAGACGGGCTTTTAGAGGACGCATATAATGGTAATGGGGGACCCGTTTACAAAAGAGAGTTTTGACTCGCCAAGACCAACGCAAAGGGCCGAGTGGTTCAGATATTAAATTTGCAGGTTGAGTTCCAAAATGTATACGTTGATACGCCACGATGCGCGGCGTGGTGACCTTTTAGGTTTCACGTATTTTTGTATTTTTCTCGTTCCTTTATTAAATTACCACTATCCCTTTCTGGTAAGTGACATCGATTCACTTCCAGAAAAGTCTTCGTTTAAAGGGATTCATACTGCACGATGTGTAAAAATAATAATAAGCATATTATTATATAATATATATATTATATATGTATATAGTATATATAAGTACCTGGATCCATTTATCATCACATTATTTTTTTTTTAAATACTTTATTCGTTTATTTTAATAAACATTTTTAGTTACTTCAACTAACTGTTATACCTATACTATATTAGTATGCCTTTATTTCTTAATTTATTTTATTCCGAGAAGAAGTAAATTTTTTTTAAAAACTACGATTTTTAAAATGTATTCATTTTAACATTTTCATTTACATTTGAGATGGTTTGTGACAATCCGTGTATTTTATACATTTGTACATATGTAGGTAAATTGCAGTTTTGAACTTTTTTATAAAATCTTAAATATTATATGTAACTTTGCATCATAAATAAAATTTAAATTACTTTTCTTTAAAACTTTATGGTTTCAAGTATTTAAAAATTACATTCTAAACATTTTTCATAGAATAATATGTAATAAATCTGTTTAAAGTTATATTATATTATTCCCTAGTACCCTGCTATATTGACCATGCCTTTTTAATTTGGCACTCAGATAGTATTTGTCAAAACCAGAGTCTATCTATATAGCATAGATATATATCTATTATCTATAATTTCTTTTTAAACTACTACATAATTTTATTGATTGCCTAGAAATTTTATAACTTATTAACTTCAAACAATCTTTTTATTTATCAATTATTATTTATTAAAACTAATTACCTGTCTTATTACCCTGCTATTATATTAATGTCATGTGGAAAATTGTTTAATAACTTGGACCCGTTCAATATGATTCTTAGTTCTTTAAATTGTTATTTTTAGATTATTACCTAACTATTAAGTTTAATTAAGTCAAAATTGTTGTTTAATAAATTGTCAAATTTTTAATTTCTATGATGTATATATTATATACTAGCTGGTCCCTTTCACTTCGTTTCCCGTTAAATGTACCAACTCTATATGACTCAAACTTTGTTCAATTCGTTATTTAATATTCAGTGTATGGTGATCAAAATTTATCTTAACTTTTCTGTTACCTGGAATAAAAATTCTGATTAGCAGCTGTATATTATCAGGTAGGCGGACCCCGTGCTGTTTGTACGTAACTTTATAATTTAACTCTAAGTATCAAAGTTACACCAAGTATGTTACTGAACTCCTCTTTAACGGTTGGAATAATTGTGAATGCTGAGTCTGACGACCAATATTCCCTCCTCATCCATGAATACATGGCATCGTGATTGTTTTATGTACGTAACTTATATGTAAGTAATAAGTATAATACGCTCAATATTTACGTAAAATATTGTGATCCATATAATATAAAAACACAGCCTGCAAAAAAATTAAATGCATTGAATGAATACACTGATCTCACGGCAACCAATAATTATTTATTATAATAGTTTTATAAGACCCATGGCAACATTTTATAAACAACAGTTTCCACCGTAAATCTCTATATTCCCGTTTGAGCACACCCCCTGGTTGGACCTACTGCCTAGAGGGATGATTTGTAGTCTATGTGTTGTTCTGATGTATAAGCTATATTATTGTAAAGTTTCATTAAAATCCATTCAGTAGTTTTTACGTGAAAGAGTGACAAAGAAACAAACTTTCGCGTTTATAATATTAGTAGAATTTTTCTCTAGTATTTGTATTAATTTTTAGTATAAAAACTGTAATTATTATTGTAAATTGAAATCTTATTCCATTAATAAAATATTATTATTATTATTATTAGTTTTATTAATCGGCTTAAAGTTAAATTAATCTGAAATCAAAACTGCAGTTAACGTCTATATTTCCGAGCTTTTTAATTTATATTTGACTAGCTGATCCCGTGCACTTCGTCGCCCGTTAAATGTATCAACTCAATATGACTCAAACTTTGTTCAATTCATTATTCAATATTCGGTGTATGGTGTTCAAAATTTATCTTATCTTTTCCGTTGCCCGGAATAAAAATTCTGAATCGCAGCAGTACATTATCAGGTAGGCAATCTACCTGCGGTAGATCGCGGACCCCGTGCTGTTTGTACGGAAGTATATGATTTAACTCTAAAGTATCAAAGTTATACCAAGTTTATTTTGATATAATACTGTGGATTAATATAACAAATTTGGTTGCTCGTAAAAAATCGCAACTCTTAAAAAGATTATGATTGTTGAACTCCTTTTGGGTGTAACTTGCTGAGGTAAGTGCAACTCAGCCACCCTGGTAGGCAATGTTCAATAATTCGATTTTATGCAAGCTTGTACCTGATCTGCCCGAATAACCAATGGCAACCAATAAATAAATGCTAATTTCTAATGAAGACTATAACCAATGGCAACTATAAATAAATAAAAATAAAATTTCCAATTTCTATCGTGAATCTCAATGTCCCTGCAGTTTCAGCACCTATTTAAAATGCGAATTTTGGCAAATCCTTTCTTAGCGCACGTCTACATCATAATAGCTATCTGTATGCCAAATTTCAGCCAGATCCGTCCAATGGTTTAAGCTGTGCGTTGATAGCAGTCAATCAGCTTACTGTTTTATATATACAGATATGGTTGCCATGGTAATATGGACACACACTGACATACATTCATTTTTATATATATACTAGCTGATCCCGTGCACTTCGTTGCCCATTAAAAATACCAACGCTATATGAATAATATGTTTTTTTTATAATATAACAGTTACCATAACAACAATTTTAAACCAATTATTATTAATATTATAGCTTTGAAACCCACTGCAACCATATATATAAACAAAAATTTCTTCGGAAATCTCAAAATTCCTGTTTGAGCACGTCCCGGTGTTGGTCCTCTCCCTTTTTAAATCAGCTGATTTTCTACCCAGAGGTCTTAATCTATCTATATATATAAAAATATTTGATCCCTTACACTACATTTCCCATTAAAATTGTCAACTCTATATGAACAATATGTTTTAAATATCACCATGGCAACCATTTATATACAAAACATTCCATCGGAAAATTCAAAATAATATATAATTGGTTGTCATGATAATATGGAGACACCCACAGACGGAAATCTCAAAAAAATATATTTATGGTTGCCATGGTAATATGGACACACACACACACTGACCCCGTGCTGTTTGTACGGAAATGTATGATTTAACTCCAAAGTATCAAAGTTATACCAAGTTTATTTTGATATAATACTGTGGATTAATATAACAAATTTGGTTGCTCGTAAAAAATCGCAAGTCTAAAAAAATTATGATTGTTGAACTCCTTTTGGGTGTAACTTGCTGCGGTAAGTGCAACCACTCACCCTGGTAGGCAATGTTCAATAATTCAATTTGATGCAAGCTTGTACCTGATATGCCCGAATAACCAATGGCAACCAATAAATAAATGCTAATTTCTAATGTAGACTGTAACCAATGGCAACTATCTGTGTCTGTGTGTCTGTGTGTCCATGTTACCATGGTTACCAAGGTTGCCATGGTTACTAAGGTTACCAAATAAGGTAAATAAATAAGGTTGATATGATGGATTTTAATATGGTTGGTAACCTTAGTAACCATGGCAACCTTGGTAACCATGGTAACATGGACACACAGACACACAGACATACATTCATTTTTATATATATAGATAGATTGAAAAAAACTTAATATTAAGTCAAATTTATATTTTTGTAATTTGTATTTATTCCGTTGATAAAAAATTATTATTAATAATATTCATTTTTTATTTGAGTTAAAATTTTCAAAATATGATTTTAACAATAGTAAAGTTATAATTAAACAAGTTTGGAACATTAATTGTATATTATACGATATAATTAATTAAAACATTTTCAAACTTCCATGTATGAATTATATTAAATTAATTTACAAAAAAGTAAAGTTATTCAATTTAAATTGGTAAACAAAATAAAATGTAAGTTGCAGGTTGGTACCTATAGTTTATTTTTATTTGCTGCAAAATACGTTGGAAGTGATTGAAAATATGTAATTAATTGGTATTGATTTATTCTAACTTAATTATTTTATTAAAAGTAACAATGATGAGTATTGAAACACAACAAATTAATTTTACATCATATTATATTATAAAATTGTACAGGGATACGTTATATACGCACTTGTACGGAATATCTAATTATCTTTAATGAATAGTAAATATCAAACAAAGTTATCAATCAAAATAAAATATAACAGTTATGATTGAACCACATGAATAAATTAATCTAAATAACAATAATAGTTCGTAAAATACGATAATTTTAAACAATAAATATTATCCTGTATTTCAATACACTCACAATGTACGAGGATGATATACAGATTTAAGTAGAAAATTATAATATGGCTTTTGTCCGGCTATAATAATTATTATACGTGGTCGCGTTCATGTGCAATGTACACACACTAATTGTTATATCGAAACCTTTGTAATTAACACATAATATATATTAGGTATATATTATAGGGTGTCCTATAGTTGCAATTTACTGCACAGTGCATTTTCATCACCGTACGACGTCTCACGTATCGCCATACCGATATTTAATATATTAAGTTATACCCGCAAGTACCACGTTTACTGTATGGTGACTTGAAATATTTTTTATTACGTTTACTCTTATTGCTTCTGTTTTAAACAGCATTAAACACAAAATATAAGTAAACAAAACGCTTATCATGTGTTATTAGTTCATCAACTCGATTCTGAGTGGCTGTAATATATATTTTATAAGACTTAATAATGACAGACTAAAAACTCGAAGACGGTCGTGTTGTTTAATTTTTTTAAATGCGCCCACACGCATTTATATTAGTAAGTATACCTAACAAAGTACTAACCTATAAATATAATCAATACTTAATATTTTAATATTTTTTTTTTTTAACAACAAACAATTACCATATATGGTACTCGCATGTCTTAGTCGTATTAAGTTACAATCTATTTCTTAACCTACAACCCTGCAGGGAATAACAAAAACGGCAGATAACCACAACTAACTATATAGAAATATACAATAACAAAAAAATACAACATAAAACCTATATGTACAAGCGTTAAACGCGTGTTAAAATAATATATTTACTGCACCGCAAAGGCGCACGTTTTATCTCGCTGTTTTAATCAAAAGATAAATACATCTCTGCGGATCCGGGATCATATATGTATATACCTAACCTGGTACCGGTGCCACCCCGCCGAAATAATGGTTTACTTGCATTCACAACAACAATTGACGCCGGATCAATTATAGTTTCACGGTCGGCCAGGCAGCGGCGTCCGTCCACCGGAGTGGCGGCCAATAATATAATAACATTTAGGAGGTTTACCTATATAGTTTATACATAATATTATATTATGTCTTATAATATTATAATGCACAAGGGCTGCCGCCGGTACGTCGATAATGAATAGCCGCGAACGGGTGCGAGTGGGACGGATGAGAAAAAACACCCCCTCCCCCCGAAATAATAACAATATAACGAATAATAATAGTAAGGTAGGTACCGCAGCAGTAATATAAGTGAAGGTATACCCATGTTGTAGCTTGTCCGTTTTCGTAGATGATTTGGCACACTGAACAGTGTCGTGAACAAGCTCCCCGATAATAATATTGTCTTTTGTTCGCGGTGTTCAGAGTTTTTAACCTGATTGTAAGTACTCGTATTGTATATACTCGTATAGGTAAATAATATACATGGCGATTCACTACAAGCATGCTCTCCCCTATTTTTTTTTTTGGATAACGAATTTATCAAATCTGAGTTTTAGAATTTTTAAATATAAGGCATATAACTATATATAAGCACTCGGAACCCAACACTTTCGAATTCTAGAAATGTTTTTGTACTATACCTACTTAATGAGTGTCTACCGTATCCACTGTAAATTATTTAATACCTAGTTATTTTTTTTAAACATGTTGTTGTATCAAATCCAAAATTCAAACGAGCAGTTTTTTGGTTATTAAAAAATGTTTATATACGTACTAAGGATAAAAGTCCTTAAAAATAGTCCTTAAACATAAAATAGATGTAGGTAGTAGGTACCTATAATATTAAATCTAGTATTCCAGAGTTTATTACACATCGATCATTTTTTTTAAAATTATTTATGTTAGTAGATTAATATGAATTACTAAAATGTTTATGTTATAATAGAAACCATATCTTCCAAACCCATTATATCATGAACCTATTTTCCTTACCTATATTAAACCAATTTAAATAACTCAAAAACTATACTCTTTCGAATTTTAATTTTGATATGTCCACATTTTCAGAATTATTACCCCAAAAATAATTTACAGTAGAAAAAGAAGGTTCCCCTCTTTGAAAAAACAGAAGTTTGCATCTTTCAAGGACACTCTTAAGTATAGTGCAAAAACATCAAAAACTTTATAATACCATAATAATAATATGATGGTCTTATTATTCAGTATAATATTTAAAAATTTCAAAAATCGGATTTTTAAGAACTGTACAATTACTGAAAATTTCGGGGTTACCATTTTTGGTGAATCGCGCTGTATATACATATTTTTATTTATGATATATATCTACCGGTTTTTCCCTCTTCTTTCCTCGTCGCTACTTATATTATATACCTATTATATACATATATTTATGTATAGGTAGGTACTAACGTTCGTCTTTATATTATACAGTGCACGTACGCCTATTATACACACGCGCGTTCGTATTCTTCTTGGGCGCAGCTCCACTCTGTTTCTTTTTTTGGTGCGATAAACACAATAATAACAATACAATATAATATACATACACACACTCACACTCGTTGAATGCTAATCCACCGCGTGCAGCGTGTACGACGACGCTCCAGCCATCTACTTAAGAAATATATATTATATTATATTATGATCCTATTCAATAAATCGGTTTCGGGCTGTTTGGCCAGTCTATACATACACATAAATACTGCAGTGGCTCTCGCGGGTACACAATGCGAGGTGAAGAAATCGACGCCGCCGCCGAAGGAGTGTCCATTTGACACCGTCGGTTCGAGGAAATAATGACCTTTGTTCGAAACGCATCGGCGGCATTTTCCTCGCGACGAGACGTCCGTCGTTTATATTATTATTTATTATTATTATTATTACTATTATTATTATTGTCATCGTAGTCCAGATACGTATCTGCGCCGGCGTTTATTGTTATTATTTTTTTTTCTGCCATTATTATTTTCATGTTATTGTTATCAGCAGCGTCGTGATGGATTTCCACGAAGACGCGCACGATAATTAGTCGCATCGTACATAATATTATAAATAAGGGGGTGAGAGTGACCGGGGTAGGTACATGTTACTTACCACTGCTACCAGGTACGACGACAAATATAATCCCGAGATTAAGACGAGTATATAGTTATTATCGAGTGCCACCCTAATATATTATAGGTACCTATGTATATGTATTATAGGTAGACAATGTTCGGTTTTGTGAGAATAACCGGCGAAAATGTCACGGGGGTAGACGAAATCCGATAGCCTAATACATAATATTATACATATTATTATTATTATTGTACGCTTTACGTGTATAATAGCTGGTATGTCATTGCAGCAAATAGGTATATCGAATTTTATATGGAAACCTGTTACACGTCCAGACCACTTTAAGTAGTGCCGGTCTGACACGAAAACTTAGTTGAGATATAAACCACCCCGACGTTGTACTCTATAATATGATATCCTCCATTGTTATTAACTGTTATTATTATTATTATTGGTTATTGTACGTATATTCTTTAAGTGAGTGATATCGTATTATTCTGCAATTGTACTGAAACTTAATTTCCCTAGTTAAACTTAATAGTATGATTAATGCTGTGGTGCCGGTTTGCGTTTATATAAGGTTTTAAGCACAAAATCTGATAATTTGTTCAAAATACGGTGAAACCTCTCAATAGTATAGGATAATTATAATGTGCAAGCTATTATAAGGGGTAGCTGGTAATTGCTATTATTCGGAGAATTTAGAAGTGTCCGCTATTAAGGCTGGTGTCCTTAAACAGAAGTTTCGCATTACCATTATTTTCTATTGCATCATAAAGAACTAAATAGAATAAACGGAAGTTTATAAGCTTGTTTTTGTTTTCTATTCGAAGAAAATTATTAAAACAACAAAACTGATATTTTTATATAAATCGTGTATATTGTGTTAGTGTATTTTAAGCAAAAGAAAAATCAGATTTAATTGTATATTACTAGGTAGTGTTTGTACCTATTATGATATTTTTGTAAACTTACTTGTTTTGTTTTGTTCATTTCAATAAATGATGGGAACCAGAAGAATAGTAATGCTAACTCGGGTCCTCCTCTGGCTCTCGAAACCTCGGAAAAAAAGATACCTCTTATAATATATTATAAAATATCGCCTTTCTATAAATTGTAAAAATATTGGGTCCATATAAAATTTATATTTCAAACCAAGCTTACCATAATATTATAAGCATATTATAATATTATACATTCAGAACCAAATAATGTAAAAAAAATAATTATACTATAGTTATGGATTTAAAATTTAAAATTAACGGCATTAATGATTGAGCTATATTATGTATAAAAAATTAAATTTGTTTTTATTATTTACGAAATAAATGAACAGGTAGGTACTAATAGTTTAATAATTTGATTACCTATGTTATTTCTATTGTCTTGTTGTTAAAATCGTACTCAATGCGAAGTGTATATTATTATAATAATAACGAGTTATGTATATAGGATAGGTTGTTTGCTACATATTTGCTATTTATAAGTTATTCATTAGTAGGTACATAGGTACGTACCTATATAATATAATACTTTTAAGTATCTACAGCGAAAATCTGTTGTAATGCGAAATCGAATCTAACATTATTGTTCGTTTTGTTGTGCCTAAAGCATTCAACTTTCCCGGCATTGTCTGTTACATATTTTTCTCACCTGCATGGCTACATTTCAGACGCTCGATAACTGATAAAGGTCGATCGTATATACCTACTCAACTGTAATATTGACATTTTGAACGATCGCGATTCTTGTCGAGTATACAGACATGGGCCATAAAAGCGCCTGCAGCAACGATTGTTCGGTAATTATATATAATATTGTGTGTGTGTGTGTGTGTGTATCGAAACCGACACGCTCGAGTACAACACTGCAGTTCTATTATTGTGTATACACATATATTATATTCGCGGATGATGAAGCCCGCGCGCAGTGTCTGCCGGCGAGCCATTATCATCATTACGACCCCTCCGCTATAGCGAGCGGTAACCATTATAACCACCATAACCATTACCAACCGGGTTACAATCATCATCATCATCATCAACATCATCGCCGTGCGTAGTCGACGAGAAAAAGCTTTTAATAGCTTTGATTGAGTGCCACCCTGAATGCCCCTCTGCTTGCACGCCACCCCGAGATTGGTTTATTAATACTGTACACAAGCTGTTCGAGTTTCCTGCAGGGGATGTTTTGCACGGCCGCCCTTCACCCCCACCCGAAGCTTTCGCCCACGCGACATTTGTTCCGCCCCATCGGCTAATATTAATTCTGATGCACGAATTCCGCCGGGGATAACCGCCGCCTAGCATTAAGCCGGTAACATCATAATCGCGCTTTTGCGAGGGCTGTTTTTGTTTTGGTATTATTATTATTTTTTTTTTTTTTGTTGTTGTTTTTTTAAATCTTTCCAATGAGGGTTATTATATCCACTCAATTGGAAATGGTTGGACTTTTTTTTCAAAAAATATTTCTGACCTAGGAAATTGAATTATGTTGTGGTTGCCCGCAATGCTTATATATTATGATGTTAGTTTGTTCATTATATACTCTGCAGACCACAACTGTAAACGTTATTTTATCTCGTTTTGATTAGTAAGTAAGCCAACAATATTTAATACAATACAATATTATTAAAATCCTAGTATTAAGGCCTAGACTAATAACCAAATTTTATAAAAACTCCTATTATGCATACTGCAGTTTACACACTACAATTTCAAAACAATTATCCGTACCTACCTATACTTTTCTTAATTATCCGAAGAACAAGAATATTTACGCAACACCAACTGTTAAAGCACTAATATCGGTTTCCTTATATTGTTATAATTCAAAAACAAATAGATAGTCATTGCTATTTGAATTTACAACAAATATACTTTATACAAGGATTTTTTAATACGTTTAAATATGTTTAAAAATCTAATAACAACCTACTATAATATAGTAGGTTGTATTATTTTCTATTATATTATAATATAAAATATACAATTTTGTTGTATTTCCCATTTTAATAGCAATACGGCTTGAACATATTTTAATGCAAACTGGTTGCTCACATGTTTTCTAACCAACATAAAAGACATAAAAAATAAATAATCTTAGTTTTTTTTATATATACTTTTTAGGTTCAAATTTCAACAAAATTGAATATTATTTAAACAAAAAACATATACCTACCTATTTTAGTTAAAATGTTATCTGTTTAAAATCACACACATTATTAATCACTATTATATATATGTGCTGACAATTTAGTTTATAATATATATATAATAACAGGTACATATAAATATAGCCAATAGCTTTAAGTAGGTATTGATTATATGATTATTGTTTAAAAATGTCAACTATACCTATTATGCATAACTTAAATTTTATGTATTTAAGATACTGAAAAAGTTATACGATACAGTTACTACTTAATTATAGCGTACATGCCTACTACCTAGGTAGATACCTATATCATAATTCATACATTATATTATTACCTATTGTTTAAAAAAATATTAATATTAATTTAGTTTATTTTGCATTTATATAGGTACTTATATACCTATATAGTTCAAAATTGATGAACATGAATATTATAATTTTCCTAATTAACTATGATAAAAAGTTTCCTAGTTTTTTTACACTCAGCCATTATACACAATATTATCTGGTAAGCAAATCTGTAAATTAATTAATTATAATTTTTTCAACTCGAAGAAACCCACGACGATAATATATAATATATTATATTATATTTACCTATATATATTATATGCATACCGAAGTATATAGCGTATTATATTGTTGGGACATTTTTCACGGTCAACATAGTTAATTGTTGAAAACAATATTTTGATTGTAAAAATCGAAATAAACTATTAACATACGGCCCTATATGGGCTTAGTTTAAAATATAAAATATTGTATAGATATACTCGGCAACACGCGTAATCATGTTAATCTTATAGGTACCTGCTGTTAATCTATTATAGATGTTAATATGTTATCTACTCGTATTATAAGACTTTTGGGTCGAGGAGAATAGTTGAACAAAAATGTACACCTATATGTATATAATATAGAGATTATATAGGAATTTACCACAGCTGCTGTTCAGACATATTAATATTAGATATATTATATAAATATATAAATATATAATTTATATTAGGTATACTCTTATATTATATAGTATATATATAAGCGCTGTAGATTAACCAACTCGAAGGAGGCGGCGGCTTTGTCGTTCAAGTGGAACCCGATGATCGTCGTCGCTATGTACCTACGGGGTAGGTATACCTATATACCATATTATTATTACCTATAAACAGTAGGAGTCGACGCTAAAGACGAGGGTAAACGACGACGGTAGACGAGAGTGGACGACGATGACGACGACAGCGTCGGTGGCGGTAGCTTCGTGGTATATATATATATACGTCCCGCGCATAGGTATATAAACGCACGTGATGGGTGGGGCGGTTCGGCGGCGCGCGGTGGGGGATGAAATCCGTTTTTGGACCAATGGAGTGGGTGTGTCTGTTGCGCCGGGGATGGGCGGAGCGTCGTCGGTACGAGGGCGGTGGCCGCGGGGTTAAAATGTCCGCGCGCGCGGCGTAAAAACCGTGACTGGCGTCGATCGGGAGGGTCGGAGAAGTGGGGAAAAAAAACCCGAAAAGGGAAGGAATAATAATAACGATAATAATAGTAATAGTAATAATAATAATACGGCGGCGGCCCGCTTAAGTGCTCCGACACCGCAAACCGTAGTCGTCTCATCAGTTAGTACAACCACCCGACCGCTCAGCGACGACAATCGCGCGCGTACCGTCGTCGTACACACACGCACGCACTCAATCGCTCGGTCGATTTACGCACCTCGATCGCTGTATCCGATACCCATCGTAGGTCCGTAGTCACGCCGCGAGTGTTTATAGTTATATATAGATGACAATTTATTATATACGTAATATATAATAGCCAAAGGGTTGTAATATTTTACGATTACTCGTCATAATAATTATATTATATTATTATATAAGAAAAACGTCGACGACGCGTGTGCCGTGGAGTAGTATTATATCATAAATTAACCCGTCGTGTGCCGGCAACACGTGCGAATTTACGTGGCGGCTAACAAGGCGCACAAATACGGGCGCAGTAGTCGGAGGAGCGACTACTTTTTCCGTCCGTTTCCGACGTCACGCGAAACGTTTCGGTTACCGTCAAATTCCGTCATCATCGGTTCCGCCACGGATATCCGCGACCGTCGCAGCGACCGCGGCATGTCCGAGTCCCCGCGCATCGACGTGACCGGCAACGACGATGACGACGAGTTGTGCTGCACCAACGACCGGGCACCGGTCACCGGCGCCGGTAACGGACCGATGACGGCGGCCGCCTGCAAGACGATGATGATGGCGACGGCTGCGGCGGCGGCCGCGATGACGGCGGGTAACGGAGGCGGCGGCGGCGGCGGTGGCCGCGAATCTCCAGCCGTCAAGTCGGCCGCACCGCCGTACACGTCGTTTTCCATTTCGAGCATACTCAGCAAGGACAAACCCGGCGGGGGCGCCGGAAAACAGCACAGGAGCGTGGGCGCCGCTGTGTCGCCGGCCACCGCGGCGGCCGCGGCAGCTGCAGCGGCCACGTTCGACGTCACCGCTCATCTGGCAGCCGCAGCCGACCACGCCATGTTATCCAGGTTAGTTCGCAACAACTGTTTCCTTCAGTACTTATACGATTTAAGGGGTCGGTGTAGTGGCATACGAGGGGGTAGGGTTCTAGGGTTCTGACCCCCCCCCCCCTGAAATGTCTTCTTTTAACAAAAATCTTATTCGTCACAATTTCAATATAGAGTCGATCAATTGTTGGTCATTTTTAATAGATATAAAATAAATTGTTAAATATGACAAAGACGTCGATAATCGTAGTTTCAGTTTTTTTTTTATCTTGGAACATTGCTAAACGTCTGCCATAACCGTCAAATGGTGTATAATCATGTACCTATCATCGTCCATCGATTATTACCATAAAAAAAAAAAAATAATGTATACAAATTACACATGTAAACCCCTAACCGAACTAAAATCCTGCGTACGCTATACTGGGTCGGTGGATAAAGGTAGTAATAAGTGACGATTTGGAAATTGTTCACAAACGCAATTTTGTATAAGTTGTAACTATAAATATTAAAAAGCTATGAGATTTTTTCACATTCTATTTAATATTAAATTACTTATGAGATGATACAATATACATGGGACTAGGGATGCTCTAAATATAGTGTGAAAATCTATAGTCACCAGATATGTTCTAAGGCGCTACCGTATCTTTATCTACTAATGGCAAACTCTCAAATAACATTACTATTATAGCCTTTTAACAATATATTATTATTGTTTATAATATTTGAAACAAAACCTTTTCAGACTGTATTGCTATAATGTTTATTACCTACACTATAACACTTTTATTTTAGCAAACTTTAAATATGTCAGCTAATCCTACTATTATCCAATAATCCTTTCAATTATTATATGATATAAATATAAATATATTAATATACCAAACTTGATCAAATTAAGTTCTTGTCGTACTGCAATTGCAATATATTTTCGAACACATATTAAGACCTCTATAGTCTATAATATATAATATATATAGAGGCCCAATGGCAGATACTTGTCTCTACCCTTCTCCCTATTAATGGAAATAAAAAAATATACAGTACACAATATTTTTATAGTATTTATAGTGTTTATCACCTATAAAATAGGTAAAAGTAAAAAAGCTCATAGATATTATCAAAATTTATTTGTATTTATTAAAAAACTGAATCATCTAATAAAACAATATGTTATGTATACAAAATAACGAGTATTATATAATTGAGTATTATATTTTTGTATGTTGTATATTTTTTTTTAAATACCTTCACTCCGGCCCACGAGAGTCCATACGTAAAAACGCATCCTTCGCTGAGCATCGGCACTTTGCCGAATAGTGGGAATGGCATCAATGTGGGTGAAAACAGACGTCGCGTATTACTATATCGATGCGAGGTATGGACTCTAGTGGGTCGGAGTATATATAGTATATATTATACGAATATTAAAAAAAATCTGAAAATGCAATAAATCTTGGACGATTTAAAAAAAAAAAATGTTCATGTTTCCTTTCTTTTTTCTTTTCTCGGATGAAGTTCTTTTTTGTTTTGGACCTAAAAATTAGTAGGTATTTGGTATACCACTATACCGGACACATTATTAATTTTTAAATAAATTTATCAATACTAGCATTGAAACAAAGAAATAAACAAAAAAAGAAAGAAATTACAAAGAAATTTTAAAAATGTCCAAGAAAAAATTGTAAAGTATTCTAAAAAACAGGAAATCACGGGAGTTTGTAGGTTCTTACTATTTTCACATGAATATAATAAAGTATTTTGCATTTATGCCTACATTGTTTTTTAAAAGTATTTTTTCTTAACATTTTAAATTAGGTATTTTAAAAAAGTTAAAATGATCACTTAATACAATTTTAAGCTGCTAACTCTATGTGATATTTAAATACCTTGTACCCCCGGGACATGCCCCGCTTACAGTCCTAAATCTAGGTCTGAATATATTACAGTGGCGCCATTTTGGGGGACTGATGTTTATGCTTTCTTTTATACATCTGGATTTTCTCTTATGGTTTCCCACGTGTAAGTATAATAGTTGGTTGAAGCAAAATTGTATTCTTGTACCAATATACCTTAATACCTGCCTACATTATAATGTTTTCCTATAATACCTATGTTGTTGTATGCAATCTTAAATTATTATAATTTATATTCGATTAGGCATCGTTCATAGCACGAGTTATCTTTGTGGGTGCAGTAATCTGTATACAGATTTTTAATAAAAATAAAAATAATAAAAAAAATTACGAAATTATTGTTAACTTTGGACACGTTTTTTTAATACTATATAATATCGTTACTCATTAATAATATAGTTGTATCAAGTCAGACGTTGCATAATAGACCTATTCCACGAACCGTTTATAAATGTGACCCTAAAAAATGTATTGGTCTTAAATAAATGAGTTTTACACTTTTAGATTAATTGCTTATTAAGATAAGCCTAGGGCCTTGCTAACTTATGTATATTAATATTATAGAATAAAGTATAATAGTCGTACTAAAAGTATTATATTGGTTTTGAATATGATGATATATTATAGCAATGGACAACACGTGACTAGAATATAAAATATAATCTATACCTACAAATAATAATTACTATAATCAATAACAACTAACGAGCCATATAGTACTCGCAGCTTGTTGGTCTTCTCGTCTTGACCACATAATTATGTCATACCTATAATAGTGATATAAGTAGTTATTGTTTTGATTTACGGCAGTAGCTGTTTGTCAGCATTCAACGAGAAGGTGCTGGGTGGTTAATAATATTGTTTACTCCACAGGCTGCGCATTGGGGTTGGGTCTTCTTTAGGTCATCATATTAAGGTATCTATATAGCCGTATGTCCTATACTTATACGCGTTAGAATGACATCTTCCAAACTGTCATGTTTTTTTTCCAACGTTCGGTTGTCCATTTTACTTTGCTAAGTTGGTTTTCGTTTTTCCTCCACTCACATAACCATTTTGTAGGTATCAATTTTTATACTAATGGTTTTTATGACGTTTTAGTATATACGCGCGATGTGTTAAACGCATTTCTCTTTGGTCGTTATAGTATGTGCTTGCTGTTTATATAATTTTTCATTTCATTCAACATTACTGTCCCCAGCTATAGTATTCTGGAAGGAATAGTGATGTTGTTTTCGCAGTTTTTTATCTTTTAATTTCTGTAGCTTTTGTTTTTTTTAATGAATTAAAATAGCATACATGAATACATACAACTTACCTATATATAATGATGTGTTAGGAATGGTTATTACTTATTAGCATGTTTAACATTTTCGGGTTCTAGTGAAATTAAAATTAACTATGTTAAGTAGGTATACCTATGATTGCATTCATAACGACTTACAATCGGAAGTAGGTAGGAACTTTTAGACCTACAAATACATATCATACTATAGATATAATATAGTATAATATTTAGGTGTATTTGTATTTTCTCTTTCACAGAAAAATAATTGTATAACGAAAGTACATGATATTACATTTTCTACAGCAAGAAAATATATAGCTATACCACGTGGATTACACAAAATGTTAATCATTTTATTTTTTTTATTTAGGTTAATATAAAGTAATTTATAATAATTACGTTGCTTGAGATACTTAACGTCGTTGCCGTATTTTAATATTACCTTTGTATACTAATCAGTAGGTACTACTATTTTTAACGATGTTTAAAACTGTAACTAAATATAATATAATGGTATTGATGAAAGATGAATAGTCATATACATAAATCACCTCTCTTAATATAAAGTAAATTAAAAATATATTATATTATTTCGTATTCGAATTCCCGAGAATATTTTCCATTTGACTCTAAATAAATAGTTTTGACATTAAACTTCTTTCTGTTTAAATTTGTTTTCATAGATTTTACATCATTCACGTTTAATTTAACTTTTTGTGATGTTTATAGAAAGGTGATCACTGATCAGTGTATACATTAAAAAATATCTATTATTTTATGTGTTCAATGTATAGGACCTTTGAGTATGAAGCTTTTTTTCAACTGGCGGTATTGATGATGCAATGATAATGTAAAAACAAAAAAAGTAACAAACAATAAGATAAAATTATAGCCGGTATAAAGTAGTTTTCTATGTAATTTTATCTCCGTAAATGATATAAATTCATATAGGTACTATCAAATGACTGAGAAATGTGGGCTCTGATATTTATCAAATGCATTTCTTTATTATTTATTTTTACGTTTTGATATTAAATTAGATAGCATTGGAAAAAATCTTAAATTTGTATGATTAACTAACAATAATAGTAAATAAAATAAACAATATTTACCTTACGGCTTACTTAATTATTAGGTACCTCCATATGGATATATTATATTATGCCGATATGCGTACATCCTAATGGTTATATATAAGCTCCTTACATTACTAATGTGTACTGCCTGTAATGTAAACCTATGTACAGGGACGTCTTGTTATCGTCAATAAAATATACATATTTTTATTACTAGTGTTTATAATATTATCAGTGTCAATTGTGTTAAAATTTGTTACGGAGGGAGGAGGCAAAAATGCATACAACTTTGGATTACATACAAACGCGCTTAAATAATGATGTCATCATTAATAATATTATTATACCTATAATAACATCCAGAATTCAAGAAGATATACCATGGAAACTTGAACAAATTATTTTTTTAATCAAATTAATATTGTAATGTCGTTTGTTCATTCCACTGAATAAAATATTTAGGTAGGTACCTTACATATACCTTTACACTTCAACACGATAAGATCGGTTTACGATTTAAAATTAAAATTTTCAATTGGGTTTGGTAAAAAAAAAAAATACAATAATAATTAATAAACAAATAAAAAGTCCATTATGTTGAAATGTCCCGTTTAAGATCTATTATAATGAACGTTTATAATATTATTATGCCGTTCGGTATTATATTATTATTATGTTTGTATGTTTTTGTAAAATAATTGGCGCGAGTCGGCGGATTCTCCTCGCCACACACACTGCGGTGACACGCCACCCCATATGTATATGCGAATAATAATAAATAATTGTACTGGCACAACAAAAAGATTAAAAAATCTACTAAAACGTTTTCCTATTTCTTTTGTGTCAAACGTCCCAATTGTTTTAGTCAAGAATTGTTGTTGTTGTTTTTTTTTAACATTTATAATATATATATTATGTATATACATATACCTATATCATATATAGATTGGTACCTACCTATTCCTATATATATATATGTCATATAATATATATATACAAACATATATGTAATGGTATATAAATTGCTCTCTTAACTCTTTTTTATTATTCACTTTTTATTATTATTATTATTATTTTAAAACGACCCTCTTAATTACACGAAAAACGCTGCTCGAGCACTCAATAGAACGCCCGGCCCATCACAAAAGACGATTGAAAACGGACCCCTTTTCTCTTTTCTGCACAAAAAAAAAAAAATAATAATAATAATAAATAATACGAAAGAGCTATTCCGCTGCCTGTCTGCCCGATTGATATCCAGTTTCCTCCTGTATACAATCAAACACACACACACACACACACACACATTATACTTATTTAAAACATTGCCCCGCCGTCACGCCGATTTTGTTAATTACAATCGACCGGCACTGCACCGGCCACCGATTTAGATGTTTTTGTTTGTTTAAAACGGGATACACGGCGAGGGACCGTATTTTCATAATCGCATATAATAGCGATGATTGTGGAACACCCAACGCGCCTTTTTTCAGCGCAATGGCCAACTCAAAACGGTGGCGTTTGATGGATGAGATGCTCTTTCGGTATAACATGTATAATTATTATAAATAAAATGAAAAAAAAACATTTACGACGCGTTATTTTTACACGCCAGAATGCTTCGCACATTGAATCCGACGTGTCGTTCACCGTTCCAATATATAGTAATACGTGTAATATGCGTATAGGTCACCTTGTTATATTACGTTGCATTGCCGACTGTTCAAAAAGCGATTTCTTAGTAAAAAAAATGTCGTACGTTATAATTTTAAATATTATGAGTATTAAATTCTTTAATTCTATAACGGTAGAACCATGCGGAGTTTGAGTCAGTTTCGTGCGGCTCTAAGTCATTTCTATACACAAATAAATGTTATAAAACTACAAATGTGTCTAACAATGTGCCTCACTTCGAACTAGCTTCACACATTTGTGACTCCCAAAATTAAGATTAGTGGCCACCCCTGTAATAGTTTATAGTTTCATACCTGCTGACACATTTTGTAATGTATAGATATTATTATATTAAGAACATATAAACCAAAACATGTGTTGCTTTGACAAATATAATTAACTAATTCGCTTATATTTCTCATCAGTAGTATCACGATACTCAAAATTAAATCGTTTAATTTGTGATAATTTACCTACTATACGACTATACACAGGTACCTAAATATCAAATACCGTATAAATAACCTATACCTACTTAGGCAATATACTATATAAATCCTTAATTAGAAATTCTTCTGATAAATAAAAGTAATAATTTTAAAAATTAAACCTGTGATTAAAATAAAAAGTATAGTTTATTTTATGTTAATTAATAATTTATAATATGATGTAACTAATAACTTTTGGTAATTAACTAATTCAAAACCATATTATATCTATATGTATTTTTGATTCATAAAGCATATAGTACAATTACACAGGTACCTATACTTAAGAATTAATATAACGAAAGCATTTTGCTATCATAATTTATTTCTATAGCTTGCAAATGATAATAAGACAAGTAAAATATCCAATAGATAATGTAATTTCTAAAGTGAACTAATAGAAAGATATAGGGATATATTATATATTATTATTATTATTTATTGTGTCATAAATAATATGAAGTAACATAAAAATATTATGACGTTTATGAACTTTTTAAAATAATATAATTTAGATAATTTGTCTTTTGCCGTTTGGAAATGAAAAATGTATAAAGCAGTATAACGTCGAATGTTGCTACATTATTTATATTCTTTGTCAAGGAAGAAAAAGCACTTTGGAAACATTCTATTGTGGTTGTGGTTTAAAGTTTATGTTTATTAATACAGTCTTATCATTTAAAATACTCGGAAAAAAAATATAATATACCAATCGTATCTTCAGTAATCTTGTGCTTTTTTAAAACATTTTTATAATTAATTAGACTTAAAAACCCTTTACGTCGGTACTTATAATATATAATAATACTATTTTGATACTCAATAAAATACCGCACTCTGGTTTATTTTCCTGACACGCTGGCGCTCTACCAGAAAAACGTAATCATAATAGTAACATGTCATAATCGCCGAATACACAACGAGGCTGAGCGTGGTACATAATATTTTATCATTCCATAATATTAAAAATTTAAAACTACGAAATAATAATATAGGTACCTACTACGTGTGCGCTGCGAATTAATTTTTCGCGACCACCATCGCGGCGTGCAGATTATATATATATAGTAATATTTTATTGTTTTCCAAGTATCTATATATTATTTACGCGAGAGCGATGCGTATAGGGACGAGCAAAAACTAAACAATAACGTTACATTATATAGCAAAATATAATCACAATTCTGGCGCGAATTCTAATATTATCACGATAATATTATTAAAAATTCGCTTGGGAGAGACGTGGCGAGAGAGTGAGCTGGAGAGTGATGCGGTTACAGACATCGGACGAATACGATATAATAATATAATATAAAATATTATTACGCTATACGAGTGCGGTTCGGCGGGCTGGCGGGCGGCGCGCAATCATAACTATCAATTACGGCTAATGCATTTGTCAGTAAAGCCGGACGCGCCCGATATAATTGGCAAACGGCGGCGGCGGCGGCCATTTGTGACGGCGATAAATTCCACCGTGCTTTGGTGGCACGGGATAACGGTAGGGGAGTTACCGGGAACGAGGGGGGGGGGGGGTGCAGGCGTGTTCGCCAGGAATTCGTCGATAACCCTCCGGGACACCCCTACCGTTCATCGGCGTGTGTTTGCGTGTATATATATAGGTATACCGACCGACCGACCGACGGACAAACCCATTCGATTAGTCCCCGTTTCAACCCCCATCCCTTGCAGTCCCCCCCCGGATGAGCTACTCTCCGTGTTATAAATATATATATTATGTACGAACTCAAACACACACTGCATCACTGCGCCGCCCTATAGGTGGGTATATGTAATAATATGCCCGAGGATCGCCTATATAATAGGCATTATCTACATATTGTTATAATACTATTTTATATTATTATGTCTATGCGTAATACTACGGAGCAGTCTACTTTATACATATATATCATACGTGCATATATGTTATTATTATTATTATTCCTTTGAAGGCCAATCAAATTATTTCAAGTGACTTGTATATTGTACATAATATAATATAGATATAAACTGCGAGTTATCGCAATAAACCTATGATAATCATTATATATCTGCCCGTTAAATCACATTATATAATAATATAGACATTTAATTATTATTCGCTTGATTAACACCCTTTAGCGTTCAGCGTACTATTGCGTCGATGATGTCATATACGATATACTCTAATGAGTAATGACGTTCCGTTTTCCGTTCTCGGTTGATCGATATTATATATATATAGACGGTAAAGGTAATTATACATTGACAGTATAATAGGTGTAAGGATGAGTGTATAAATGGTAGCAGAGCTCAGTGATTGAAACGGAGGCCAATCTAGGCGAATTATCAATCCATAACCTGCACTGTAATATCATGATGGTTGCCATATATTATTTTCCACGATTGCTCACTAAAACATCATCATATTATTATAATACAAAAAATGTATACATTTTGATGTCCGACATCCGTCATTCCTCTATTATCTATGACTATTCGAACCGATTTCGGAGACTGAAGTCTAGAACTCCAGACTAATTTTTGATATAGTTATAGGCTAGAGAAAAGGGAATAATTAATATCTAATAATTAATTGGGTATTAATTATTATGATTACAGATTAACTATATTGTTCTATAGATATTTAATATTAATTGCAATATAGTTGGTTAAACGGCTTATAGTTTTTAAATATGATTTTTTCTTACTAGTCCAAGTAATCCAAAACGTACTTTGCCACAGTTCTGATTGTGCGTTGTGATTAGTGGTGGTGCTCGAAGTGAGTAGAGTAAAGAAAAAGAAACATCATATTAATATCGCTTTGGTACTACAAATGTTATTGTCGGTAATTGGTTACGATTTTGTTGTTTTTAATGCTATTATATTATATTATAGTATGTATCTATATTATTATGATGAAAATATTGTTATTATAGCTTACAGTTAAAATATAATTGTTATGTTTCGTATATACAAGCAGCGACTACGGTTTAGACAAATATCCATATTATGTTAATAGCTATTACTTACATTTTTGCATCATATTTTACGTAAAATATATATTATATAATAATATAATATTGTGTACGACGGACTGAAAGATTGTATTTGTCATTGTTTTATAATACTTTATTTTATTTTAAATTTTGGTATTTCAATACGTATTCATTTTTAGCAAATCGATACCCAGAATGCAGAATATACTGCAGTAGTAAAAGGGATTAAAATATTATTTTGCCCACACTTAAAAAAATATGTATTTCTATATATATTAGGTGTACATATTATATTAAAAGTTAAAACGCGTGTAACCGTAATATAACTTTAAATTTTAACGCACACGCGTAAATACGTACTTTAGAATTTAAATGTATACAATACACACACGCATGCACTTAATGTTTTATAGTGTATTAGTGGTAATAAATACATTTTACATCCCGGCCAGTACTCATCCATTAATAATAAAAACCATCGTATATGCCGGTAAGCCTGCATGCAACCTGAATGATTACGCGTTTTATTATTTAAAGGTAAATAGGTATAATTTTTGTTTCTGTTTCAAAAATGTTTCAAATTTTCAACGAAACATTCATTTTTTTCATATTGTTTAAAATAATTAATTTATTGCTTTAACTGCTGCAGCAGATTAATCTTAATTATTCGTTATTTAAAATAAATATATCTGAATTTCGGAAAATGTTATCATAACATATTTTATACGTTTCAAAACTATAATATTATTATAATATAATTTTTGACAAAAATTTTGATTTTATATAGGTAGCTGGTAGCTATTGTTAATATTACCTCTTCAAATTCTGCAGGATAAGTAATCCCAATTTACCCAACGATTGAACACAATTAAACTTTAGCTATATCGTTACGATTAATTTTTTTTTATGTAATATTATTAATTCGACCAATAGATTTAAAATGAAAAATAAAACGTGCTGTGAGTGAGTTAATTATATAAAGGTTAGATAATCTATACCTCTATATGTGCACAAATAACGTTATGCTCGTTAACATGTGTTTAATACAACTGATCTATTTAGTAATATATAATATACAAAACACTACCCGAGATTCTATTATATACAACCTAAATAGTAAATATATATAGTTGTCTCGAATTCTATAATATACCTCGTACAGTCGTACAACGATTTACTATTCATCGGATGTTCAATCATGAAAAAATTTACTTTGTTTTCCACTGGCCGAAATTTCGCAGAGCTCCGCAAATCGTCTTGAACAATACCAAACCTATCTATAAGTAGGCATTCCAGAGAACCCGAATTCCGGATCTCTATAACAGTTCAACAGTATAATATATACTGAGGTTTTTCGAGCCGGTGCAATAAATGATCGTCGTGAGTCGGGAAACTCGTCGCTCCAAGATTTTCCCGGGAAAAAACAAAAAGGCTTCGAACGCGGCGTCGCCGAAGTTGCGGCGATCGCACAATATTATCATAAATGGATATTTTTTTTTTTTGTTTTGTTTTCCGTTTCGCCGGGCGAATTTTCCGGCATTTCGATTAACCCCCCGACGAATCGGCGGAGCTGCTGCGGCAGAGAGTCATAATAATAAAGTAGCGGGTAATAAAAATATAACGAGCGACGCCGCCGGTGGGATATCGTCGTCATCTCAGGCGGTGAAAATGGCGAGGCGAAAACGGTCGGAGGAGGGTGTGTCCCGGAGAAGGGTTTGGCGGGGCCAAAGCGCGTTAGCACACACACACACACACACACACACAGAGATAAAATGATTATACGCTTATATATATATATTTACACGAGCGAAGACGGTTTAAATGCTTTTAACAGTGCGCTGTTTACGGCACACACCGCCGCCCCCTCGGGCGCGACGAGGAAAGTTTGTTACGCCCGCGCCAGCGCCATTATCGGACGATTAAATATTAATTTTAAACTAAACTTTACCCAAGTCAAAACTGTTTAGCTTAAAGTTTCAACAAACACTCGCGCACACACACGGCCAAGTGTACCTATATAATATTATTATTATGGCGCAGCGGTGGTTCGCGTATAATGTTCTTCCGGGTACGCTCGCGATGATGATGATAACATTATTATTATTATTATTATTATTATTATTATTATTATTATATTCCTGTACTGCACTCGCGAGGACGACGAGCAGCGCTGCGTAGAGTGACTCCTGCAGGATTCGGGACCGAGCAGGAGAGGACGTCGTTTATATATAATATACGTAATGTTATGTACTCAACCTACACGTATCCATATAGACGACGACAGTCATAACATAATATTATTATTTACCTCGTGTATATAGGTAACATACCAATATTATTACGGAGGAGTAAGTATATGCTCACGATGCCAATATATAATTGAATAATAGCTGGTATAATGATGCGCGTATGGTTCACGTCATAATAATGCTCACAAACTTCTACGAAATACAATACGTGTGTTATGGAAACAACATAATAATATTATGCACTCAGTTACCGATACCTACCTCTAATCGGGCAACTGATTTTTTAGTAATAACGATTTAATGTACGATCAATAATAAATTGTTATTAAATAAATATTACTTCCATAATAAACTTATTGACTATTGTTATATTTCCTATATTAAATTTGTTTCATCTTAGCTGGACATGCTAATAAATCGATTACGTTAAATCTTCGCTCACCGAGCGTTGTCTATGAAATCTCCACGTAAAGTAAAACGCTTAGGTATGCGCTACAATCTATTTTTTTGTAAAAATTATGGTTTATTTCTTTTCTACATAAATACTAATAATCGTGTGGCATTGTATCGTATAATATATTATACGTCTTACCGCGTATACCGAATGATAAAATATAGGTACAAATGTTTATATATAATACGTTGTTTTCGTCTCTCTTTGTTTACTTTATAGTAAAGATACCTTCTACAATTTATTATACATGTACGTGCACGACTCATTGAAACTTAAATATGTTTGTAAGTACCTACGTGAAATGCACTATTGGATGTGCACCTTTTGTTCAAAGGCACATAAATAGTAAATTCGCATACACAGTCTGAATAACAAGATGAACTACCTCTCCTCCGTCATAGTATTATTATTATTATTATTGACTGCAAAACGTCCAACAAGGAATAATGCATGTCTGTTCGTCAAAAAGCCGTAGTAGTATGTATAAATTAAACAATTGTAACGATGAGTTAAGTGTTTAATATAAATATTAAATGCGTCCCCGCGAGCCTGAAAGCGAATAATCATTCGGAACTCATTGTATTCTTACCGAGAATAGCAGCTTAAAACGGAAGCATTGTAAAAAGCCGTACAAACAAACCACATATATTTTTTATATGCGCTTTAAGTACGAGTGGTTTTTTTTCTCGATTTCAAGTTTCGTATTTTTTAGGGAGAATAATAATATTTTTAAATTACTCATCGCCCGTCGGCGGTGCTTCAATTTGTACATATTTAGAGCCATATAGGTTCCTTCCCCAGTAATTCCGTATCTGCGTCGTTTTTATAAATTATAAATACAGAAGATGGCTATTATAATCATACCATAGTGCATTCACTATATAGAACCATTTTATCACCCTACCAATTATATTTAAAATTGATAATTTTATTTGAAAAAAAAAATACCAATTATTAAATATTTATAGGTTTATTGTCATCATTCGCTTTAGTTTTTGGGAATAAGCAAATAGGAGAAAATAGAAATTGATTTCGTTATGTCATAATTTAAAATGTAGATTTTCGTAGTAGATAATTTGCACGATATTTGGAGGTTTTCTTCCATTTGTGCATTTTTCAATATTTTAAATAACTTAAACTAAAATGTTGGACTCTAAAAATTAAAAAATAATTTTAAAACAATAATATATACAATATAGAGGTTATTGGGTAGGTATCTAATTATTTAACAAAACAATAAGTATCCGATAACCTAATAAGTTCTGATAATATTATTAATAAAATTATTATCAATGACTATAATAATATATTTATAATAAGATATTCTAAAGTTTTTTTAGCTTGGACCCCTAGTCATATTATAATATTGTTAGAGTGTCACTTGATCGCAAATCTCTATTTAGTATACCTTTATAACATTAATTGCGGTTCGCATAATGTATACCTACCTATTGTTATTGCATTTTTTGTTTTTCCACGATGTCATTGTATTTTCGTTATAATAACTATAATGGCCAATCTTTTTTTATATTACAGACTGGGCTTGATGAGCCACTTCGGAGCACTGGCCGCAGCGGCTTCAGGCCGAAGTCCGTTTATGCTGTACCCGGGTGTGGGGATCGCGGGCACCACGGCCAGCGCGTTGGACAAACACTGGTACTCCGCGTGGTCGCAACCCTTGTCGGCCGCCATCAGTCCTACCGGTAAGTCACGAGTCCTTTAAGATTTAATAAATATCCACTAAACTTATATGCTGCACATTCCTAAAAGCGTTCATTGATACCGACTGTTCTTAAATTGCAGACAAAACGTTCATTTAAATTTATAATTCTGTCAATTTCATACCAGCTCTTTACACACTAACTGTACGCGTGCACTTAGATATTGCCTACAATGATCTCCGTATTCATAAATACATGTGCCCATAAATTTGATTTTTATAAATTTGACCAATAATTTTTTTCAATTATAAATTATAATTATTTTTCCATAAGACCATTATAATATGTGTTGCTTTTTACTTATTGTGGTATGTATACATCAAATGTAAATAACAGCAGTTTAGTTTGGTTATTAGCTATATATTTTGACCAAACCTGCAAAGCTGCGCATAATATACGTTTTACCGCACTATAACCTAGAAAAAACGTCGTAAGACAACCCAACAAACAATATTCTGCAATAATGTCACTATTGAAAACATGTACTTTGGCATGTCAGTAAGTCTGCTGTGGCGCCAACACTGGCGCCATTGTAGGGTAGTTGCACTCGCTTTTCACTTCGTACAAATACTGTTTAAAGATTTTTGAATTTTTAAATTTTAAAGATAAAATAGTAGGCATTTCAAAAAGTGATACGATTGATTTCCTGTAAGCTGCATAAGTGCATTATGAATTCAAATTTTCTTAAACTTTCTTATCGCATTACCATCAGTACGACGGACGAGATCACAGAATATAGTCAAAGTAGTTTTCATAAAAAAAAAAGTACATCGATTTCTATAAACTATATTATATAGACTGTC